>CM051390.1:380784-605784 GCA_028015245.1 Cardamine occulta | reverse complement strand
ACGAGCTCCCATTGAGATATGGATTTTGCGTGTAGCGTTAAGCTGCAGAGTATGTTTCATGGTGCGGATTGTGCGAGTTACTGCTTGCCAAATCGAATGATTAGTGCTAGATTGTATCCCAAAGGACTCGGCAGTAGATTTTTCGATCCGAAGATTGATTCTAAAGTTCGCACTGCTAATAGATTGAAAAGAAGTGTACGGTATCGTGGTTCTTTGACTTTGAATGCTAGTCTCACTGGAAGATTCTACGGTCATTTGCTTCCAACAAAACCGAAAAATGCTCCGTTGGGATTTAGGTTACTTTGCCATGGTAGTGATTCTGTAGGAGATTTGGATGGGAATGACCGGAATTTGGAATTTGCAGAAAGTAGTGATGACAGGGAGGTTACGTTTTCTAAAGAAGAAAAAGATACGAGAGAGCAGGATTCTACACCTAGTTTGGAGGAACTCAGGGATCTACTGCATAAGGCAACTAAAGAGTTGGAAGTTGCTAGTCTCAACAGTACCATGTTTGAGGAAAAGGCTCAGAGAATATCAGAAGTAGCAATAGCACTTAAGGATGAAGCTGCAAGTGCGTGGAATGATGTAAACCAATCCCTTAATGTGGTTCAAGAGACCGTTGATGAAGAATGTGTTGCTAAAGAAGCTGTTCAAAAGGCTACTATGGCATTATCTCTTGCTGAAGCAAGGCTTCAGGTTGCGCTGGAATCACTAGAAGCATCAGGGCACAATACATCAGAAGTTTCTGAAGAGAGTGAGGCTAGAGACGGTGTAAAAGATAAAGAAGAAGCCCTTTTATCTGCAAAGGAAGACATAAAAGAATGCCAAGAAAATTTAGCAAGTTGCGAGGACCAACTCAGGCGTTTGCAAATTAAAAAGGACGAGCTGCAGAAGGAAGTAGACAGATTGAACGAGGCTGCTGAGAGAGCACAGATTAACGCATTGAAAGCCGAGGAGGATGTCGCAAATATTATGATATTGGCCGAACAAGCTGTGGCATTTGAGCTTGAGGCTACTCAACGTGTGAATGATGCAGAAATTGCTTTGCAGAGAGCAGAGAAGTCTCTTTTTGGTTCTCAATCCCAAGAATCAACCCAGGGCAAGGTGCTGGATGGCAAAACTATTGTTCTGGATGAGGATGAAGTCTTGAGGGATATCGTTGATGGAAGCCATCAGGCTGAAAGAGAGTTATCAGTAGAGGGAGATTCATCAGATGTTGTGCCTGGTAAAGTTGGCCAGAGCTCTCAACAACTAACTCAGTCTTACGAGTCAAGCGATAATGAGAATGGAAAGCCTACTGCAGATTTCGCTAAAGAGGTTGAAGCAGAAGCAGAGAAGTCAAAGAATGTTGTTCAGACAAAAAAACAGGAAGTGCAGAAAGATCTGCCTAGGGAGAGTTCATCTGGTACCAAGGCATCGTTGAAGAAATCCTCTCGTTTCTTTCCTGCATCTTTCTTCTCTTCCAATGGGGATGGAACTGAGACAGTTTTTGACAGTCTGGTTGACTCTGTGAAACAGCAGTGGCCCAAGCTAATTCTGGGATTTGCACTTCTTGGGGCGGGGTTAGTTGTAAATTTACTCATTGTTTTGAAGAATTGTGTTAAACCATAAACTCTTGTCTGTTTTGTTGATTGCAAATTTGCTGATTCATTTCAGAGTGACAATCTATTCCAATAGAGTAGGAAGGAACAATCAGCTGCCACAACTGCCAAATATTGTCAGCACTAGCACAGACGAGGTTTCCTCCAGCGCAAAGCCTCTGATCCGGCAGGTGCAGAAACTTCCAAAGAGAATAAAGAAACTACTTGAGATTCTCCCTCAGCAAGAGGTATGAGTGGCCATACTGGAAATGTACTCTTTCACTGTGTCCCATACAAACCTTGTGGAATTTAACTTGCTGCCTTGAACTTCTATAACTCTTAGATTAATGAGGAGGAAGCTTCTCTTCTTGATGTGGTGTGGTTACTGCTTGCAAGTGTCATATTCGTGCCTCTATTTCAGAAAATTCCTGGAGGTAATGTAATATAATCATGAATTATGTCAATCATTGTATTTGAATGCCCATATTTTGACCTCCTTGTTTCATCATTCATTGGACTCATACTATTCATTGTTATCATCAGACAAATAATTTCAGTTCTGGTGCCGTAATCATGATGCATAGAGATTTATATGCTATGTTGTTGGTTTCATCTCATGCAATCTATAGGCAGCCCTGTTCTTGGGTATTTGGCGGCGGGAATCTTGATTGGTCCGTATGGTCTCTCAATAATTCGTAATGTGCATGGAACCAAGGCCATTGCAGAATTTGGAGTTGTCTTCTTGCTTTTCAACATTGGCCTTGAGGTGAAATTCAGTATTTGATATATTTTTATGTTGTACCTTTTTCCTTTGATTTGTGCTTAGAGGAAAGAAGAGCCAATTCTTTTGATTTTCTTTGTTTGACAGCTCTCTGTTGAAAGACTAAGTTCCATGAAGAAATATGTTTTTGGATTAGGCTCTGCACAGGTGATTTTTGGGACTCTCCGTCATTGTATTTTTTAAACTACAATGCATGCCTCTTTTTTTGTGTGTATATTGCTTTGTTCTAGTCTTTTAATCTGCTTTTTTTTTCATTGTTGTAATCAGGTTCTGGTAACAGCAGCAGTAGTTGGTTTGATTGCTCACTATGTTGCTGGTCAGGCTGGTCCAGCGGCAATAGTAATTGGAAATGGCCTGGCATTGTCTTCCACTGCTGTTGTCCTTCAGGTAAAATTCAGTAGCATTCTTCCAAATTTGCACCAATTGATTATAGGTGAACCTGTTACTGTTTTAGGGAAGATATCCAGAAATTACCACTGCTACTATTTTTTCTTGAATAACGTTTTTTTAGGATTTTTTTTTGTGATAGCCCGTTTAGCTTTTTATGTTATTTAGCTACCAATTGGTTGAACTGAGACTGTGTACTCGATTTTCAGGTTCTTCAAGAACGGGGTGAGAGCACCTCAAGACATGGACGAGCTACATTTTCAGTCTTGCTTTTTCAGGTTTGTTTAGAACACAAAGTTGTTACTGCACATGTATAATTGGTATTATACTGGGTAGCTCTGGTCAATCTTTTGGTCTTTGCAGGATCTGGCTGTGGTCGTGTTACTGATTCTCATCCCACTTATTTCACCTAATTCATCCAAAGGAGGGGTAAGCTTAGCTTGGCGTTTCCCGGTTTTTGTTTATCTTATATTTCCCTTTTTGTTGTGTTTTTTTGTAATGTAATGGCAAAGAGCTTAAGTTCAATATTCTCTCTGCTTTTAAGGAGATATTCATGGTCATATGTTGTTAGTATTTGCTGCAAAATGCTATTGTGTTACATATTTCTCAAGGAAGCCTAGAAATTGTCAGTAAGAGGAGAATGCTAAGTTGCTAACTGCTTTTCTCAGATTGGATTTCAAGCCATTGCTGAAGCTCTTGGACTTGCTGCAATCAAAGCAGCTGCTGCTATTACTGCCATAATTGCTGGTGGTCGTCTTGTAAGTCTCGATGGCCTTCCTGTTTCTCTTTTGAGACTCTAGAGATCCGAATAAGTTAGACAAAAAAAGAAACCCAGATAAGTGATGAAAAAAGACATTAGATTTGCTGTATGGGTCTCCAAATACTTAAACTGAATCTCTATAGCTAACAATACTGATGTGGTGCTCAATCATATTTGTATTTTGTACAATGCATTAACCTCTTTTGTGACACACATAGCTTCTGCGGCCGATCTACAAACAAATTGCGGAAAACCGAAATGCTGAGATATTCTCTGCCAATACACTTCTCGTTATTCTTGGGACTAGTTTACTGACAGCTAGGGTATGACCTTAATCTTCCTCGTTGGTCCTGGCATTCTCGTATATTCTGCCATGTATTTGTTTCGTTAATGTAACTCTTTCCTTTCCTTATTAGGCGGGACTGTCCATGGCATTAGGAGCATTTTTGGCTGGTTTACTCCTTGCAGAGACAGAATTTTCCTTACAAGTTGAATCAGATATTGCTCCTTACCGTGGTCTTCTGTTGGGACTCTTCTTCATGACGGTAATTTGTGAACTAGGTCTTGAATATAGTTGATTGATAAGAGATTTTCATAAGTTATGAGACGATAAATAGGATATCAGGGAAGATATAGGATATATAACGTATTATGACCTGCTTATATGCTCTTGTAAGATTCTGATTTTGTTTTCAGCTGTTAAGTACAGTTATTCTCGTGCATGAAACTAATTGGATTGGCTGCGTAAAATTCAGGTTGGCATGTCCATTGATCCAAAACTTCTTCTCTCCAACTTCCCTGTCATAATGGGGACCTTAGGACTCTTATTAGTTGGCAAGACTATATTAGTGGCGATTATTGGCAAATTGTTTGGCATTTCGATCATATCTGCCGTGAGGGTCGGTCTTCTTCTGGCTCCAGGTGGAGAATTCGCATTTGTTGCTTTTGGAGAAGCTGTTAATCAGGTTTGTTATAGAAATGATGATGTCTCTTTTTTTGTTTGCTTTTCTCAGTCAGGTTGTAACTGCAATGTTTCTTAGAAACTTGATGTGTTGCTTTTTGATGCTTTCCATTACCCCACCATGCAAGCAGTTCTATTAGTTTATAATCAGTCATTTAGATAGAAAATGTCATGTTTTATGGATTATACAGCTCTGGTTTCCGTTCTACTATACTCCCATGTTTCCTCTAAGGCCGAATTTGTGTTTCTCCAGGGTATTATGACTCCACAGCTATCTTCATTACTATTTCTCGTCGTGGGAATATCAATGGCTGTTACTCCTTGGCTAGCTGCCGGTGGCCAATTAATTGCATCTCGATTTGAATTACAAGATGTTCGAAGTTTATTACCAGTTGAAAGTGAGGTATTTCTTCACAAAACTTAAAAAAAAAAAAAATTCAGCATTTTCAGCATCAGGTGTATAACTAAAACAATAAGGCCATGCTTGACCTCAGTATCTTGGGTTGAGAAAACCATTACAAGGCTAGTAAAGATGACTGATCCTATTCTCTTGTCTTAATCTATTTGCAGACGGATGATTTACAGGATCACATCATTATTTGCGGATTTGGACGAGTTGGTCAGGTTCGGTGTTATTATCAATAATCTTCTTGAGAAAACAAAGCTCCTCTAGAAAACAGAGGATATCTTGGTGTTATAAAGTTAAAATCTTGACTGTTGTTTTCTAAATGCTATGCGCAGATAATTGCTCAGCTTCTTTCAGAAAGACTTATCCCTTTTGTTGCCCTTGATGTCAGCAGGTAACATAATGTCCTTTTCTTTGTGTTGCTTAATGTGTCTGAACAACTTTCGATTTGTCTCATCTTGCACCCAAAATCAACTATTTTACAGTGATAGAGTAGCAATTGGTCGTTCCCTTGATCTCCCGGTTTATTTTGGAGACGCTGGCAGTAGAGAGGTACGGCTAGAAACCCATAAAAGAAATCAAAAGTATAATAAGCACACATCATCCAAAATTGTTGACATTGTTTTACTTATACATGCAGGTTCTCCACAAAATTGGTGCAAATAGAGCATGTGCAGCGGCTATTGCTTTAGACACGCCTGGAGCAAATTACAGATGTGTCTGGGCTCTCAGCAAATATTTCCCCAATGTTAAAACCTTTGTCCGTGCACATGACGTTGATCATGGCCTCAATCTTGAAAAAGCCGGCGCTACCGCTGTAATATCTTCACAACCTTTCTCTTCCCCTTATGTTATTACACAATTTCATCGTAGATTTATTAATCTGGACCCAAAAACTCATTAGGTTGTTCCAGAGACGCTGGAACCAAGTTTACAGCTGGCAGCTGCTGTTCTTGCACAGGTACATGAGATTTTTTCTTGTAACAAATAAGCCATCAAAGATTATATCAGTTGTTAACCTTCTCGGCTTCTTTTTCAGGCCAAATTACCAACGTCAGAAATAGCAACAACAATTAACGAGTTTAGATCTCGTCACTTGTCTGAACTAACAGAGGTATATCATCTATAATTTTGTTTTTTTTTCTATAGTTCTTCTTATAGTCTGGTTTAATGGAACCCATGATGGTACAGCTATGTGAGGCAAGTGGAAGCTCGCTAGGTTACGGGTTCTCCAGAAGTACGAGCAAACCAAAATCACCATCACCATCTGATACGTCCGAAGATAACCAGATTATTGAAGGCACACTCGCTATCTAACCTTTTTCTCGTGTCTGGTAAGACCACATTTCAACTTCTTTTGCTCAAAAATGTACAGGACCCAAATCCTTATTTTGAGGGATTATAATGGAGAGTAACAAATTCTCAAATTTTGATGGGATGGTTTGTTGAAATTTCTCTAGTTTCTTTCATCTGAGGGGAAAACAAAAACAAATAATATTGTATTCAACATTTGTCTCATATGTGGATATATCCCTCATTTTCATATTAATCCGACTCTATTTGTCTGTACTTTCTAGTTGTAGTGATTACGGACTACGAAGGAGTAATAAAAGTTTCGGTTTAATACTGGTTTTACCAGTTTACTAGATAGACCAACTCTTCTTCGCAGATTTTAAGAAGGAAGAAAAGACTAACCAAGTAAATAAGAAAGCATAATCCACAGTATCGGAAACTAATGAAACGGCCCGGTTAGATTTGAAAAAACAAACCGTCCTGGCTGGTCTAAAACCGCAAATTCAGGTAAAATCAACGAACCGGGTTTTTTGTTGGGTTTTGAGCTTAAACCCTTCATCGCGTGAAATCCTAAAGAAGAAACCCTAGTTTCCTTAGGCAACGAAGGCTTCTTCTTCTTCTTCTTCTTCTTCTTCAATTTATCGTTTCTTCTCTTCTCTACTCTGCTCAGGATCACAATTCACAAACCACCCAAACGTTTAGTCTAAAAGACATAATAGTCAGTCTTCTTCGAAGCCACGACGAGCAGACTAGTGTTCTGTTTGCTTGGTAATAAAATGGCGTCGATGATGTTTACTGATTGCTCCTCCTCCACGACGTCGCGTCTCATCCATTTTAACCGCCGCAATGGTACTTTTCTCCTCCGTCGATGCGTCGACCAACTTCGCTTACAGACCACTGCGTCTGGCCGTGGCTGCAATCTCTCTATTCGTTCCTCTTCTTTTCTCACTCCTGCCATTTCCGGTATAGACTAAACCTCTTAACCTAATTGAGCACGAAATTGAACTTGCCATCGATTGAAATTTTAAAAATTTCACCAGTAATTTGAATTTCTGATTCTTTTTCCCAATGATTCAGCTGATACAAAATCAGAGGCTATTGCGAAGGTAATTGATGGCAAAGCTGTGGCGAAAAAGATTAGAGATGAGATCACAATCGAAGTTTCAAGAATGAAGGAATCAATTGGTGTGGTTCCTGGTTTAGCTGTTATCCTTGTTGGGGACAGAAAAGATTCCGCAACTTATGTGAGGAACAAGAAGAAAGCTTGTGAATCCGTTGGAATTAAATCATTCGAAGTTCGTCTCTCTGAAGATTCATCTGAAGAAGAGGTGTTGAAATCTGTCTCAGGCTTCAATGATGATCCTTGTGTCCATGGAATCCTTGTTCAGTTGCCTCTACCATCGGTAAACAAAGTCTTATCATCATATTCATAACTTAAAATAAACATAAGAGTTTTTGAGATGCTTGTGTGTATATTAAATGCAGCATATGGATGAACAGAACATATTGAATGCGGTTAGTATAGAGAAAGATGTTGACGGTTTTCACCCGCTAAATATTGGACGGCTTGCTATGCGGGGAAGAGAACCTTTATTCGTTCCGTGTACTCCTAAAGGATGCATCGAGTTGTTGCATAGATACAACATTAAAATCAAAGGAAAAAGAGCTGTTGTTATCGGAAGGAGTAACATTGTTGGTATGCCAGCTGCTCTGTTACTGCAGGTAATGATGATGATACCTCCATTTTTTCTGGTTTGGAGATTTGGTTATTAGTTAGCTCTTTCGTCTTTATCGAGGTGTATTTTTTTATATGTAGAGGGAGGATGCAACAGTTAGCATTATCCATTCAAGAACCAAGAATCCTGAAGAAATCACAAGAGAAGCTGATATCATCATCTCAGCTGTTGGGCAACCAAACATGGTCAAAGGAAACTGGATTAAACCGGGTGCAGTCATCATCGATGTTGGGATTAATCCTGTTGAGGTAATGGCATAATTCAGTTATATAATGAATTTAAGTCAATCCAGTATGCGACTTTCATGTTTGTAAATAAAATGAACTGCAGGATTCAAGTGCTCCCCGTGGCTATAGATTGGTTGGAGACATTTGCTATGAGGAGGCTTGCAAAGTTGCATCAGCCATCACGCCGGTTCCTGGTGGCGTAGGACCAATGACTATAGCCATGCTTCTATCCAACACTTTAACCTCAGCTAAGAGAATTCACAACTTCCAGTGAGATAAAAAGAGACTGCTGGCCTTTTGGGAATAAACAAATTTTACTCTTTTTTTTTTAAGCCAATGGTTTACTTTGGTCTTGTCTTAAACAGTTCTTTAACATTGTCTTATCTGGTTTTATTATATGCTCCAGAACTAGTTTTAACTAATCTACATATGGAATAGATAAAGTGATGTGGCCCATGTTGCAAAATATGTAACTTTTCTCCACACTGCTTAAATTTTTAAAATCAGATTCAAATGAGCAGAAATCAATAAGCAACTGCTTTGGGAGATCAATCCAGGTTTCAAAATGATCTATCATCATACTGAGTGAAAACCTCAACTCATTGATGTTTTGAAAAAGTTCAACAACGACATGTCTGTACACGGGATTATGTGCACATAATTCATGAAGAATATATAATAAATATGATGAACATGGAAAAAATGTTGATGGGTTCAAAGCTACAATTTCTTGGACCTTGTGACTCATGGGCATGCGCCTAATTTTTTTGCTCCTTCTCCAAAAGGAATCATAGAATTGTTTATTAGATCAGTGATGGATTTCTATGATGTTTGTCTAAGCCGATATTTAAATGATTAAATGTCTAACCATATATTTAAACGATTTCTATGATATTTTGCCAAACTCCAATTGATCACTATTTGTATATTTGTGGACTTTTTGACTGGTGATAATGAGCCTCCGTTAACTATTGACAAGATCATGGATGAAAGCAAATTGTTGGTAGAAATGTTACCGCTTGGCAAATGACTTTCCGATTGAAGAGGCACAATTTTTCTTTAATATGTCTTTATCCAAGAAAGAATCCCATCTAGCATGTTTTTTTTAAAAAAGATTTTAATTTGGCATACTTTCGAATTACTGCTTTAAAAAATATTATTATGTACCAGTTTTGTATTTGCGATATAGAATATGAATAATGTTTATTTTCAAACAAATTGATGTGATATTTGATGTTAAAATGTAATTTGTTGCAAAATTTCAATGGTCTTGAAAGTATATTTTGTTAAATTTTATAATTAATGATTAGGAATATTCAATATGGTTTCAGTTTAAACTTTTGAATATTTTATTTTTTATTTATAAATAAAAGTATCCAAACAAAGAAAAGAGTAATTTACAACTTGCCATCGTTTATGTTGGTAAAGATCCATGAAAGAGTTTTGCTGAGAATCTTGTTGAAGCGTGTAAGGAAACTGGGATTGACTATGTTATTGTTGAAATGCATAACGGTTATAGCAAGGAAGAGCTGACAGATGTTTTAAAGAAGTTCAACGAAGACCCAAATTGTACATGACATTCATGTGCAGGACAAGGATGAGACATCTTTCTTAGATAGAATGAATTTAGATAAGAATATAGATGGGTATCAATCGGCTAGCATTTGGGACCTGCTGGCTGATGATAAGGAGCCCATCTTTATCCCTCCTCCAGTCAAAGTAATATTGGAAGTCTTACAAAGATCCGTCAAGGATTTGAAGTACAAACGCATTGTTTGTACTTCTTATTGAAAAGGAGCCCATTTTTTTTTTCAGCCAAAGTTTTTTTTTGTTGATACTTATCAAAAAAATTTCTTATTGAAAAGATACATAATTCCAGCATACTTTGTGCATGCTTTCTCCCCAGATTTTGGAATGCGTAAAGCTATTGATGGGATACGAGTTATCAAACAAGCATAGATACTTATTCATCATTCGAGTTTTCAACTTAAAAAACATTGGCTGAAGGGACAAATTGGATACTAATAACTATTCATTATTATAAATAGTGAGAGTTATTAATTAGAAAATAATATCAGACATAAAAAAAAAACTTAAACTGAAAAAAAAAGAGAACAGGAAAAGTGGAGGATCCTCTCCATCAAAATCCAAATAAAAAAGGTTAAGGGAAAAAAAAATCAAAAGATAAAGAAAATAAAAAAATCAAGGATGATCTGACATAACTGGTTAGTGATCTTCTTCTCTAATTTACAATGTTTACAATGTAGATAAGACGAGAGAAGTCATCTTCTTCGTGAGAAATTACAGAGAGAGAGAGCTTGGTGAGAGTTTCATCTTAGGTTTTTTGGATTCTCTTCTCTTCTATTACTTCTTCTTCTTCGTTCATATATCTCGGGTTAAGGTTAATTCGAGGGTGAGTGAGTGTAATCTCCTATGTAAAGCACAAGTGTAACTCTTGATTGATTATAGTGAAAGATCGTGAGGAGGAAGATCCTCACCGAGACGTACCTCAGAGTTGCCAATTGCAACTAGAGGGAACTCGTAAATCTCTGTGTATTCTTCGTTTATGTTCTTTGCTTAGATCTGTGAATGAGCTTTAGGATAGAATCGGAAACATCGATTTACAACAAATGGTAGCAGAGCCTTGTGCTCGAGGATTTGCGGCAACAATGGCAAGAGTGTGAGCTGAAGGAAGAAGAAGATCAGTGACTGTTAAAGATCAAAGTCACAAGGAACGAAGAAAAAAGATGATCGGTAAAGATTGAATCGCTTGAGGTGATTTCAGATTTAATGGAATCGAGGAGATATGTTCTCAAGTAAAAGCGATTTCGGTTATGGAAAAAAAGAATCGAAGGTTGCAAGTTTAATCGATGAGGTGACTCATCGATAGAAGTTTGCTTCGAGTTTCAGAAACTGTGAAGCTGTAAGTTATTCTCTCCGAATTGTTCTGTGAAACTGCATCATTTATGAGAGGTCAAGAAAGACTCGCAGGTGAAGTTTATTGCAAGTGCAAAGGACTGATCCAGATTGAAGAAAGAAGCATCATACATAAGAAGATAAGTACTACAATCTGCAAAGATCTTGAGACGAAAGAAGAAGACTCTTTATTGATGGATTTTAGTCCAAGAAATATATGAGTTCAAACACTGAACCTCAAGACATGTGATCAGAATTAAACATATGGAAAGGGATGAATCTAGAGAAATACGTTGATGGACTATATTATATGGCGGTTCCGTGTACTCCCAAAGGATGCATGATGCATCGAGTTGTTGCACAGATACAATATTGAGGTATTTTAGTGAATTTAGAGGGAGAATGCATATGTAGGTACCATGTGCAAGGCAAACGCCTGGAATAACCCTGAAAATATCGCAAGAACCTTTGATATCATTATCACAGCTGTTCAGCAACCAAACTTGGTCTGAGGAAACAGTCATTATTGATGCTGGGATTAATCGTGTTGAGGTCAGTGGCTATCGATTGGTTGGGGACGTTTGCTATGAGGAGGCTTGCAAAGTTGCATCAGCCATCACGCCTGTTCCTGGTGGTGTTCAACCAATGAACATACCCATGTTTCTATCCAACACTTTAACATCAGCCAAGAGAATTCACAACTTTCACTGACCGTTATAAGAATATTGGAATTACCAATTGTTTTTGCTCTCGTCTTCTAATAAATTGTTTTTGTTTTATGAAAGCAAACCTGTTTTTTTTTTGGTTAAGTCAGATATAATATGGTTGAGCTTAATCAAATTGTATATTTTAATCCACAATGATTTATCAAATCATGTTTAAACATTTATTTATTTCTTGTCTCTTCTTGTTACTCATCTAGAACTAGTTTTGAGTACATATTGAATCAGATTCGAGAGAGCAGAAATCAATCGCGGAGATCAATCCGGGCTTCAAAATGATCTACCCCACCCTTACTCAACTGTCTCCTCGTCCTGAGAATCGAAATCTGTTCAAGAGACCCGATCATCCTAAACTTACTTCTCAAGCTCCACCATTAACCATGCCAAGTTTTTCTTTGTGAATCTAAGATAAAATATATACCTTTGGCTTCTCTATAGAGTTCCCATAGTATCCCACTCCAAAAGACAGTGATGAGTAAGCAGCCGCTATCTCCACAGCATTCAACTCTAGCTTTTTACCAGGGACCTTTAGAGTGAAATTAGAAAAATCAAAGTAAGCTAAATTCAGGTTTTTCAAAAACTTGACTTACCGCCACAGATGCATCCGCCTGAACTACTAGAATCCCAGCAGTTTTATCAGCAACTCCATTCTTTGAAGCCTCTTGCTGCATTACAGAACGTAAAACCTTCATGGCTGCAGATGCTGGACCAGCCTGTGAACTAAGAGCATAAGAAATCCCTTCTTAGCTTTGTTACAGAAGAACAAGCGTACATCGAAAATAGCACAACCATTCAGAAGGATAAGGAAATCTACAGTGCCAATGATGTACAACATTCCCTAGCTGCAAATCCTCTCATAAGATACTCTCCAGCTCCAGAAACACAACAGCCAACTAGAAATGGTCCTTGAGAGGATGCCCAGCAACCAGAACCATACGTTGCCGCTAAACCTACACGGCCGCTAATCTGAATCAGAAACAGATGATCAGTTATTCTTTCAGCTCAAAGAACAACTAAGAATTCAAGTTGATATTACCTTCATTGCAATACCGCCACTTGAGGACCCACAAGCAATGTGTCCTTCACTGTCAACACAAATTACGCCAACAGTGTCCATAATCTTATCATCATCTACTGCTGGGCAGGGTGATGGTTTTTCCTCGCCTGTTTCATCCTTGACGGTTTCTCTCGGCTGTTCATCAGCGGAAACGGTACTCTTTGCCTCTGCCTCAGAAAGCATGGTCTTGAACCTTCTCCACTGATTTCTTGCTCTCTCTGTAACCAGCCACTGTTTAAACATAAAATATTTAGGGGAAAAAATCATTTTCAATGAATAAAACAACAAGGTGTTTGACAAGTAAAGCAAAGAGAACATGGGAATCTCAAACCTGATCAGCTTCTATGACAGTTTCAGGTAAAATAACATCTTTGGACATGGCCCATCGTCGAGCTCCTTCACCAACCAACAACCTGGGGAGGCAGATTAGAAAGTTCAATGCTCGATGAAACAGATTCAAAATTAGGTTAATATCAAAAAAAAAGAAGAGTGATTCATTACATAGGAGGTATACGGCCTAACAGAGTTGACCCACACATCTGCTCTTTCAGCAACAAAGCAGCAATCTTGATAGCATTTCTGACACCTGATCTAAAATTCATCGTCCAAAATCTTCAGCCATTCCACAAGTAATGTAAATTTATACACAAGTAAAAGAAAAAAGGTTGAGATGAGAGCTTTATGAGTACCTGGAACTGCTCCAACTCCTCCAAACATACCTGAATCTCCATCCATAAGACTAGCATCACATTCCACATTACCATCTTCTGTCAGATTAGAGCCTCTACCAGCATTTGTGCTTGGATCATCCTTTTTTAACAAAAAGATTCACACAGGAATCGTTAGCCATTGCAGGCAAAATCTACAGAGTTACTTCTTCTTTATTCAACATGTACCTCCAAGACTTGAATGGCCGCTGAAACAGCATCTATGCACTCACCAGAATCCTAAATTCAACAGAATAAAGAAAAGTTCACACCTCAAAGCATGCACTTAAGAGATTCTAAAAGATTTGGGCTTCAGAAATTGAAAGTGGAAATAGGACCTGGCGAAGAATGAAAGAGGCGGCTAGGCAGGCACGTCTCATGACGGATCTCAGAGCTTTCTCATTAGACGCCGCGTGATATCCGGCACCGACGTGAACCGCCACAAAAAACCGCCGGCTTTGATCAGCTCCGTCACCAGCCATCGTTTTCAGGCAAAAACCCCCTCCTTGGAAATGACGTGAAAAAACCCGTCTACCGTTCTTGAATTAAAGACGCAAACATCGTGTCGTTTTTGATACAGCATAAACTTTAAATGGGCTTAAGAGAAAGTAAACGAGTTAGAAGGCCCAAATAAAGATCACTGGCATGAATACATCATCTATAGGATAACTTCTGTCTTCAAAGTTATTTGACATTTTTAGACTACTGTTGGAGACATAAAAGACCCTGAGATTTCAGATATAGTGATTTGGTCTAGTTATGTACAAAATATGAAACTTTTAAATGGGCTTTAAGAGAAAATAAACGAGTTAGAAAGCCCAAATAAAGATTACTGTTGGAGACATAAAAGACCCTGAGATTTCAGATAAATTACAAACAAATGCCATAACTCGTTTCGTTCACCCTCTTAACTTGACTCTATAGAACAAGTAGAAGAAGTCTCATCTTCTTCGTCTTCTTCTTTCTTCGCGATCCTTCTGATTTCGCTAAGGTAAGCCGATTTATATTCACCGGAATCATGCTATTTGAATCCTCAATTCTGAGAATTTGTCATCAATGTCGGTAGTAGTGTAGATGATAGCAGGCTAGGGTTTGTTGAGTTTACTGCATTTTTGATTTTATGTTACTGATCGATCTGGTCATTGAATTAGGGAAAGGAATCGGTGTATTGTGGAAGTAATAGATCCGATCTAGGAAAAATGGGAGGAGGTGAACATGGACATGGAGGAGAAGGTGGGGATTTCAGAGCCAAAGTTTGGAGTATGTCTGGTGGGCCTTACTGTAGGCCCAAACATTGGCGTCGGAACACCGCCATTGCTATGTTCGGCGTTTTCCTTGTGTGCATCCCTATCGCCATGAAGTCTGCTGAGCTCGAGGTATTGTTCATTTCTTTCGTCTTTTTTCGTTTGAAAGAAATTTGGATTGGAAAAGATGAATAAAAGTATCACTTAGAAGAACTTGATACTGGAAATTGCATTTTATCTGCACTCACAGATTCTTTTGTTCGTGGTCTGTGTTTGTCATTAGTATTAAGTATGTGGAAATAGATTTGAATACGCCCTTTCCAATTCAATCTCTAGCTTGATTGAGGGAACCTTTGTAATCTTTGATAGCTTTCTGTTGCCTATTAATTGCTCCATCGCACAAGTTAGGTGTTATCTATGTCCTGCAGATTTGGATGTTTCTGATCATACAGTATGTGTGAAGCTATTCTAACAGATAGCACTAGTTTATATGTCCTGCAAACAAGCTTCTTTTTCGCAGTTCCATTTGTTAAATTCATCAAATCTCAGTCATTGCCAATGATTCATTGGCTATCATTGCATAATATTTTGCATAATGGGAACCTATTCGTGATGTTTGTCGCTGACCTGATTTAGATTTGCACTCATTGAATCTTTTGGCTCTCCAATTCTGGCATCACCATGTTATATTGTGTTGTATGTTTGTGTAACAGCTCTGGGAGATTTTATGATAATATTTCTAGTTTGCTTGGTTCTTTGTTCTTCTGCTACATCTTTGAGAAGAATTAAGCGCACAAAATATGGTGTAAAGAATGGTTAGGATACAAATGATTGAGGAAATACATTGCTTTTATTCTTCGGAGTCTAATGCTCGAGTCCCTTATGACATAAATCCAGCACTTAAAATTTCCATCTTTTGTGTATCTCCATGCTACTCTATAGCTTCCACGTTCTTGTTTGATGATCACAATTTGAGAAAATCCTTTCTTTTTTTGTTTTCAGCAAAGGCCACACATGCCGGTACGCCCAATTCCTTCACAGATCTGGTGCAAAAACTTTGGAACCAAGGACGATTACGAAAAAGAGCATTAAAGATTTTTGCTTGGTTTGGAGAGAACCCTTTTATTGGTCTCTTATTTGCAGACAATGTGAGCATAAGGAAAAAAAAAACCTTCTAGTTGTCTTTCAATTTCATAGTACTGTGACCTTAATAATCTGTATTTGCCTTGCCATGTAGAACACATGGAATCTTCTCAAATCAAGAAATTTCATGTTTTTTTCCATACCATGTATATAATCTTGTGGGTGAATAATCTAGGGGTGGGTTTTATCTAAGGTAGAATCCATCTGCGTTTTGAATCATTATCATACGATTTTACTTTGACCTGTCGAATAACTGCCTTAGGAATCTGCATTTATAGGTATGTGTTGCTGTTGAACCAAAAAAAAAAGTTGTGTGAACGAATTGATTATGTACCAAAATGCGGAATGTCTAGATTATGACTACGATGGCTAAAAAAAAAGTTATGAAACAAAAATGGATGATAAATAACACATAATTTGTGCTATTCAAATTATAAATCATGGTTATTCTTGTTTGACTGTGAATATTTTGGAAGCAATGAACTTATGGGTCCTTGAGATGTTTCGCTTAGATTTTTGCTTATAGGTAGGTTCAAGAGCACATTTATCTAGACATAAATGGTAGAAAAGAAAAGTAGTGGTTAGAGTTAAAAGCTGACGATCTCAAGTCGCCGCAGCGAATAAAAATTAAAAGGATGGTTTTCACTTAAAATACTCGAATCTAAAATATATTCTTCCTTTCCTTTTGTTTAATTTCTTGACATTTTTTGTTTTAGGAAGACATAATATTTTTTACCAGAGGCACACGCATGGGTAAAAAGGGGAAAACGTCAACGCGGCAATGTCCTTTTGACCTCTGATCTTCATCGCCAATATGCCTGGAAAATGATTTAGAGCCGTCCACGTGGCCTCTTGCCCGTTTTCCTTCCGGGCAACTTCAATTTGTTTCCTTTTTCTTAAATTTATTACTTAAAAAACGAAAAATGGGAAATTGTGAAAAGAAATTTGGAAAAAGAGTGATGCCTCATTGATTGCCTGACCCTTTCGCTTGCTTACTAATCTTCGGGCAGCTCTCTCACAGGCATCTTCCTTGTATCCCAGACAGCATCCATCGTTCTCTCTATATTACTCTCAAAGCTGGACTGGAGAAACATCCAATTCATCACACTGGAAACGTAAGAAGAAGAGATCAAAGCATAGAATCTATAAAATTTTGACTAAAATGACTCCATAAACCTCTGAGATTTTCCCATCATTTATTCTTTTAGTCTGTTTTGTTTCAGTTTCTTGTTGTTGAACTTTGTCATATTCACTAAATTGCTCTTCGCAATTCTGTAGTGTCGGGTCGGATCTTGAGTGATTTTCGGGACCGATGATGTGGAGGAACATTGCTGGGTTCTCCAAGGCGGCTGCAGCCGCAAGAACCCACGGATCTCGGCGTTGCTTGTCCACTGCGATTCCTGGTCCTTGCATCGTCCACAAGCGTGGTGCTGATATTCTTCACGATCCATGGTTCAATAAGGTTCTCTAATCTGTTTTCAGTTCTCCAATTTTAGGGTTCTCAAACGATTCCTTTGATTTAATTCATAATGCTGATGATTGAAACTTCAGGGAACTTTGTAAAATCTTCACAAGTCTTCTGGTTTTGGTTCTTTTTGTTGGTTAGACTATAAAGTTTCTTCTTCTATTTGCAGGACACAGGCTTTCCTTTGACTGAGAGAGATAGATTGGGGCTAAGAGGCTTGCTTCCTCCTCGTGTTATCTCCTTTGAACAACAATATGACCGTTTCAGTAAGTTATGAGAGACCTTTGGATCTATTTGCAATAAGTATATTATGTTTCAGAGATAATTTTGTAATCAACAAAATTTGGCAGTTGAGTCTTTTCGGTCGCTAGAGAGGAATACACAAGGCCAGCCTGAAAACGTTGTATCATTAGCAAAATGGAGGATTTTGAATAGACTTCATGACCGTAACGAGACTTTGTACTACCGAGTTAGTTTGCCTCTGCCGCCTTTGTTCAAAGTGTTGTTTTTTTAACTATAGTCCCATCCCTGAGACATAACTCTTGTTCTCTGCAGGTCCTTATTGATAACATCAAAGATTTTGCCCCTATTATATACACTCCCACTGTGGGATTAGTTTGTCAGAACTATTCGGGTTTGTATAGAAGACCGCGAGGAATGTACTTCAGTGCCCAAGACAAGGGAGAGATGATGTCTATGATATACAACTGGCCTGCTAAGGAAGTGGATATGATTGTGATCACAGATGGTAGTCGTATTCTTGGCTTAGGAGATCTTGGAGTTCAGGGAATTGGGATTCCTATTGGAAAGCTCGACATGTATGTGTCTGCAGCAGGAATCAATCCACAGAGAGTACGTGAATCTTGATATGATCTCGTTGTGTTTTTTGCTGGACATAGCAAAGGTTTCATCTCCTTATTCGAAATTATATGCTGCAGGTTTTGCCTATTATGTTGGATGTGGGAACGAATAATGAAAAGCTCCTACAGAATCCTCTTTGTAAGCTGACTTTAATTGGTTGATGTGGTGTAGATGTGTTTCCTTAGTATCTCATTCATGTATCTTTCCCATTTTACAGATTTAGGAGTTAGACAACCTAGGTTGGAAGGAGAGGAGTACCTTGAGATTATTGATGAATTTATGGAAGCTGCATTTACACGTTGGCCAAAGGCCGTCGTACAAGTATATATCTCTTAGTTTCTTCTTTGGATTTACCTTTCAGTGGGAAGTGATGACTAAATGGTTCTTTCTATCATATTAGTTTGAAGATTTCCAAGCGAAATGGGCTTTTGAAACATTGGAAAGATATCGGAAGAAGTTTTGCATGTTCAATGATGATGTCCAGGTATGTTCTCATCATTTCAATCCAGCTGCTTTAGATTAGAGAGTACTTTATGTATATGATCTTTATCTAATAATAAAGTTTGCGTATGATTTATTAGGGAACTGCTGGTGTTGCACTGGCTGGACTATTGGGAACTGTAAGAGCCCAAGGTCATCCTTTATCCGACTTTGTGAACCAAAAGATTGTTGTGGTGGGAGCTGGAAGGTACTTGGATATTCACTTAAAATCTTCTACTAATGTATTTATATTTTTGCAATAACTTCTTCTCATCTTCGTAATGTATGTCTTTTATTACTTTCAGTGCGGGGCTCGGTGTGACTAAGATGGCAATACAGGCAGTTGCGAGAATGGCAGGCATCAGTGAGATTGCTGCAACGAAAAACTTTTACCTGATAGATAAAGATGTAAGTTTCTGTTTTCCCCTGCTTGACTTTATCTGAATGGGGTTTGTCTTGCTTGATAATAAATAATTAAGCTCGTAGTTCCATGGGTCAGTTGACTTTGGAAACTGTCATATGATTTTCATTTTTGGAGCTTGCTTTTGGATGTTGTTTTAAGCTATCTACTCAGAGCTTATCTAGACATAGTAAAAAAAACGTTTAAAACGTTATCCATTAGCCATTCTTTTTTTGTTTTTTTTTTGCATTGGTCAACATATTGTTTTCTTCATCTGATTGCCTCATTAGATCGTGCTCCTTTGAATAATCTAATGAAAACGACGAATTGGTCTTCAGGGTCTTGTCACCACGGAGAGGACAAAAATTGACCCAGCAGCTCTACCTTTTGCTAAAAATCCAGCTGAGATACGTGAGGGAGCAAGTATTGTTGAAGTGGTAAGCCTAAGATCTTCCGTAATATTACTGTGCCCAAAAGTTAGACATAATCATATTGCCATGTTTCCGTCTAAATACAATATTTGTTCAGGTGAAGAAGGTGAGGCCACATGTTCTTCTTGGTTTATCTGGAGTTGGTGGAATCTTCCATGAAGAAGTATGTGACTTTCTTAGACAACAAATAGTTTCATGACATATTAATTTAACAGTTTTACTTATATGGTTTACTGGTTTCAATTATCAAAGGTTCTCAAGGCGATGCGAGAATCTGACTCTTGCAAGCCCGCCATTTTTGCTATGTCGAATCCCACCTTGAATGGTTTGTGTTTTAATATTTGCAAAATAATGTAACATTTCTTTGAACAATCTGGTCTGAATAATTTCCGTGTTACAGCCGAGTGCACTGCTGTTGATGCTTTCAAGCATGCCGGAGGAAACATAGTCTTTGCAAGTGGAAGCCCATTTGAAAACGTTGAACTTGGTATGTATTTGGTGGGATTCATAAATGACTTACTGTGTCTAATTTGCTAAAATGTGAAGTATAATAACATCATTTTGTTTTCCCACTTGTAGAAAACGGTAAAGTAGGACATGTGAATCAGGCCAACAACATGTACCTATTCCCAGGGTTCGTTTTCTGTCTTGATGAAAAACTGTTTCACTGTATCACATTTCAATCCATAAATTGTTAACAGACTCAATGCACTCATTAACGTTTCCAGGATCGGGTTAGGGACTCTTCTCTCTGGTGCACGTATTGTAACTGATGGAATGCTGCAAGCAGCTGCTGAATGGTAAATGATTGCGTTTTGGTTCTCTTCTATGTCCCAAGAGAGCAAAATTGAGCTTATAATGTTTTATATTTTCAAATATACACAGCCTTGCGTCCTACATGACCGACGAAGAAGTCCAAAAAGGCATCCTTTTCCCGTCAATCAACAAGTATTTCTTCTAATTCCTTGTCATTCTTATCCGTCAAATCAACACTCTAAAACGGTTTTATTAAGTGATTGGGTTTGAACAAAAAATGCAGCATCCGACACATAACAACTGAAGTAGGGGCTGCTGTTCTACGAGCTGCGGTTTCTGATGACATTGCAGAAGGACATGGGGATGTTGGTCCCAAAGATCTCAGCCACATGTCTAAGGTATCAAGTAACTGGAATTTGTATTAAAAAAACATGTTTAAGGTAGTAGAAAATGGAATATAATTACATCTTTTGTTGACAACAGGAGGATACAGTGAATTACATCACACGCAACATGTGGTTCCCAATCTACAGCCCTCTCGTTCACGAGAAATAGACAACATCAACTCTCTTATATAAGTTATAACTGTCTCTCAGGTTTCATAGAAAGCCAAAAGACAATCTTTTTTTCCTTGTGATCAACATTCTTTGTTTCCAAATGTGATATGTTTAAGAAACAATGCCAAAAGAGGGCTTAAGAACAAGAACAGGATTAGTTCTAGGTCACCTGTACTTGTCCTTTCTTTTTGACATTTTTCCAACTTCTTACGATTACATCTGAAAGGTCAAAACTTTATTATATTTTTTTTGGGAATAACGGTCTTTTCTCAACATTGCTTTACCAGTATTGTTCTGAATCCTTTGGATCTCGATTTATTAAATTAAAGTTGGAGAAATAAAAGAGTAATATTTAAATAATTGGAACATCGGAGAATTGGGGGAAGCTATGGAGAAGACAAAAGTATTGATTGTTGGAGGTACGGGATACTTGGGTCAGCATCTGCTTCAAACTTTCGCCGGAAACAATGGCGGAGATCGATACGACGTCGCTTTTACTCACCACTCTTCTCCTCTTCCTCGCCGTTTGCTCGACGCTTTTCCTCAATTTCCCGCGTTTCCTGTCGATCTCAAATCCGGTCTAGGTCTCAATTCTATTTCCCAGGACTTTGGTCAGGTTTCGATTTGTCGCCCATTTCGTAAACTACATTGCTTCGATTTCTTCCAAATTCTTGTTACCCGTTTTATTAGACTCTCTGGTCTGAAAGCAACATTTGTTCGATTGATTACAGCCTGATGTGGTCGTGAATTGCGCTGCTCTGTCTGTTCCTCGAGCTTGCGAGCAAGATCCAGATTCGGCCATGTCCATAAACGTGCCTACTTCTCTTGTAAACTGGTTATCAACTTTTGATAGAAACAAAACCTTGTTGATTCATATCTCTACTGATCAAGGTTAGTTGCATTGTATTAGCCACTGTTAAATCTTGAGTCATGACTTAGGCTTTTTTTACTTAAGTTTCACTATCTTAATTTCAGTGTATGAAGGTGTCAAGTCTTTCTATAAGGAAGACGATGAGACTGTTGCAGTCAACGTTTATGGGAAATCAAAAGTTGCAGCAGAGCTTCTCATCAAAGATAAATGTCAAAACTTTGCTATATTGAGAAGTAGTATCATCTTTGGTCCTCAAACTGTTTCACCTCTCCCCAAGAATCTCCCAGTTCAGGTGGCTCTCAAGTCTCAACACATATATATGATATATTTGTGATCATTGAATTGGCAATGAAACTGGTCTTCTTGATGTTTTAGTGGATTGATAGCTCCTTAAAGAAAGGAGACACGATAGATTTCTTCCACGACGAGTATCGTTGCCCCATTTACGTTAAGGATCTTGTGAGTATCACTTTAAGATTAATTGACAGATGGGTCGTCTCAGGTATTATTATTTTTCTTCTGAGTCTCTCCCCTCTTATCTGCATCATAGTACAGAAACTGTAGAATGATATAACATGTTGTTGCTTTCAGATGATAAACAGATGCAGCTGGTTTTGAATGCTGGTGGACCAGAGAGGCTATCTCGTGTTCAAATGGCTCAAGTAGTTGCAGAAGTCAGAGGATATGACCTGTCCTTGATTAAACATGTGTCTGCATCATCGGTATGTGTAAGGCTTTTTCACCAATGATTGAAGGAATGTTGCAGATTTTTCAATGAGTCTCAGCTGTTTTCTCAGGTTGATCGTGGCGTAGTGTCACCAGCAGATATATCTATGGACATAACTAAACTGATTCAGACACTTAAGCTCTCTCCAACTTCTTTCAAAGACGGTGTTAGATTAACGCTTTAGTCTGAGTCTCATTCTCTCACGTTCTTCCATGATATTGGTCCTCTCTTTTTTCGGTTTGTGTATGCTCAGATAATCAAAATTAAATAATTTCTTCGGTTTGATTCGGTTGGTTCGATTTCTAGTTTTTGAAACCCAGATCAACAATAAACCCGCCGTATTTGACTTGGAGAGTTAGCTTTGACGAGGTTTTATAATGGGCTTGACAATGATTGGGCCTAGCCCATAACAGTTACAAGTTCGTCGTTTTGTGGTTGGAGAGTAAAACTTGATGATGTTTAAGTGTAAAACAAACGGCACGTAGTCTGAACACGGAAGTTCGTTGATTCTTCTTCGTCCTCTACTTGGCGGAAAAGATTTGTTGAGAAGATTGGAGGATCCTTGGAGACCAGCCTGTAACTTGGTTTAAATAAACAAATGACATGAAAATTCTGAGACCAAAGAAGACCTTCCGAGAATATTCTCTTTCTCACGCAAACCCTTGAATATTTTTTCTTCTTTGTTTACGTTTGCTTTATCCCAAACTCGACGCGAATCAGAGTTTGCTTGTATACAATCTGTCAACCCCAAATAAAAAAATTCTGGATTGAAATTCTCAAGGTATGGCTTCCTTTTCGATTCGATTTGAAGATTCTTCTTATAATTTTGTTGATATTTGATGTTAGTTACTTGTATTTACTCATGAGGCTCTTCAAAATGTTGAATTGCGGTGCTTTCTTGTTTTTAATTAGATTTTTGTCGGAAATTTTTAGTGTTCGGTGAATGGCTCTGCGAAAGATTGTTTGAATTCACAGAAAATAAGGTTTGTAGTAGGAAAAATTCTCCTTCTTAGGAAGATGCGATAATTAGATCAACTAAATGTGGAAAATCTATTGGTTTTGTTGTGATAATTACTCTCAAGTTGATGTTCATTAAGTAGAAGCTTTGAAAAAATATAGCTTCTGTTGAAACTCTCTGTAACACAAAACTGGAACCTATTTCATTTGCGGTTAAGATGCTATCTTTGATCTGTATATGAACGGATCGTGGCGAGGGAACATGTTCGTAGGTGGAATAGTTTATATTGTGATTTTTGAAATTGGGTGAGAGGAAAATCTTAAGTAGTTATATTAATTTCGTTTACAGGAGTTCTACAGATTGTTCAGCAGTAGAGGTTTAGCTTGAGATGATATGATGAAACAGCAGCAGCAGCAGCAACAGCACATTGCAATATTTACCACAGCTAGTATTCCATGGCTGACGGGAACTTCTGTTAATCCTCTGTTCCGTGCTGCCTACCTTGCAAAAGACGGGGAAAGACGAGTCACTTTGGTGATTCCATGGCTGACTCTGAACCACCAAAAGCTTGTCTACCCTAAAAGCATCACCTTTAGTTCCCCATCAGAGCATGAAGCTTTTGTCCGTCACTGGCTTGAGGAAAGAGTCTCTTTTCCTTTAGGCTTTGAGATTCGTTTCTATCCAGGAAAGGTATGACTCAGCTTGTCCTTTCTCAAGAATCTTCTTTGGGTACCAAACACTTACTAAGTCGTTGTTCTGTTCACTTTCTCGCATTATATAGAGTTGATCTCTTTCCTGCTTTCCTTAACCATCACATCACTTTCTCGTATTATACATGTGTACTTTTCTGTTAATATGGTATGTGATCTTTCTAACACATTTATGTATGTGAAATTGTGTATTTATGCTCACATATCTATGTTTTGCTCATATATTCAAGGATCCATTTTTGGCTCCTTGTCTCCAACCTTTCATGGATATAGATTGTTTCTATTACCATCTGTGCTTTCTCTTTCTGTCATGTCTTTGTGTAATTTACATGAATTTGCATATAGGTCATGTCCTACTTATATGTTCTTGTTCGCTAATACCTTCCTTAACAATTCAAATTGCAGTTTGCTACAGACAAAGGAAGTATTCTTCCTGTTGGGGATATATCAGATACCATTCCTGATGAAGAGGCAGACATTGCTGTCCTCGAAGAGCCTGAGCATCTCACATGGTTTCATCATGGCAAAAAATGGAAAACCAAGTTCAACTACGTCATAGGGATCGTACACACAAACTACTTGGAATATGTAAAGAGAGAGAAACAAGGCCGTGTCAAAGCTTTTCTCCTCAAGTATTTAAACAGTTGGGTTGTTGGCATTTACTGCCACAAGGTAAATTTATTTACAGCCACTAGTAGACATGAAGGAGTGATTGGTCCATTATGTGAATATATTGGTATCGATGTATGATTATCCAATGACTAGATATAATTTGAGGATCAAGACAGTTTTGTTGGCCTGTGACCACGATTATGGCTGGCCATTTTGATGTTGAATCAGGACTTGTACTAATGATGTGTTACTCCTGTAGGTAATCAGATTATCTGCTGCGACTCAAGAATACCCTAAATCTATAATCTGCAATGTTCATGGTGTCAATCCTAAATTTCTCGAAATTGGGTTGAGAAAACTAGAACAGCAGAAGCTCCAGGAGCAGCCCTTCACTAAAGGCGCATACTACATTGGTAAGATGGTCTGGAGCAAAGGGTACAAGGAGCTTCTTAAACTACTTGAGAAACACCAAAAGGAACTCGCTGAGTTAGAGGTTGATTTATACGGTGATGGAGAGGACTCTGAAGCCGTCAAAGAAGCAGCCCGAAAACTCGACCTGACGGTTAATGTTCATCCAGGACGTGATCATGCTGATTCACTATTTCACGAGTGAGTCTCTAGTTTAATATCTGAACATAATCATTACCTGTAACAGAGATCATTATCTTTATCTAACTAATACCCCAAAATTGATTTCCCTGCTGTCTATCTATATAACTTACAAACTTAGACTGTCTTCTATATCAGGTATAAAGTGTTTCTCAACCCCAGCACGACAGACGTTGTCTGCACAACAACTGCAGAAGCCTTGGCGATGGGAAAAACCGTAGTATGCGCAAATCACATATCCAACGAGTTCTTCAAACAGTTTCCTAACTGCAGACTCTATGACGATGGAAACGGTTTTGTAAGAGCCACGCTCAAGGCTCTTGGGGAACAACCATCGCAACTAACAGAGCAACAGAGACATGAACTATCATGGGAAGCTGCAACGCAAAGGTTTATAAAAGCCTCTGATCTGACCCGGTTATCAAGAGCTGATTCAAACATATCAAAGAGAAGTGTGTTTGCGTCGTCTTCCATTAGTGTTGGGAAAAACTTGGAGGATATGTCTGCGTATATTCATTTCCTGGCGTCTGGATTTGAAGCTTCGAGAAGAGCTTTTGGTGCTATCCCTGGAAGCTTGCAGCCTGATGAAGAGTTGTGCAGAGATCTTGGCTTGTCTCTCAATACTCCTTCCCGAAATGGTCTCAAGGAAGATTGACCTTTGACTGTTGTAAAAATGTGAATCATGATCTTTTTTTTTTTCCTACAGATTCTTGGGCATTTTGTGTGTATAATCAATTTACTAGTTGAATCATCATTATATAGCTTGGTGTAACGTTGATGGTTTATATTAACATGAACAATTAGATTTTACATGTATCGTATTGATTTTACCTTCCTTTCTTTGATTGAAATTTGTAACGGCTGGTTCCTTGTTTTTCAATGGTTGCTCTCAAAAGGAAAATAAACTCTGATTTTGTTTTGTTAGTCTCTGTTCAATTCTTCTCTGTACAAGGAAGGAAATACAATAATGTGTTCCAAATTCGTTTGGTGGAATTCGAAATCATACCAAAATTGCAAGCCCGCCAAAACATAGTTGCCAAAAACATCTCTCGCTGGTCAAAGTTATTGAGACAACACTTTTGTTGAACTTAAATCTTCTTTGTCCAAAGCAAAGGATTATACTTTTCCTAAGGCGACATTTTTCTCAGTCAGATATGGCTACGACCAGCTCCAACAGCAACGAAGAGGCTAAGAACACAAACGTCTTGCCTGACTTGTGGGTCACTGATCATCAAATCAGTAGATGCGGTCGAAAAGTTATTTCGGTATACAATATTAATCTTCTAAGTTTTTTTTATCTGTATTGATTAATTACGAATATATGTCGTCATGTGATGTTTTCTGTTGCATTTACTTATCATCCCTTCATGGCATCTATAGCCTCTGGTGTTTGTTTTGTGCTTTCAGGCTAAAACATATATGATTTTTATTTAGATCTACGATGATTATAAATTTCTCATGATCTGTGTGGATTTAATTAGAGCTTTTGAGGTTTAAGTTTGTAAAACAACTCTTGTACTTGGAATTGAATCAGTTTCTTATGTGAATAACCACAATATATAGGGTTACTCGTCATCTAAAAGCTAAAACGTATGATTTATGCTAAGATGCATGAGTATATATATTGTAATATTGTGAGATTTGCAACATTTTGGATTTAGATTTTTTTTGGGAGAAATGGAATTTCATCTTTAGGAACATGTATGATGACACGAGTCTTATCGTAATTTTTATCTTTTTGACAGTAGTAGAATCATAAGAGCAACAACATTGGGGAGAAATTCCTAGAGTCTCTCAAATATTGTATTTTAATAATTTTTATAAAAATTATTTTTTCATTTAAGTTTTAAATAAAATAAAAAAATTAAACCAATTAAATATTGACATGTGGAGATAGTCTCTAGAGGGGTTCTCAAATAAGAACTAATTATTACCTCTCTTTTCTACTTTTTATTTTTTAATTGTTGAGAACTTTTTTGAGAAACTCAATGCTAATGTTCTAAGCTTCATATTTTGATTTCGTATATATGTGTCCACTTCTGTGGCCAATTGCTCATATTGAAGCACTGGCCAAATTAACTGCCAGTAAGACCCATTAAACCAATGAACAATACGAATGTGCTGAACTATAAGTAACTCGTGTGCATATATAAGTGCATTAGTGATTACTTTCCATGGAATTTTGATGCATTCAATATTAATCTATTTGAAGCTAAATTGGGTTTAAGATTTTTCTTATTATACTGATATGACTGATCATATAGTTGATGTTATAGTGAGTTATGTACTGAAGCTTCTTAATGTGTCTTGCTTGAGATATTATAGTACAGTTCATTGAAGAGGTCATACATATATATACAAGGCAGCAAATAGATGATGTTGGCTTACACTTGTGTTTGGATTCTTATTGACTGATATTATTATATTCATATCGATCATTCAAACCCTTTTGACCGTAACATGAAGTATCTAACTTATTTGAGTTCTTGTCGCAAAGACTCAAACTGTTATTATTCATCATTGATTCGTTATGCCTTTACACTTGTCAACTTTATGGTGTAAAACTAATTCTTTACGTACCTTTCGATTATGTGCTTCTCTTATTACAGCACTACTTGAATGTAAGAACAAGACAAAAGTTTTACTCTAAACCAGCATTCTACAAACACTTCCGTAGAATAGCGGCTGAGGTAAAAACATTCACCAAAATCTTCATTCTCATTAAGATGGTACGTGAACTATTCATGGCATATATTATAAAAAATACATTATTTTCCATTATATTTGCAAGTTACATGAGTACACGAAGTGTGAAATGTGGCTCAATAGAGAAACAGCTGAGGAAGAGAAGGATCACATATGTTCAAGGTGCAAAGAGACTGGACATAACTGCCTTACTTGTCCTTATCCAATCATCCACCAGACTGTAAGTAAATATCTTTACTTTCACACATTCATTCATCTTCTCAGTGTTCTACTTATTCATTTCACATATATATGAAGAGTAGATATACAAATATTTGATGCATCTAATTTGCAGAACCCTTATGCGGGAACGACGATTCGTAGGTGCAGTCGATGTCACTCCCTAGGCCACAACGCCCGCACATGTCCAGACATCCAGAACTAGTGATCTCTTCAACAAAAATATATACTTGAAAAAGCTATATTTCTGTTTGTGTTTTTTTTTTTTAAATGTTTATCCAATAAAAAAAGCTACTTGTTACTGTTAGCTTTTACAAAAAATATTCTAAGTTTTAGTTATGGATCAGATTTATATATGTTCCCTTCTTTTGTTTCCTCATAAGTCATAATCAATTTGATTTACTACCGTAGAGACAAAGGTCACAAGATCTACGTATTAGCCTTTTACAGAGTATTATTATTTCTCGTGAGGATAATTTACTCTTATTTAGAGGCTTTAATGTTTTCTCTAACAAAATAGAGATTTTGGGAATCTTTTCTATTTTATCTAATACATTATTTTTGTTAAAAATAATAATTTTAACATTAAAAAACTCTGTTAAATTGCCAACAAGGAAATAAAAAAAAATATAGAGAAGAATAAAAAAAAGGAAGCGAGTGAATCTCTGCATAAAAAGATTTGGGTAGCCGTTACTGAACGACGAAAAATATTTTTGGGTCTCTCCTCTTTCTATGACAGAGTCTAATGATTTGAATCGATCAGATTCCGATTCCGATCTCATCACCGGCGAAGTTTCTCCTACTTTTGTAATTGACTCTTCTCAAGGGTTTGTTAATTTCTCTCTCGTTCGTTCCTTAATTGTCTGATTCCGTGTATAATTGTGACACTTATGATGAATTTTTGGAATTATGCCACTCACGATTTTGGGCTCAATCTTATGAATGTTTGTATTATGGTTAAAGATATAGAAGAGTGAGTGGTCCTACCAGAAGATCAACTAAAGGAGGATGGACTCCTGAAGAGGTTATCGCTTATGTTTTCTCCTCTTGTCTTAAGCAAGTTTGAGTTATTGAAATCTTCTTTTTCTATCATCTCTAGGACAAACTTTTGACGGATGCTGTGCTGAGGTACAAGGCCAAGAATTGGAAAAAGATTGGTAATTTGAAATTATAATTGGTTCATAATCATCATCAATATATATTTATATAATTTGTTTCTTTTGTTATATATAGCCGAGTGTGTTCCTGAGTGGAAAGATAAGAGGACCGATGTCCAATGTCAGCACCGTTGGCTTAAGGTTCTTAATCCAAATCTCAACAAAGGACCTTGGAGAAAAGAGGTAACTTAATTTTGATTACCCTTCTTGATATTTGCTATACTTTTTCATTACCGAGTGATCATATATATATATATATATATATTTCTTGTTATTTCAGGAAGATGATATGTTAAGTGAACTGGTTAAGAACTATTCAGAGAATGATACGCCTCAATGGTCGAAAATATCAAAGCAACTCCCTGGTCGCATTGGCAAACAATGCCGTGAAAGGTCTTTTACTTGGTTTTTTTCTTTCCACATTTTGTTGTTGATGAACTTGATCAGTCTATAGTTTTCCCTTAAAAGTTTGGTTATTTTTGTTTTGTGTTTGTTTTAGGTGGCATAACCATTTGAATCCGACTATTAAGAAAACTCCTTGGAGTAGAGAAGAAGAATTAATTCTTGTTCATGCACAAAAGGAAGACGGCAATAAGTGGGCGGAGATTGCCAAGCTCTTGCCTGGAAGGTTTGTCCTAAAAACTGAGAAAAAGTTTACCACTTTGTCTGATTTTTAGAGATAGTTTACCACTTTGTCTGCCCGTAAACTGGAAGGTTGGTTTGTGGATTTAAACTGGAAACTCACAGGTCGGAGAATAATATTAAGAATCACTGGAATTGCTCAGTTAAGAAAAGATTGGAGCAGTTTCCTAGTGAGCCCAAGAGTTACATATCATTTCAAATCATGGAAGCTCCAAAGAGTCCTCAAAGGGATCCTTTGGATTTAACTTTGGGACCTATGAGTTGGGGGAACATGCCTTCATCGACGAGCTCACTTAGAGGAGAAGAATCAATCTCACCATCATCAGTAGAATCTGATAGGTCAAGACTTAATGGTAATGTTAACATATCTCATTGGACACTTTTTATATACAGTTGATTATGTTAAGTTGTTAACAACTCTTTATGTAAAAGTTTCAGAAATTTTAGAAACTCCAGAGAGAAGCAACGATAATGTGCACATAGAAGAATGGAAGGAATTCAAAGAGAGACTAAGAATGGCTGCTAGTACTTTCAAGAACACACCTTCCATAATCTCCAAAAGAAGCTCACCGGCTTCATGTTTGAAACGACACAGACAAAAAGACGAAACACCGTTTCAAATAGATTCTAAAAGTCACTTGTCAAGTGAGGAAGAACATTATTCAACTTCAGAATACAGACTTATGAAACGCAACACTTTCTCTGGCTCAAAACCCTTTGGGAGGCGTTTAGACTTTGACTCTATGTAACATGATATGATCATCAAGTTTATTAACTTATTAAACGTTGATTAGTTTTTCTTGATTTACTACAAGTAACGCATAGGTTTTATTTTATGTTATTATAATTTTCTTTTCCCAAAATTTTAGATTTTCGATTGGTAATCTTTTCCGATATTAATAGCATAAAAAGTAGGAAGAAAGCGTGAAGCTTCTGTTCTTGTACGTAATTTCTCATCACCTTCCTAAGAGCACCTCCAACGGTGAAATACAGAAACGACTTTCTTAAAATTTTAAATATTAATATTTTATTGATATTTGATTATATAATTAAATTTAATTATTTGGTAAAGAATCAAACAAATGAGAAAGAGACAGCTGTAGTTGTAGTGTTGGTTTCTAAATGAGGTTCTGGCATGGTTATAGGTAGTAAATATGTTGGGGTAATATATGAATTTTATAATATTAATTGTATTTAGATACCCATTTTTGTTTTGTTGTTGTTTTTTGTGATTATAGGTAGTAAATATAGATGAGTTATTAAGAAATTTTTTTTTATTAAATTGTATTTTTTTGAAATAAAGTTTATTTTATTAAAATTGATAACATCGTACATTTAATAAAATATGAAATTTGAAACATACATGAAACAAAAACATTTAAAACATAGATTTAGAAATCATAAACGGAAAAGAACACTCAGTTTTAATCTTGATCATGTCCGAATTTTTACCATATATGCTCAATCAAATCATTTTTCAACCGTTCATGCATTTGTCTATCACGAAGTCAAGTTCGAACGCCCAGCATATCGGCATTATTTGTAGGCATAGATGTAGAAAACGTGAAATCCACATGAGAACTTGTGTTTCCTTCTCCTAGTTAGAATTCTGATACATCAAATTGAGTGTTAACATCTCATTCGTTTTCTACTATCATATTGTGGAGTATGATAGATGCTCTCATAATCTTTTCTATTTTTTCCTTATCCCAAAAAAGAGTTGGGTTTTTAACAATGGCAAATCGAGCTTGCAAGACTCCGAAAGCAGGCTCGACATCTTTTCGGGTAGCTTCTTGACGTTGAGCAAATAAAGATATTTTTGGACCTTGTGGAAGTGGAATAGATTGGATAAAAATTGCCCATTTTGGATAAATACCATCTTTGAGAAAGTAAGCCAAATCATAGTCCCTTCTGTTGACAGAGAAATTCATTTGCGGAGCTTGACCATTTATTATATCATTAAAAACTGGTGAGTGGTCAAGGACATTGAGATCGTTTAATGTACCTGGAGGTCCAAAAAACGCGTGCTATATCCAAAGATCGTATGAAGCTACAACCTTTAAAACGATTGTGAGTTTTCCTGATCCACGTGAAAATTGCTCTTTCCAAGCGGTGGGGCAATTCTTCCACTCTCAATGCATACAATCGATGCTTCCTACCATCCCGGGAAATCCGCTTTCCTCTCCAATGACAAGAAGTCGTTGAAGATCCTCCTGTGTGGGTCTTCTTAGGTACTCATCTCCGAACAAATATATTATTCCTTCGATGAAATGTTCCAAGCATAAACGAGATGTAGGTGCAACGAGGTGGAGGTATTCGTCAACTTGATCAGCCGCATTACCTTATGCCATGAGACGAATTGCTGCGGTACACTTTTGAAGTTTGGAGAGACCATGCCTTCTGGTAGCATCTTTTTTTTGTCGGAAGTATCGAATTTCATTGGACAGTTGATATACAATATGCATGAATAAATTCTTGTTCATTCTAAAACGGCGTCGGAATAAATGAGGTGAGTATGTTGCATCTTCTTTGAAATAATCGTTCCATAAACACTCGTGTCCGTCTTCGTGATTTCTTTCAATAACATCTCGTTTTTCCTTGGAATTGGTTGCCCTCCGATGATCACCATAATCATTGAAGAGATTCTCAAACTTTTGATTGAATTTTTTGTCAAAAGCTTCATCAAAATATTCATCGACTGATCCGTCAAAGGGATTAGTTGAAGAGGATGCCATATTTGTGTGTGAAATTTTGACGAATAAATAAAAGGAGAATGAGAACTTGTATGAATAAATAGAAGAGGAGAAGGAGAATTTATTTAAGAGGAGGAAAAGGAGAACAAGAGCACATAGAAGAAGAGAAGCAGACTATGTTTACATGAAAAAACAAATTATATGACAATATATATAGCACATGTGAACTCAAATAATTGAGTGTCGGTACAAAGTGAGTGTCGGTACAAAAGTGTGTACAAAGCATAAACCAAAAGTGTCGGTACAAAGTGACAATTTTTAAGACATGTGAACATCTGCTACCTGCCAACAAAGATACTGTCTAGAGTCACGGTTCCAGTAATGAAAAAAGCATACCAAATTGATTTTGTATAATCTATAGTGCTTCCATTTATAAAAATCCCCAATCGGTCGCAAAGAAACTTTGTTTCTTCCATTGACTGAGTAGTAAGGATGATTGCAGTGTTCTGTTTTGCACGTTTGATCACTGTCCATAGGTTCATTCTTGAAGCTGAATCGAGGCTTGTGCTCGGCTCATCCATATAAACCACCTTTAACAACAACAATTAGATAAAAAAAATGAATTTGTTAAACCTTGTAAACGTCAGCTCTCTAAATCACATGCAAATAAGTTTATCATGAGATCGTTAAGAGACAATGGCGTCTACTAACCTTAGGACTCCCAATAAGTGAAATGGCTACACTTAGTCGTCTTTTCATACATCCGCTGTATTTGCCAGCAGGCTTATCAGAAACTCCTTTGTTTAATAGGTTCACACTCTTAAGAGACTCTTCTACAGCCTATCTCTGAAAAGCATGCCTGCCAAAACAGATACCAAATGTGGACAATCTCAGAACATAATGTTTTCAAAACAGAGAAAGATTTTGAGCAATCCAAAAAGTAAAGTAGACATAACAAAACAGAGAAAGACTTTGAGCAATCCAAAACACACAAAGACAATATCATTAACCGATTCATTCATTTGAAAAACTCAAAGTTCATACAAGCAGAAAACTTCCACTTATGCGTAGAAAGGAAATACTAATTAGACATACAAATATGAAGACACTAATTAGACAACATGTCTGAAATGAGCTTGTTCTTTAGAGCCAATTCCATATCAGTAAGTGGTTATGTTTTCAGTAGCAAACTATCTAGCAACTTCTAGTCAGAAAGCTTGTCTTTCATACGTAAATCCTTCTCCTTAATTGCCCACATGTCCTGAAATTCTAACATATCCTTGCTTTCTTGGGCCACGGTGTTTCTGTTGCTCAAACTCCTTTTATCTTTTGCCTTGGAAGCCTTAACACCAGCTGGACAACCCAATGGTTCATCATCTTGAAGCCCAACTAAATGACTGTTTGAAGACTGTGTAGAAGCCTCCTCAACCTTTTTTCTTTTTGAACTCCCTTCACCACACCATTTCTGGTCATGCCGTAGCTCTAGCCAAGCATGTTCAAGTGTGAACTTGTTCTTGTGATCACTGAAGAAGAGGTCCAACGCAAGTTTCTTATAGTATTCATCACTCCAGCCACTTTTTATGGTAGAATATGCAGCCTCATAGCAGCCTACGAACTTGCACACTTGGTCATTTATCATCTGCCACCTCTGTTTACAATGAGTCTGATCTCTGCTTGGTATACCAGCAAGCTCAGGATTCTTTCTAACACTTGAGTTAAAATAAGCTGCAATGCGTGTTTAAAACGCTGCAGCTCTTTGCTCATTCCCAACTACTGGATCCTTGTTGGTATTCAACCAAGAACTGATGAGCAAAATGTCTTCTTTGGGACTCCAATTCTTTCTTTCTTTACGGCCCTCAGGTGTGGGTTTACCTAGGATTGGTTCATCAGTACACTGACTATTAAAGACAGAAACTTCTGATGATCCAAGGTCTATGATAGGTGAAAACCCACCATACGGATTGGGTTCAAGACTAGGGTTTTCTTGTTGACTATTTAAAAGGTTCATAAATTCTGAAGAGTGACTAAATGGATTAGTAGAATCCATATCCTAGTTTCTGGTTGGTGTTTAAAGGAAAGGGAGGACAAAAATGAAAGTTTCTGATTGTGGATGTTAAAAAGAACAGGGAATGAGCAAAATGAAAGGTTTTGGACTGTGTTAATATACTGATGAAGAGTTTAATATATAAGCAGAGGTCGAAGTGTGTTTTGGTTACTGTTTTTAACATTAAAAGTTTTAATAGTTTTTATTAATTTTTTAGCAATCAATGAATACAAGTATATGTCTACTCTAACAGCATTGATCACAAAGATAGTAAAAACTCAAGAGGTGCAAGTTGTTTCGTGTTTAAGTGCTTCATAACACGTTTTGAGTTCTGTTTTAGCAATGAATGACCAATAACTTTCTGTCTAAGCTAACACTATCAAGCATTGATCACAAAGACAGTAAGAACTCAAGAGGTGCAAGATGTTTCATGTTTAAGTGTTACATAACAACTTTTGAGTTCTGTTTTAGCAATGAATGACCAACAACTTTCTGTCTAAGCTAACACTATCAAGCATTGATCACAAAGAAAATAAACAGTAAGCATTCAACAGCTAACAAGTTTTTATTAGTTTTTTGCAATCAATGAATACAAGTATATGTCTAATCTAACAATAGAGAGCATTGATCACAGAGACAATAACCTAACCTACAACTAACCAAGTTCAAATTCTAACAGCAAACAACCATTTATCAGTTAAAAGGCTATAAAGTTATGCATTTACCAGTTCTACACCTAACCAAGTTCAGTATTGTAAAACATAGGAACACAAACACAATCTGCTGATAATTGATATAAGAAAGATTGATGAGGATTATTTACCTTGCGTCATAGGTGGAAAAAGAAGTAGATTCCTTCAAACCAGATTCATAACCAAACCTGTAAAAACAAAAATGATTTCCATTAAGAGTTGAAAAATGAATAAATTCACAAAATTGTACAAGGACAAAATGTAAATTATCATTACATATACCTCATCACTTCACATTCTTCTACCCTGCAATGTGAACACTTCACATTCTTCTACTCTGCAATATAAAAAAATGATATATAATATAATATTAACACACAACATGAGCCAAGAGACACCATCGAATCATAAGTTGAAACAAAAGACCAAACCTTTTGTAAGAACCCGTTGAAAAAAACATGTGATTTGGAAAAGTTAGGTGAGCAAAAGCACATAGAGAAAGTCTACAGAAACTCAAGTGAGGGAAACATCAAATAGTGGGGGCAGGTTCACAAGAACAATACATGATTTGTGCCAAGAGATAGATGATAAGTGCATTGTTCCTTAATTTCCGTAGACAAAACATGTGATTTTCTCAAAGTAGGTGAACATAAAAGCAAGTCTTCAGAAACTTAAGTAGCCATTAAATTAAGGTAAAACAAACAAAAAAATAAAAAGATTAGAAAATCCAAAGAAGATCAGAAACATCACATTGGTGGGTGAAGTTACCACTTAGCAACTACTGCAAATTGCATATTATTATATGAGCACAAAAGATGACATTTTGTTATGGAAAAGGACTTACATTTCAATATTTCTAATAGAATTAATAGAAAGAAAGACATGAGAAAATCTTACGTGATGCAGAATTTGATCGCTGGAGAAGTAATAGACATCTTTTGCCATTGACGGCCATGGCCAGCGAATTGTAGCTCTGTCATTAGGCTCATGGTGAAGCTGCTTAAGATGGCTGTACTTGGGCTTTTGGACCAATCCTACATAATCCAAAAAGCCGAATTAAGTACCATGTAAAAGAGAAACAAAAACCCTTTTTAATTTGTGCAAATAACAAACAACTTTTCATATACCAATCAATCTCTTTATTTCATGAACAAATGCCAACTAAAAACAACATGTAGTTAAAATAGGGATCCATGCCAGACAGATGAAAGATCCATTATCTGTTCTGAAACTAATACCAGGTACATACTTCAACCAAACCGGAAATCCTCTACAAATTCAAACCAAACAAAAACAAAATTAACACGATTTTCAAGAAAACCACACAAACATTATCTATGTTTACCGGAAATATAGAGACCATTTTAAGAACCGTAAATATAGTATAAAATCCATTTTGATTTATTTAAATGGGTTTAATTACTAACAACCCATTATATTTACCCTTGTTTACTACCAATAATCATGGCCTAAAGTCTCTTATTTAAGAGACCCTCTCTCTCTTCACTTTTTCATTTTTTTTTAATTTTTAAATTGATAAAAACCTCATCTAAAACCTATTGTTGGAGCTGCTCTAATTTCCTAATCCTAACATAAAAAGTAAAAAAGAAGAAGTAAAAAACCCTTTGTAAAATACCCCTTATATATATACAAGAAACAAAAAAAAACAATCTTTAGTGTCTCGTGAAAGCATTGGCTCTTTTTCAGCGCAAAATCAAGAAGCCAATGAGTGGTAAAATCGAAATCACGGCCATATCGGCGGAGGGTCTCGTCGACGGTCGAAGACCGCTGAAGAGGAACGCGATCGCTGTCTTCGACATGGCGGGGAATTATTGGAAGCAGCCAATGAGAACGAGCGTCGACGAGGTCGGTGGGAGTCGTCCGATGTGGGAGGACAAGCTAGAGACGGAGTTTTCGTCGAAGAAAAAACCGGATGTTATGTACGTCCAGGTTTTATGTCGGAGTTCCAGGAAGGATAAGCGTGTGGGAACGGCACGTGTGCCGGTTAAGGATTTTACGGGAGAATATGCGCCGGAGGGATTTATGCACTGTCTGAGTTACAGATTGTGGGACGAATATGGCCGAAGAAACGGGATTGTTAATTTCTCCGTTAGGATTAGGTCACCAAAATCAGTTACTAAAGACGCTGTTCCTCCGATTTGGTTACGTTAATCCTTTTCTGATTGGTTTATTATGGTTTTCTCTGGTTTGTTATTTCCGTCTGGTGTAACATATTTTGCCACCTATAATTCTTTGGAGTAAATTAAAAATTAAAAATTAAAATTACAATAGATGACAGTGGAGATTTTATAAAATCGAGATCTAGATTAATTAGATTTTGTCAATAACTTCTTCTTTTTTTTTTTAAATGAGAAATAAAATTTTTATCCACCTTTATCTTGTGTGTCGTTTATGTTGGGCAGAAACGCTAGACAGTTGATCGATAAAATAGTTAAAACGGCCTGAAGTGGATGATGGAGTAAGGATTGATGTGTCGTTTGTGGTTAGTTTAGTCGTACGCTGTGTCGTTTAAGTGGAGAAAACTGTCATCTTCGCCTATGAGTATTTTCTGTTGCTGCTTTCTTTAGTCAGAAGAGATGAATCCACAAACCGATAAAGTCGTGAGAAGAACGACGATGGTGGCGACTGCGGTTGCTTCTTACTTTCTCTTAACAGGCGATTACGGTCCCGAACCCAACGTTCTTGATCCCGTTAGTTCCGATTTCTCCTTTTAGTTAAAGTCTCTCGTCTTCGAATTTGATTTCGTTCCCAGTAAAATCTGGACGAGAATGAGCTTCTTAGCTGATTAGTTTTTTTGTCAAATTGGAATCACAAGGTCTAAATTTGGGTGATTCTTAGCGTTTTTTTTTTTTTGACGCCGGTGATTCTTATTATTTTCGATTATATTACATGATCAGAGAAGCTTTATGAACTGGTCTTGACATGAACATTGACTTTTCTCAACCATTTTAGTACTGAGAAAGTGAGAATGCTTACTTACTTAAATGGTATTTTGCAGATCAAAAAGAAGATACTATCGGCGCAAGATTCTCTCAAGCAATTCATCTTTCGAACAAAGGGAGAGTCATCTAGGAAAGAACAATCCGAGTCTGACAATGCAAAATGAAGGTGTAGCTACAAATTTAGATCCACTTTTGCAATCAACAAAGACAAGGGTGTTTTCTTCAGGAACTAGTTTTCGTCTCCGTAGTACTTGCACAATAATAATCTTTATAGCAAATATCATGTTGTGAATATTCCAATCAAACCCTCTCAATGTACATGCCAAATCAATCTAGAGAATTACATATTTATGGAAGAGCCTAAACCTCAAGGAGAAATAGATCTACAGGTCAGTTAATTCTTCGCCTTCTGAAAGCCGGATGAATGGTTATTACGTCCAAAGAATCGAGTTTGTCGATACTCTCTATGCACTCTCGCATTCTCTTCACAACTTTAGGTATATTTGCAGCGTTCCTCGACATTCTTTCCTTAAACTGAATCATTTTCTCTCCAGATTCTTGCTCTTGAGCTCCCAACACAACAGGTACTAGTTGTGTTTCTGCATTGAAAAAGAAAAACACCACAGATTGGTTGATATAGCATTACTGAATACTGATAAGAAAAGAAGAAGAAGAAGAAGACAAGTATCACTGCAGGTTCTTGCGTTTCTCTACAATACTATGAATACTTGTCAAAACAGTCTCTTATGAACTACAATGGGAACATAGCAGAAGACGCAAACAACAAAAACACTCTAGCTTTTAGCTAAAACTTCACAAACTAAGTTCTTGTGAATATTATTGATTCATCAGCAACCCATATTACTCTGCAAAAGATTGTCCATTTTGAGAAACAAGGTACATACTTTACACCCAAAATTACGTAATAATCCGTTTTGAGCAATATGTAAATACAGAATCTAAAAACATCTAATCTAATCAGGTAACACATGAATCAAAAGGTCAGTAACAGAACCCAAAACCATATCGTATGCTCAATTAGACTTATCTCATGAACCCAAAAGACACTCAATTGCCAAGAACAAGCCCTAAATTTCGACCGAGGAGGAAAAAAAGAAGGAACCTGGGATACGGAGGCGTGACGGCGGCAGAGGATCCGACCCGGAATCGAAGTTGGGGAAAACGGGTATGTAAGGCGAAAGCACAGAATCAAGGGTGTTCCTGAGATTATCCGGTAGGGTTTGCCTGTACTCGGAGATCTTCTGGGCCATCTGCCTCACATCTAACTCCAATTTGTCCAGATCTCCTTCATCCAGGTCCAATTCTGGATCTAGAGCCATTGATTCCATTCACTTTCAAATCCCTAAGGAGGTTCACTAGAGAGAGACTACGGAGAGGTTTTTCTTTTTTCAAAAAATATGAGGAGCCTCATAGAAGCCGATAATAACGTTCCAAGAGTTTCTCCACCAAACGACGTCGTTGCTCTCACCTTAAACTTAAAAAAAAAACAAAAAAAGTTTTATAACCCAAAAATGGATCCCAGTTTCAAGAAATAAACAGACAGACTGATTACCACGAACCTCTAAACTTTTATTTTTTAAATCTACGTTTGTAAATATTTTTCTTCCAATTTGAGCTACCAACATTGGAACAAGTTTCTAAATTCTAATGTTTGGTTGGAAAAAAAAAAAAATGGATCCCAGTTTGAAATTTTCATTATATTGTTGGACAGTTTACAACAAACACACATACATTATTTGTATAGTGAACCTTTGCGAGGGAAAAAGTAATTGTGAATCGAAAACCATATGCTATAATGAGGTGAAACAGATGCAGAAATTCTCTTTCACTATCTCAATCCCAATGATTTCAGAGTTTGGCGCCAAACGAGGCCTTAATAGTCACAGCTTCTTTTAGCAAAGCTTCTTGCGTCAATGATACCACCAGCTGCACATTAATTTTCAACTATGTTTATACATATCCCACCAGCCTGAAAAAAAGAACTCGATTTTGCAGATTTTGTATTCAACTAGAAAAAAATATCTTTAGAAATATTTGACGTTTAATGGGAGCTTGACAACTACAATAGATACTTCAGTGGTCTCTAGTGTGTATTTGATTTGGGTTTAAAGGATGCAGCAACATACCTCTCCCTTTCTGTTGAACATTTCAGCACTGGTAAAACCGCGGTTCTGGGATGCAGTTGGACTCACCATCTACAAAAGGCCAATGTTGTATAAGCATATTTGTCTCCTTCAGAGTTTTCATTTCTCAAGGATTAAGTCAGATCTTTGACAATAACACTAAACTGTCGTGGTTTATTACTTATTTATAACATGTAAACGTAAACACAAACAAAACAATCCCTAAGTGATACATCAATGGATATCATCTAAACAAGTAACAGGTTCTAATCTACGGTTCAAAAACAACTCAAATCCGCATTAAGTGTTTTTAGCCAATTTGAGTTACTGTTTACCCAAACAAACATTAGGATTTCTAACAGTAATAACTTTATATTCAGAAAAAGAAGTTGAATTTGTTCTTACCACAAACAGCAGCCACTCATCAGCTCTAAGAGGTCTGTGGAACCACATCCTGGAAAGGGACACAAGATGAGTAAGAAACAATTACTTCAGGCAATATTTTCTAGACAGCTAGAATTACATGGTTTGTAAATGTGTTATGGAGAAAAATACAAAACTCACACTTGACTAAAAGAAAAGAAAAAACTTACGAGTGGTCCAGGCTAAGAGCAGCTACACTCATGCCCCTTCTTCGGTGAGGGTTTAAACTGATACATCCGAATATCAAATCTGAAGCATATGCAACCACACATCTGTGTAACAATGACGCGGCCAAGACAATCAGTTTCCTAGTATGATCAACAGACATCCAGAATGATGGGTGATACTAAAATACAGTCGATGAGTGATCTGTTCTAGAATGTTTAAAGGTGAACACAAGAATTCAAATCGTCTAGATCATATGATCATATGAATTCAGTTTTATATAGAGTTGTTCACCGGTGCAAAGCTGGGTCATCAGAAAGTTTTCCCTTCGCTCTAAACCAATATTTCAGTCTGCAAGTTGACTTCAAGAAAGAAGTGGTTAGTTTTTATGAGTGACGAATTGAACTACGCTCAATAGTAGTAAACGATAACATTGACTTATTCAGGATTTAGACAAGACAACTAGGTTAACCTTGGGAAGGGAACTGCAAGTTGCCATCACGTAAGCGGTCAACTTCATATATGATGGGAACTGCAAGAGTTATAAAATATCATAATATGCAAAGTGTAGCAGAGAGATTCGGAAAGAAAAAAACAGCAGACATGGTTTATAGTCCTTACTATCTAAATCTCCAACAAGAAGGAAATAAAAATGCAAATTATGGACTATCTTGACAAATTCAACAGTTTTTGATGCTGCGGCAAGTGCCTGCAAAGTGTAGGCAGTTGTGTCACAGTGATTACTAGTTATTTTCATTGCCTGATAGAGCACATAGAAGCTAGATCAGCAGGGTTAATAAATCATACCTGTCCAACTAATTGCCCTCCAAAAACCTTTCCAAAGGTTGGAGCTTTAGGTGGAGTGAACCCCCGGAATACATTCAACTACAAGAAAGAAGCACACAAAATAAGAGATTCTTCGAATAAATATGTGGAAATTTGATAGAAACAATGCTAGTAAAAGTGAATGGCTAGAATTCTAAGCATAAGATCTGAAATTAAACAGAATTGAGGGAGATTCATACATCTAATGGTTCCATATACAAAATGTGTTCCACAAGACAGTGTGTCTCAAGTTCCTTATCTGAATCACAGATAGACTTTGTCTCAAGCAAAGCACAATGATCAGACATCAACAATAAGCAGGTAAGCTGCAAGAACAGGCATAAAAACAGTACTCAGAATGCTATCATCATTAGCATAGATATCATGAGCGCAAGAAAAACAAGGCCGTCTAAGGAAAGAAGATATCATTTTTCTTCAAAACACCTCTGACACAGCAACAACATCTGCTGAGTAAACATTCCCAAAAATACCTGCGCGAGAAACAAAATCGAAGCTAATTCAATCACCAAGCTAAACAAAATTAACACAGTGAGGTTGAAGAATGGCCAAAGAATCATCCTCTCACCATAACCAAAGAAATCAAATCGTTTCAAAAGGAACTCCGGAGAGCTTCCCTCTCCAGCTGATCCCAGAACCTGAGCCTGCAAACAAACAAACAAAAAAGACAAATGTAATTCAAACTAACCCGTTGCAATAGACTTGTTCTATCTTCATGCAACGCACCTGTCCTTCCAAGACAAAATAAACTCCATCCACAGCCTGATCTTCACGAACCACATAATCACCTCTCTCTGGAGAACACATATTCAAAATAGATTACGAAATTCCCAATCAAATTGACTTCGATAAGACCCAGAATCTTAAGAGATCACTGACCATAACGCTTGAGCACAACGACTTGCAAAATTCTCTCCAGAGAAGAACTAGGCAGACGCTGCAATAAGGGCACATTCCTAAGGAACTCGACAACTGCAAAACCAAAGCAATCATATGAAATAATCCGATGATTACGCCAGAGATTGAACAAACTAATAAGATCTCTGAGTACCTGATTCAGTGTTCATCATGAGAAAGAGTATAAACACGTTTAATGTTAAAAAAGTTGGCCAGCAAAGTCAATCGTTCGACCACCACTGATGCAGTAAATACGACGAATTCTATATTGGAAAAACGTGTTAATCATGCTACGCAAAAAGACAAATTAAAAGGGCCTAAATCTTAAAGCCCAACTAATTTTCATTAGGCTTGAGGGACCCAATTTGATGTATAAAGTTTCTACAGTTGGGCCAGAGCTGACCCGACCCGTCCTCGTCACCCTTCCAAACTCTCCGCTCTTGGCGAAGATGCTAATGGAATCTTCCGAGCATCTATGGTGAGTAGATTTTTACAAACTGGGTTTGAGTTGACTTTTCCTAGTTAACTAATTCAACTTGCCTTCTTTCTCTTTCTGTTTCGTGTCTTCAGTCTTTTTCAACTTGATGTTGAAATTCTTGTTTTTTTTCAGTTGTTGGTAATGGTTTCGGACACAAATCCTGGAACTCAGCCTGATCCGACCAGCTTATGATTCTGTCTTTGTTCTTAGAGCCCCTTGATCCTCACTGACTAATCTCCTGTCAGTGGGTTCTGGTGCAAAATTCGATCCCAATTCAATTGTACAATACCTTGTTCCTTACTTCCTTGGAATCTCTTTACTTCCTTGGAATATATATAGGATGCTTGCAAGCTTCATAGGTTCCCATGTCGATACTGTGTTGTGTTCCTATACTTGAATGTGTGTATTGCCTGGGTTGTGCTCATTGGTTATGGAAGAAATGTTTATACACAGCAGGTCACGAAAGCAAGAACTGGGGATTAGCTACATCTGATGAGTTTGAGCCAATCCCTAGTCTTTGCCGCTTGATCTTAGCCCTCTATGAGGAAGATCTCCATGACCCTATGTGGGCACCTCCTGGTGGTTATGGGATTAAACCACATCATGTAATCCTGAAAAAAGACTATGACCAGACTGAAGGTCGTGTCACTCCTTACATGATCTACTTGGATCATGACAATGGTGATGTAGTTTTGGCCATAAGAGGGCTTAACTTAGCTAAGGGGAATGATTACGCTGTTCTGCTTGATAACAAACTTGGACAGGCTAAGTTTGATGGAGGTTATGTACACAATGGGTTGTTAAAGGCAGCCATATGGGTTTTTGAGGAGGAGCATAAGGTTTTAAGGGAATTACTTGAGGCAAACCCGAGCTATTCCTTGACGTTTGTTGGCCATTCGCTTGGCGCAGGAGTTGTGTCTTTGCTTGTCTTGTTCGTGATTCAGAACCGGGCTCGGTTGGGGAACATAGAGAGAAAGAGGATTAGATGCTTTGCTATTGCTCCTCCAAGATGTATGTCTCTCCATCTAGCTGTGACATATGCAGATGTCATCAACTCTGTTGTTCTACAGGTATGATGATGATTGTATAAATTGGCCTCCATTGTCTTTCTTAGGTGGGTCTCTTCTGATCCATTTTGAATAAACCAGGATGATTTCTTACCTCGGACTACCACAGCTCTAGAAGATGTCTTCAAGTCAATTATCTGGTAAGGAAACAGTATGAATACCAAAACTAGTTATTAAATTATTAGAAGAAGAAAAATCTCATGCTCTTTTACAATCAGCTTGCCATGCTTGTTGTGTCTCACATGTTTGAAAGATACATTCACATTCGAGGAGAAAAAGCTCAAAGATACAAGGCGTCTATATGCTCCTGGTAGATTATACCACATCATCGTACGCAAGCCCTTGAGGTATTTATGCTTTATACTCGTGTGCTTCAAAATCGCTTCTTCAACTCGAAGACAGGTTTCATACTGAAATCAATGGGCCTTGGTGCAGGTTAGGAAGATATCCACCTGTTGTGAGAACAGCTGTCCCAGTTGATGGGAGATTTGAGCAGATTGTTCTCTCCTGTAATGCAACAGCGGATCACGCCATCATCTGGATTGAAAGGGAATCGCAGAGAGCTCTCGATGTGAGTACCTTGAAATGTGTTTTGCTTATTGGGACTGCCTCAGCTTCTGGAGATACTGAGTTCTGATAAATTACTTTCTGTGTGGTGAACTTTTCAGTTATTGCTTGAAGAGGACCAAGTTATGCAGATTCCGGTGGAGCAGAAAATTGTGCGCCAGAAATCGATTGTTGAGGATCATGACGAAGAATACAGAGCGGCTATAATGAAGGCAGCTTCTCTGAACATCCCCATGTCTCCATCACCGTCTTATGGAACATTCCATGATACAGAAGAAGGAGAAAGCTCTGCAGAATCAAGCATTGAAGGATCCTCATTTTCGTGGTCCTTCAACGGAATGAGAAGAAAATGGAATCAGTTCATAGATCGCCATTTTCCTGTAAGTGATGACAGTGAACATATGATCTTCAAGAACAAGGAATCTCAAGCTTTATTGTGTGGTCAAGAAACATGAAAAAATTGTTGTAGGTGTACATGTAGAATCTAGGATATAGAAGAAGAGAAGCAAAGTAGATGAAAATTCATTATTTAGAGGTTCATTGAATTTGGGATGTGATGTTCCAGCTCTTTTTGTGTCACAGCCTGTGCTGTTGCTAGCAATTTCTTATGAAATCTCAATGGACATAACACTTATATTGTTATATACACTATTCATGTTACAAGCTCACTTGTTTTTAGCTATAACTACAATCCTGGTTTTGACTCCATTCAACTTTGCTAAGCTGAATTGGTAAAGACAAGCCATGCCGTTCAACTAATAGATTAGTGCCAGTGTTTTTTAGTAGCAAGATTGACTATATATATTCACTCGGATTCAGTCTCTTGTATCCCTGGGGCCAAACCAAGATCTGGAACGGCTTCACCTGCAAGTGAAAGTACCGCCACGTTATAAAACTTTGGGGAGACAGTAAAATTCCACTAGGAGAATATGAAACGAAAGCTATACCATGCATTCGTTTGACGAATCTTTCGAATTCTTTGAAGTTTTGAGACTCCATCAGAGTTGGGTTAAGCCTCAGGTAAGTGAAACAAGATAGGTGGCGACCATCAGGATCATTAAGGGGCTTTGCGTTTTCGAGTATCTTGTTGTAACCTTCTCTGTCATAACAAGGAAGAGCATTCTCACTAGCAACAGGTATACTAACATCCCAAGCAGCATTCAGCACCTGAAAAAATTAACATGCAAGCAAAACTGACAAGTTTAAGACTTTGGCCTACACCAGTTAAAGCCAGTCACTTATGTAAGTTGACGAAGTTTTTACCTGCCAAACTAGACCTTCTGGATCTGCTAGTGCCTCTGGAAAATCCTCATGTTGAGCAAGTGTTCGTAACTCCACACATGTGAAGTTGAGAGCAGCATCATGCTTCTTCAGCATTGCAGCTATAGGACCATAGCCATCACGGTTTGAGGAGTTGTAGAAGCCAGCAGTGAGTTCAGCAGCATGACTAGCTGTTTTATACCACCAATGTATACCTGAGAGCTGATATCCAAAAATAGAACACCAAATGATTCTATTAGCATAAGCCGGAAAAAAATATGGTACAGTTGCCCCACCAATAGAGCTTTGTTTACCTTCGCAGCGATGCAATTTCCTTCGAAAGCCAAATTTGCCATAGCAAGAACACGATCACCGTGGTCAATCAGAACTCTTGAGTACCAATTAAGAAAGAATCTACCATAGTAGCTGTCATAGTCGCCTCCATCGCGAAAAAATCCAGTCCCATGTGGTGTTGAGTTATAAGACTCTGTGTTATCAGGTCCTCTGCCCCAAAAGCTGTGGCCTCTTACCTCTGCAGCCTCCTCTAAGCTCTTCATCAAATATTTATCATAACACTGCTCAGACAGGAAAGAGCACAGCAGAGAAGATAAATCGGTAAGTAAACTAATAAATTAGTGGTCAAAATAGCATGGAAGATAGAATGTAATTTTGTATGTGCTTATGATCCATCAAAATGAGTACCTGGAATTCACCGATACCAGGATATTTCCAACCATATTGTGCAGGGTATGAAGGATACCTCAGCTCCCCACATGGACCTAGTCCAACTTCAATTTCAGTGATGATTTTATCTTCAAAGAATTCATCAAACTCCACCCGAAAGCTTCGCATGTAATCAAAGTAAACCTACAAATTTTAGGAGGATTACTCATAACAAAGTGATTTCATAAGTTCTTCTATAGTGAATCCTATTATCACTGAATTAAACATTCTTCTTCCTAGGATAAGTTGCAACAGATTCTTCGAGCACAGAGTAAAAAGCCATACCTCCAAAGCAGTTCTTCCTCTCAAAACCCGTTGCTTGTCAATTCCCCAAGTAAGGCATTCAGTGTTACGCCTCCCCGCTCTGTCAGTGAAGTATATGTCAGGATTGCTTTGACCAATTTTTCTAACCCACTCAGGGAGTTGTATATTCACATCATCTCCAACATTGCCTCCACATTCATGGAACGACATAACAACCTGAAGTCAATTCAAGTCAAGAACATGAAATGAGACTACATATGATTTCACTAAACTGAATTGAGACTCATTGATCTCAAGTAAGCAACTAAGCTATAATATTATTGATCAATACCTGTATCTTAAGCCCAAGCTCACGTATCATTTGAAAAAGTTTCTTGTAACCAGTCCAATTATAAACCTGTGGTGTATGAGCCTCCACAATACCCCACCAGCAGTCAACCATAACACCATCAACATTTACTAACTTTAGGGTTCTTAACTGATCCAGAAGCTCTTCTGAGTCCACCACTTCCGAGTTCATATCAATTACTCCCAACTATCATTCAACAGCAAAATCAACCAAACACACCTCTCTCAAATGAAAAGAAACAAAAAAAAAAGCAAGAAGAAGAATACTTACTGGAAGCATAACATATACGGGAACAGTCGCTGTGCCGGCAAAATCACGCTCTTTGATTTGCAGAAATTCTTCATCAACCTAACAAATGAAGAGTAATTCATCAGAAATTTCACATGATTCTGAGCTAGGGAACTCTAAAAAGGCACTTACGAGCTGATCGTTAGAATCTTCAATTGGAACTCGATCCTCAGTACTCTTCAGCTTCACTTTCGCAGAAACCAACGGCCTAGCACCAGAAAACAGAGAAACACCACGCCAATCTCCAACGCTAAATGGTAACGAGCTCCGAGCCGATACTCTAGCCGGAGCTCCAAGTTTCACGGTCACTGGAATTACACTGTGATTCAACCTAATCGCCATAACGAAAGCAAAATATCTCAATTTCGTATTATTCAGCAAACCCACGTGAAGCCATTTGATTAACAAAAATCAATTTTGAAAATAAAAAAGTTTCAGGATTGATTCAGATCCGTTGAGTACAAAAAGTTTTGTATTTTTACCACTTTTTATCATCCACGTGGCAGTACCTGACACGTCAGACATATCGCGCGCGTGGCAAGTTTTTCAATGGGCTTTTTAAGAAAATCTTACTGGGCTTCAGGTTCTGTATTACAATCTCTAATCCGCTACTATTTAATTATTTTGTTTTGTCTCCATTTAATCTCCATATATATCTTGTTTTTTTCTTAATCCATAATTCTAGGTAGCACGGAAGTTTTGTTCAACGTCCACTTCCGGCTTTGGAATCGAAAACTCTCGGAAGCTTTTGGAATCTTACTTCCATGACGCTTCCAAAAATACTTTTATAAAAACGTGTTAGAAGCTTACGCTTCCGGTTTAATAACTATTATTTTTTATATATTTTATATTTGAAAAAATCAAGAACTAATATATTATGCAGAACTTTACTTAAAAAAATTATTTGAATCATATGCGAAATATTGAAAGTGATTAATTTGATTAGTTGAATAAGATTGTTTCGAAAAATTTGAGTATGACGTTTTTTCTTTTGAAAACATAGAATTGTAATGAATATGATGATCTCAAATTTCAAATTAATATGATTTTAGTTGAATTATGCAAAAAATGAAGTACTGAATTTATGTTATTCATATCAAAATTTTAATTATATATTATATAAATGTATTGAATTTATGTTATTAATAATATTTTTAATATTTTATAATATTTAAGTATATATATATGTTTGTATCTGTATACGCTTCCAAACGCTTCCGTTTCTGCATATCTGCTTCTGATTCTATGCATCCTACATTCATATTATTAGGCGATCTGAACAAAGATCACTGCATTGTATTTTAATTAGTCGGCTGTACTTGCACGAGTGTATATGAATTTCTAATTTTTTTTTTAAGAATAAACAACAAATGGTTTAACCTATTTATATAATAGTATTGATATCGACGATGTTCTTCACCAAAAAAAAAAAAAAAGATATCGACGATGTAAATTTATATTATCTGACGACGTGCATTGTAGTGGAAAATGTTTATGTCAGTTGTGTCGCCTCTGTAATCAATGCTCTATGCCTTTATGTCGCTGCGTCTTAACGAAATCATTGTTGCTTTAAATTTGAACTTCATTATTTTATCATTAGTTGCATTACTCTCTCGTAAGTCGAAATTTTTACTATTTGATTTATTTTAAATTTCTCCTTGTCGTGGTTCATTGAGTACAATTTTATTTAGGATCCCATTGGTTAGGAACTTAGGATTGTATACATTGATTAGCTGTATATAGACTTTTATACTATCATTTTAAATTTATTACTATATTAAAAAGTCTAGAGCATCTAAAATTAAAGTAATTGTTTCTATGAAATACAAAATAGAAAAACAGAAGATATGGTTATAGTGACTGTGTGTGATGTTAACAGAGAGAATTTATAGAATTAAACACGAAGTTTTGTCGTTATGGAAATAAATATGCATGCAACCACAAGTGGTGCGTTACTAAATAATGTGGGCTTCGTGGATAAAGATGGATCAATTATTGTTTTCTTCACGAATTTCTTGCCTTCATTTCAGCCAGCTCTCTCTCCTGATCTTGCCTTAAATTTTATTATATTTTTACTGCCACTTGGTAATTACTTACTTCGGGCAAAATAGTGCTTCGAAGGTAGAAATAAATAACGATCGGTATTTGATGAATTGATGTCCCAGTTCCACGACTCATAATAATCAAACTTGAACGGTGATGTGTATAATATTTGTTTATATTTTAAAAATTTGACGTCTATCTTAATATAATATGTTATGGAATCGTTCGGGTAAAATGCGCATTTATAACTATCATAGTAATTGGAATCTTTTATATCTAACTTATATATTCCATTTTCTTGCAACTATGTATAAGTACATTCTGTTTGTCATATATTTAAGATCGATCGACTAATAAAAAGAAGTAATTATTACATTGATGAGAACCAGACAAGAGTTCCATATTTTTTTATAAATATAGTACTGATATGTTCCATTTCCACATAACAAGTAGATACAAAAAATATTGTAAGACGATAAAACCACGACGTACGTGTATTAACAAAATGAAAACTGACGTGGCGTCTTAATAATCATATAAACCATACGTTTAACTGAATACTTGACCAAAGAAAGATATATTGAAACATATCTCCAGTTTTTTTTATTAATTCGTAAGTTTTTTTTTTATGTTGTGATTTCGAATTACATAAAAGTAAATATTGTGAAAATTTGAAATATAATATCGTTTTTAATTTCATCATTAACATTAAATGTAACAAACACATATTTTTTTCATTCTGAATTTATGAACATAACATGTTTATCTTGGGCTCTCCCCTTTTATCTCTCCTCCTGTTTCGTAGCAGCTTAATTTTTGTTTTTTTTTTGATAAAGTATAAGCAGCTTAATTTGAGTTTTAGTTTATACTAATTTCCTTGTAACTTTTTTATAAATCCTATCGGCTTTCCGGTTAGTTTTGGTAGGAACGCACCGAAGTGTTATAGAGTGAACTAATCCACCGCGTTAGAGCTTAAGCCCTTGGTTCAACGATTCAACGGACACTATAAGCTTTTCGTCAACGGACCATAAGATCCAAATGGATTACCACACTGCTTATCCAAAATTTGGAATACTTTCCGACTATTGTCAAGAGTAGCCAAACTATCTGGCATTACTGACTACCATGTAACTAATTGAACTTTTGACCCAACTGACAGCCTTCTCACAAAACATTGTTTTAATTTTAGCGAAGGAGAAGGATAAACCTGGATTTAAAAGTTTCATCCTTTCCCTGCCCCGCCCTACCACTCGTCCACCACCTTGCGGACTGTTTCCTTGTAATTCTTTCTCAAGTTTACATCTATGAAATATCTTTGCGGGAAAAAAAAAACATGTTTATCTTGGTAGTCCAATTGATTATTGACATTTATTTTATTGTGAAAATCGAAATCATTAATCATAATTCTAAATCTATGAAGATCATTTTTATAAACGTAACCACTAATGAACGTAATTTGTAATATCAGAATCTTTTCATATTATTTTCTTGTTGAGCAGTAACTATGTACTGCGAAATTAGTATCATCAAAACATTAATCACCATGGATCAAATTATCTCAACTTGTGTTCTTCTAAAGTATTAAGGTAAAATATAATATCAATCAAGGCAAACCACATCTAAAACAATTAAGAAATGCATGATATTAAATTTATACAAACTTATTCTTAATTAATTTTATCCGTGTATGGCATGGATCAATCACTAGTATAATAATAGTATATAGCCAAGTTTTTGACGAACAGTAAAAAAAACACAATAATGAATCTTTCTTTTTGCATTTTTTTCAGCATCACTTTGTTTATAGAATATTACATTGGGTTTCACCAAATAGAATCTAACACTATTACCATATGCATTATATAAAGATGAGTCAGTCCAAAAACCAAGATCATGACCCAAGTCAACCTCTCTCATCATTCAGACACAGTACTCAACTTTAAAAGACACTCTTTCAAGTCTTTTCCATCAGGACCAAGCTGAGAAAGAGAAAGCAATAAAGAAAGGGAAACATAAAAGATAAAGCTTTCAATACCAAACTTCTTTAATAAATTTTGCCTTTTCGTTGTCTCCTCTTTATCAACCTTTTATATCTTGGGTTCACTTTGGTTCCGGAGTTTTAAACTCAGTTCTTTACAAAAAATCTTTGACAATGGCTGATGGAGTAGAAGCAGCAGGAGGAAGAAGTAAAAGACAAAACAGCTTATTAAGAAAACAACTTGCTGTAGCTGTAAGAAGTGTTCAATGGAGCTATGCAATCTTCTGGTCATCTTCACTTACTCAACCTGGGTAAGTATAATCTAACAAAACATTAGATCTTGTTGATCTCATCTTTGCATTGCCCTTTTCTTCTTTTAAATCATGGGTTATATATATATGTTGTAAATTTAGGGTTTTGGAGTGGGGACAAGGATATTACAATGGGGATATGAAGAAGAGGAAGAAGAGAAACGAACCTCATTATAAATATGGGTTGCAGAGAAGCAAGCAGCTTCGGAAACTTTATTTGTCTATGCTTGAAGGAGATAGTGGTACTACTGTTAGTACGACACATGATGATCATAAAGATGATGATGATCATCATAATTGTGGCAGTACAAGTATGAAGCTGTCACCAGATGACCTCTCTGATGAAGAGTGGTACTATTTAGTCTCCATGTCCTATGTCTTCTCTCCTTCTCAGTGGTTTGTTTTCTCTCTCTCTCACTCCCCTATGAAATATTACATTATTATATATATAGCTCTTTTGAACTATTCATAAAGGAAAACCAATTGGGATTCGTAATTGTTTCATTTCAAGTATTTCAATTTTTTTCTTTGCATTAGTATCCTAAATTAAGTTTCTTTTTTCCTTCTGTGGGATCATAAGTTAATATCTTTGGTTTTTTGTTTTTGTACGCTTAGTTTGCCTGGAAGAGCTTCAGCTACGGGTGAGACCATATGGCTCTGCAACGCTCAATACGCAGAGAACAAACTCTTTTCTCGTTCTTTGTTAGCAAGAGTAAGTTCTTAGAACCTTTTAATGTCTTCTTACTAAATCTTGATCTCTCAAGAATTGAATCTGACTATAAGTCTATTTCCATCTGCTTTGCTTTTCATGACTTCTCTCCTTTAGAGCGCATCAATTCAGGTACGAATGTTTTCTGTAACTGGGTTTGGATTGTTAGGGATTAAAGTTCAGTGCTCTAGTTGTTAGATCCGAAAAATTAAAAAGTATATATTAATTTGAAATGATCTAGATTAATGCATCAGTGTTCTTATGTATTTGTGGGTATTCTCCAGACTGTTGTGTGTTTCCCTTACTTGGGCGGTGTGATTGAGCTGGGCGTTACAGAATTGGTAACTCTCCATCTTAATAGAAACAAGTTTTACTTTGGTTTCTTGCTTCACAAGGAATTTACATACCTTTATTTGTTTTATATTTTTCATGAACTATTACAGATTTCAGAAGATCATAGTCTGCTTCAGTACGTCAAATCTTGCTTGCAAGAAATCTCTGCTCACCAAAACAATGATGATGAGAAGAAAATGGGGATTCCATTAGGTTTTTCTGATCTCGGATCTGATGAAGACTTGCATTACAAAAGAACCGTTTCAACAGTACTCAACTACGCCGCTGATAGATCGACAAGGAACGATAACAATATTCTTGGCTCTTCTGATTCTGGCTCAAGTTTCTTGCGATGGAAGCGATGTGAGCAGCGAAACTCGGGATTTGTTCAGAAACAACAGTCACAGAATGTGTTGCAGAAGATATTACATGATGTCCCTTTGATGCACACAAAGAAACTGTTACCAAGTCAGAGATTTGGTCTGAATCAAGATGATCCTTGGGACAGAAGAAAAGAGAATGAAAAATTCAGTGTCCTTAGAACTATGGTTCCCACTGTCAATGAGGTACTAACTCCGTTTCTAAATCCTTAAAGGCTTATTCTATTTCAGATATAAGACTCTGGTTATGAATCCTTGTGCAGGTTGATAAAGAATCTATACTGAACAACACAATCAAGTACTTGCAAGAACTGGAGGCAAGAGTGGAAGAGCTAGAATCTTGTATGGGATCAGTTAATTTCGTAGAAAAACAAAGAAAGACAACGAAGAACCTTAACGACTCTGTGTTGATTGAAGAGACATCAGGGAACTACGATGATAGCACTAAACTCGACGGAAACTCAGGAGAAACTGAACAAGCCACTGATTTTAGAGATGAGACACATTTGAGAGTTAAACTCAAAGAGACAGAAGTTGTGATCGAAGTAAGATGTTCTTACAGAGACTACATTGTTGCAGATGTCATGGAAACTCTGAGCAATCTTCACATGGATGCTTTCTCTGTTAGATCTCACACACTTAATGGTTTCCTCACACTGAATCTCAAGGCAAAGGTACATGAGGATATCTGATTCTTCTTGATGTTTGGAAGAGACATAATACGGTTTTCTTGATTGACACGTAACATTTTTTGGGTGTATGCAGTTCCGTGGGGCTGCAGTGGCGTCGGTAGGAATGGTTAAGCGAGAGCTGAGAAGAGTCATTGGTGGTTTTCCTTAATTATTTCTGTAAAAATCTTATTTTCCAACTATATTAGATTTCCTCCCAAAAAAAATCTTATTTGCCTTGAAGTTTTGATGAAATGTTACATTTTATTTAGACTTTCTTGAACTATCTGTGATGTGTCATTAGCTTTACGTTGAGTTTTGAGGTTGGTTGGAATTTTCGACAATCGTCTCTTTCCTCTTCTTCTATGCTATATATATAATTGCTTAATTATATTTTACTGACTTTATTAGGTAAATTTATATACTGTTATCAATATTTGTTTTTCTCAATCATAGAATAAAATTTTAACAGAGATTAAAAACACTTTTTATCATCGAAAAACGATAAATTCGAAACAATAGTAAAAAAAAAAAAGGAAAAATCTATGTATGTTTGCCTTTAAGGTAAAAGCTCGGAAAACATATATAAGAGCCTTGATCTTCATGTACTCCTCTGTCTTCTTCCTCGATGAAATATTTACACACATTTTTGAGACATTAACATGGCAAAACCAATTGGCTTTGGCTCACTGATGTTCTCCCATGGAAGAGGACATGGGCTCATTAGAGCTTGATCCTCTTGGATCATGTGTATAATCCTTTTTTTTAATATGGAATATGGATGAACTCTTATTGGATTAATGGATCGTGTAAAGGATTATACGATGCCATACGAAGATGCACGACTCGCCTGAAAGCCAATTGGTAACCAATAAAATAAAGCATCCTTCTTATATACTAGATTAAATCATCAAAACTTTCCGATGTGGGATTTGTTATGATTACTAATTCAATTTTTTCTGCCGACACTATAATCATTAGGGTTAACTTAGAGCTCAAGTAATTTGTCTTGGTCCACATAGGCTTTATGTTTTTAGTGGCCTTTTGGGCTGACTCGATAAGATAAGTTCCCGACTAAAACAATCAACTTTGATATGTGAAGAACCTTAACGACTATGATGACAGCACGAAACTAGAGTAGACGGTGATCTGGCAGAAACAGAACAGATATATGCTTCCGGAGATGAGACACATTTGAGAGTTAACTCAAAGAAACAGAAGTTATAATCAAAGTAAGATGTTCTTAATTTCTTAAAGAGACTGCAAAGTTACAGACATCATGGAAACTCTGGGAAATCTTCACATTGATGTTTTCTCGGTTAGATTCCACACACTTAATGGGTTCCTCGCATTGAATACCAATGACAAGGTAAATCAATCCTTAAAAACTAAATCTGCTATATGTTTGGAAGAGATATATTTCTGTTTTCTTTACTCGTACGTAATCTTTTTAGGGTTATTCAGTTCCATGGGGCTGCAGTTGCGTCAGTAGGAATGGTCCAGCTCATTGGCTAGTGCATGAGAATCACTTAAGAGTTTTCTTAATGATTGTTGTTAAAATCTTAGTTTTTCTTAAACTTTTGATGAACTGTTATTTTGAGTTTGTTTTCATATTTTTCTATGAAGCTCGGTTACATGTCAAGAAAGCACGAAAACCTCAAATAAATTACTTGTCAAGAATCTGTAGGCGACAATAGAAATCTGTAGGCGAGATCATTTATCAAAAATAATTCAATAGAGATCTTTAATCTATTGATCATTAAGACTTAAAAAAAAAAAACTTTGTTAAAGATTTGTATGTTTTCGCTTCTTTTTCATTTGCCTCCAAAATCCAAATTTGCCTCCAAATTTGTGACTCTATTGTCCTCTTCGATAATGTATACTACGTTTTTGCGCTGGTAACAATCACAAAGCACGAGGACTTTCTTCTCCTAATCTAGCAAGAAACTTCCCTCATACGACACTCGGAGATGAGGGCTCAAATCCAATATAACACCTTGGTCCACGACACCGGTTTGGTCTCATCAATCTTATTTGTTAGCCATATCTCAGTCTTTGATGTATTCTCGGGTTTTACTAACATGGAAAGTTTCTCTTCTCTAACAACCGATAGAACAGCTTGTTCATCCATACCTATTGGAAAATGACTCGTAAGACGTTCAAAATTTTCTGTTGTGTAATCAAAGCTGACTAAGAATCTGTCGAGCTGTTCCTCCTTTTCATCAAGAGCAAACCAGTAAGTCTTTCCCTTCAAAGAAGCGCCAAATTCAGTATATATGTGGCAGCAGTGAAAAACCTGAGAAATCTGGAGTTGCCTTTCACAAAAGGGCTCGATTAGGCTAAGTTCACCACTGCCATCAACAGATGGGATCATCCAATTTACGCTCATCGAGCAAACTCTACACTCCCTCAACATGAGAACGAGAAACTGCTTTGCCGCTTTCTCCAACTGCTTTCTTGTGAATCTGCTATCGCTGAATAAACGGTTCCATCGCTTGCAAGTAGATCGTAACCGTTTCACAGATGTGGCCGGAACGCGACAGAGTATCTCCGTTTCCAAATCTTCTGGAAGTTCCGACATCATCATTGTCATCTCTGCCGGTGGTTTTGACTTTTGATTCTTGGCTAGGGTTTTCGTGATAACGTATACATTTCTAAAAATCAGATAAGAAGGCAAATTCAGAATCTGATCATTCATTTACAAATAAACGTCAAACTATAATACCTATAAACCTAAATCAGGCCCAATAAGTCATCGTTGAAGTATTATTGTTCAGAATCTGATCATTGATTTAGAAATAAACATCAAACTATAATTGGCCTATAAAGCCTAAATCTCAAGCCCAGTAATCCAAGTTATTGTTGACAATTGACATTCTGAAAGAACGATTCTTGATTTAATCAAGATTCAAGAACCATTGTTTAAACTACGCGCTCATTATCTCTCTAGCCTATGTCTTCTTCCCAAGAAACCAAGAAAGTGAAACGTTCAACAATGGTCGGTGGAGACAAACTAAACAATATCTTTCCATTGTTACTGAAGAAGCAACTTGGGGGTCAGCGTCTGCATCTTCCTCGTCTCTTCATCGAGAAAAAGATGGCTTATGCCGAAAGAATTGTGTTCACGTGTCTACATCATGGTCTATTCCAAACATATAATCTTATTGATGAAAAAGATGTACGCGAGAAGAAAAAGTTTTGAATTCACCCACGATGTCAACTTCATGTCGCAGCTTGTGATCAGAGGATACTCTCTCTTTAAATGCGATGGAGATAGCAATATATTATTGTATAACTAGGGAATGTTTCATGTGTTGCATGAGTTTAAAATTAATAAAAAAAATATGTACTATTTTTAAAATTGAATAATTTAAAAGAGTTAACTTGTAAGAATTTTTGATTAATTAAGTAAGAATGTACAAGTTTTGCATACAAATCAATAGTATAAATGTTATGCGCTATAATTTTAGTGGTAACTTTATTTAAATGCAACAGAGATAGCAAGATATTATTGTATAACTAGGAAATGTCTCATGCATTGCATGAGGTTTGAAATTAATATAAAAAAAATATGTAATATTTTCAAAACTGAATAATTTAAAAGAGTTAACTTGTAAGAATTTTTAATTAATTAAGTAAGTATGTACAAGTTTTGCATACAAATCAATAGTATAACTGTTATGAGCTATAATTTTAGTGGTAACTTTATTAGAAAACAATTGTTCTTACTAGTTTTAGATCAAATATAATTAAGATAGCTAAATACAAATTAGCTATTATTTTATATGTGTGAAATATTATTTGAAATATTATTTTAAGTAAAATATTCAATAGTGGCATGGTGAACTAATTTATCTTTGATTTTTAATATTATTGAATGATAAGATTTCATATTAGGATGGTAAAAATTTTCAAATTACTATAATTTACTATGAAAAGACGATTACCACCTACCTCAATTATAATTTACTATGCCTAGTCTTTCTTATATATATATATATATATAGTAAAAAAGGACTGTGATATGGATTATTCATTTCATATGAGAGAAAAATATATAAAAATATACAAATATGTTATAGAGTTCATAAAATAATTAAAATTGGTGTAGCTATATTTCTAACTTAATGTATGGCTTTTAGTACAGAACAAAAAAAATCACTAAATTTAAAAAGAAATTGAAGAAGGAAAAATGAAAAGACAAATGTCAAAATTTTATGAGACACGTGTTAGCGTCTCATAGCTCCACTTTTGAAAAACTTTATTGTATAAGATAGATCGGAAAACAAATGACACTATGATCTCACCTGAGTTGCCTAGCTAAATAATATATAGTGTGGATTACGTTGGTCACTGCTCAGACACTTTCACTCTTGTGTCCCTCGTGCTTCGTGATGATGATGACATCGTTGAAGAGGTGTGGGTTTTGGTCTTCAACGCCAAGAATCCACAGTGGAAGAAGGTTGACACTACAAATCTGAGGACTCTGAAGATCATAAACCCTAATGAGAGATGCATCTTGATAGAGACCAAATACTGTTTTCTGCACATCTCTATCTTGATAACCAAACGATAGATATCAATGGTCACAAGGATGTTGTTGTGTCCTTTGGGTTGATCTATCACAACTTCAAATTGTATGGAGTTCCTACTCCTATGGTTAGCTTCCGCCACAAAAGCTTGGTAAAGCTACAGGTAGATTTGGCGGTTGTGGTTTATAATAATCTTTGGACATAACCATTTGAGATATGGAGGAGAGAAACAACCTGGTATAAGTGGCACACATGCAGGATTGAAGCAACCTGTTTCGTTTACCTATTTGGTTTCAATATTCTAATTTCCTCCACTCTAGCTTTTCTTTCTCGATGAAATATTTATTACATAATCAGGACCAGTTTTGGAGGGGAGCGAGGGGAACATTTTCCCGGATCCCAAAATTTTTGGGTCATTTTTAGAGCAAAAAAAATTTTAGGACCCAAAAAAAATTAATGGCACATAACCTTCAAATATATTGGGTTCAAGTATATTGGACCGTCCCTATGCATAATGGCTCATTTTTGAGCTATCACAGGACAAAACCCTGCACTCTAACAAAATTCGGAAAACATAAGAGCCTTAGTCTTCATGTACTCATCTGTCTTCTTCCTCGATGAAATATTTACACACATTTTTGAGACATTAACATGGCAAAACCAATTGGCTTTGGCTCACTCATTTTCTCCCATGGAAGAGGATATGGGCTCATTAGAGCTTGATCCTCTTGGATCATGTGTATAATCCTTTTTTTTAATATGGAATATGGATGAACTCTTATTGGATTAATGGATCGTGTAAAGGATTATACGATACCATACGAAGATGCACGACTCGCCTGAAAGCCAATTGGTAACCAATAGAATAAAGCATCCTTCTTATATACTAGATTAAATCATCAAAACTTTCCGATGTGGGATTTGTTATGATTACTAATTCAATTTTTTCTGCCGACACTATAATCATTAGGGTTAACGTAGACCTTAAGTAATTGTCTTTGTCCACGTAGGCTGTTTAGTGGGTTTTTGGGCCTAGGCCTCGGCACTTCGGGTCGGGTCATCCAACCCAACCCTTATCCAACCCAACCCTTATCCAACCCTAAATTACTCAAATATTTTGGGTAAGAGTATACAAAATTACTTGTTTGGGTAACAAAAATTTATTATTACGGATAAGAGTACAGATCGGGTATTACCCAGGGTACCCAAATTACCCATAAAGGTAGTTATATTTTTACGATTATGTAAAATTATACATTTGATAGTTAACATTTTTTTATGTTTTGCATGTAAATGATATTTTGCTTTGTTCTCTTATTTTTTTATCATCACCAGAAACACTTAAAGTGAAAATCACATAATAGATACAAATTTTATATGTAGGATTGGCTTATTAATTAAAAATATATTTTGGATGAAAATTTGAATTAAAACTAAAGTTAATTTTTGGGTAAGTATGTGATAACGATTTTTATTTTTTGAAGGAGAATATGACTTGATAATCAAAATAGTATTTTGATTAATGATCAATAAAGTATTTAGTTATTTTATCCAAAATTATCCGTTCACATAGGTATTTTAGTCATACGAATTACCCGTTTGGGTAATGAAATTTAATACTTTTATTACCCTTACCCTACCAGATACCCGCACTACCCGACCCTTATTCTTTAAGGGTACTTCGGGTAATGATTTTCGATACCTTTATTACCTTTACCCTACCCTTACCCGCGATTACTCAATCCGTTACCCTTAATGCCCATGCCTATTTGGGCCTACTCAAGCCCGTTTGAAAAGATAAGCTCCCGCCTAAACCATAACTTTGTCTTGTGAAGGACCTTAACGACTCTGTGACTATGATGACAGGCAGCACAAACTCGACGGTGATTTGGGAAAAACCTATCTGTTTACAGAGATGAGACTGTGTCAATTTTTCGGCCGACATAACCTAAGCGTAACGTAACTTGTCTTTGTCCTCGTATATTTAGTGGGCTTATGGGCCAAAACCCCTGCACTTTAGTTTTCTTTGTTTTTTCGTTTCTCCACCTTTTAGGATCAACTTCGTGATTTTGTGCTTCAGTTTCTTGCTGAATCCTAAATAAACGGCTTTTGATATTTACCAGCCGGAGAATGTAACTTAAAAGGGTATACTGAAAACTGTTGATTCTTTCTTGAATACATTATTTATGGTATTCTTTTGTAACCCATAGTGGCTGCAAAAGAAGTAGTAAATGTTATGGTTCCTTATAAAACTTGATCGCTTCACTTGCCAATTGATGCAGCTTCACACTCACCATTCACTACTTCTCAGTTTAAGTTTTAAATTTCTTGGCTAATTCGAATCCTATTGTTATATATATATGAAGAGAGGAATATTGGAAGTAGTTCTCGTTGATGCTCATGGAATCACACACACAAATTTTATCGGTGATTATTAAAAAAAAAGGATAAACTTTATTCATCATATGTTATATATCAAACTGAAAACTATATATTGAATAATTGGTTGCAGGAAGACCAATGTATTATGTCTTGTTAAAATGTGGGACAAAGGAATATCGTAGCAAAATGTCTAAAGGTTCAAGTTCTGTTACTCTTCTAAGTCTAAACGTATTTAAAGAAAAAGATAAAACAATTTAGGTTCTTTTGTGAAAACAGGTGCTAATGACAATGCATTGTGGAACCAAAAGTTTGTTTTCGATTTCCCGATGTCTGAATGGAAAAAGCTGACTAACATCAAAGTTAGAATCATGGACAAAGAGCTCTTCAAAGATGGTGGATTTGTCGGTGAAACTATGTAAGATTTAGCTTACAGAATGTGAATCTAAGTGGTTTCGCATTAGCAATATTAGATGTAATTAATACTAATAACCATCCATGTGCGTATGACTCTTTTTTGGTACAGAATTAGTCTTGAAGGGATAATAACCGAAGGGCGTGACAGAGGATACATGGAAATTAAACCAGCTCCATACAATGTTGTTCTTGACGATGATACTTTTAAAGGCGAACTAAAACTCGGATTGAGATTCATTTCAACGGTAAGTAACTCTCTAACCATCCTATAAAATTGGATTTCTTACGAGAATCTTTGCATGTGGTGACTCATTAATCTCAAGCTTCATCTAGTTTTTACTAGTCTTATATATATGTCTGAACACATTGAAATATTCAAGAACGTCAATGATAACATATATATATATATAACATAGAACCTCTAAATTTGTCAAGTAAAAACATTTATTTTGTAGGATAAATTACAAAGGAAGGCATGGGAACTGAAGATAGAGGGCAAAAACAGTGAAGAACCAACGATTTCTCCTATTCTGAATCTGATGAAACTCCCTTTGTTGAGGTTTCTGCTCTATTGTTTTAGGAAAACAAACAAATATCAATTAAAAGAGAGCTAAGGGTTAGCATCAAAGCTCTAATCTTTCGATGTCTTTCTTTTTAAATATTTTTCTATATTTTAGAATCACATAATATTTGATTACATACCCGATTGGATTCTATCAAGTTCGAGTGATGACATTTATTTAATTTCTGAGTTTGTGCAAACATTTTAGGTTGATAGCTGCATGGGCAAGAAGGCAAGGTCTCATCAATGCAAACACTTCTTTAATGTTTTCGTCGACTATAAGCAATGTTTTATTCGTAGCTAGGGTTTCTCGAGTCTCTCGACCAATCCTTTCACGGTATCGTGATGGGCAAGAATTTGAAACTAATGATGACTATTGTTTTATTTTTTCACCTTTAATATTTAATGTAATAAATGGCATGCATTAACTTTTGATGTTACATTTTTCTTTTTCTTGCTTTCATTTAATTTCTCAACCAAGCCAAGAAAAAACTTACATTTATGTTGTTGGTGAAGTGTTTTGATTTTCAATTAAGAATTTGATCATTTTTGTACTTATAATGTGTATGCAATATTGTCTTTAGTTTCAGTTTCTATTAGTTGTCTGAATATTAGATAAACATAAAAATTTAGTATGTGAAAAATCTGAACATGGAAATAACAGGTACTGTATGTTGAAACTTGAAAGTAGCTAATATTGTATAATAATACCATAGTCCATAGTATACTAAAATAATGACCTATAGATTAATTATATTCATAAAAAAAAAGGCGTGGGCTTTGGTACAAAGAGAAAATGGGACGCACGTCTTGTCTCGCGCACGAACCATGCAATATATATTTGCCTCCTCCATTACTTTAAACTATCATGTACTAAATTATAAGAATGTAACTCAATTTGAAATTGTAATACATTAAACTAATACAAAACAATCACCTATTATGAGCTGCAGTTAATCGTGTGGGCTTCATGGGGATAAGCTAAACTCCAACCATGTGATCATTGGTCTCTAATTTAATAAACGGTTGACACATATATATAACTTGAATAGAATTTCCATTGGAGGTGTTACTAGCTAGACCGACCAACGATTACTTTTTTAAAAAAAAAATTATAAAGGTCAAGAGGTGATATGCATTGAACATTCACTCATCTTAAATTAAGATCTTTCATATAACTATAATTATACATTTCAACAAATTAATCCCGGAGTTTTTCGTTTCAATAAATAATGCTAAATTTCCATGAGGTGTCCAAATTCGTAAAACGAAAAGATGTGATATAATGCTATATGTTCGTGTGAAAACGAAAAAAGGATAAATATAAAGTATTGGTACATGTAATAATTTAATACATGTAGTTTCCAACGAGAGCTAATAATTTATCCAATAATCAAAGATTTTTTTGTGATTGAAAATTATAAACTATATTGTAGACAACAAGAAAATGATAAAGTAAAGTAGCAAATAGACAAATAGCTCCTACAGGGGTATTTGTATATCTCATAGAAACCACAACACTTGTTGAAGCCAAGGAAAAGTCACTTCACGTCTGGATCGTACGATCAGTCTTTCCTTTCATCGGACGGTCCACATTTATTCCATTTTCCGGTTGCCGGCTTCTTCACCTGTAAAGAGGATTTTGGATTCAAGAGGAGGGAACTGAGTTTTTAACGTTCAAAATTTTTGCTTTAAACGTACGGTTTCGAATTCAAGAAGAAGCTTTAAAGGTAAAATCAAATAAAGACCGTTGCTTTGATATTTACTTTAACGTTCTTTTCAAATTTAAAGTTTCAGACTTTCTCTCACTATGCAATCGTTATCTGTGTTGAAAACTTATGATAAAATTGCGATTTTTTAATCCTCGTTTGATCTGATTTTCATGGTTTGTTTTCTCCTTTTTGCTTTAACTTTTTTATTATTATTATTGTTCTATGGTCCTTAGAAATTTCACTATCTAAAACCCAAAAAAGTTCCAGTTTCAAATTTTTAGATTCCGATTCATATTCTAAAGGTTTCTTGATAATCACAGCAAAAGCTTTAAGCTATAACTACATTTTTTTATGTTTACTTGTTCAGAAGAAACAGAGCAAGAACAAAAAAGAGAGATATTTTTAGCTTAAAGATGGAGAATTTATCGAATCCAGATGAAAATGAGGATGTGGGTTATCATCAATCACCACGATCCATTGACCCAAATGATCAATCAGCCGCAGAAACTCCGGTTTACTCGACGATGAGCATAGATTCCTTTGTTTATCCTCGAACTTGTTCAGATAGCACTTCAGGCTTTTCAGACCAGATTGATGAAACCAATAGCTTCTGTAGTGAACCTTCTCCTTCTAATTGGCCTGTCCTCACTGAATCTAAGAGCTCCAAATGTCTCACTGCTTTAGAGGTGCAATCAAATGAAATTCTTGCAGTTCAAGAAATTACAGAACCAGGTGCTGTGTCCTCTCTCTCTCTCTCTCTCTCTCTCTCTCTCTCTCTCTCTCTCTCTCTGTCTCTGTAAAATTCTGAAACTAAAATGTGTTCTTGGTTTTTGCAGAACTTGAGACAATGAAAGAAAGATTCGCAAAGCTTCTACTTGGAGAAGATATGTCAGGAAGTGGTAAAGGAGTTTGCACTGCAGTAACGATCTCAAACGCAATTACCAATCTTTATGGTAAAAACACCCACACAGCCTATGTTCTTGTTTCAGAAAATTGTAAAATATTCTTCATCTGATTTTGATACTAATGTTTACAGCTACAGTATTTGGACAGAATCTGAGGTTAGAGCCGTTAGAAACAGAGAAGAGAGCATTGTGGAAGAGAGAAATGAATTGTCTTTTATCGGTATGTGATTACATAGTTGAATTCATCCCTAGATGTCAGAATCTAAGCAATGGAGCTACCGTTGAGGTAAATTACTTTTTCAAATATATTTTGTCTGAAAACTGATAAAGAAATGGAAAAATGAAAACTTTCTTGGTGGGTTTTTTTTCAGGTTATGGAGAGTAGACCAAGAGCAGATATATATATCAACTTACCTGCATTGAGAAAGCTAGATTCAATGCTTATGGTATTGTATATACAATGAAACCTCTATAAATTAATACTCATTAATTAATTTTTTTTTTTCTAATCCCAAATTAATATTTTGGTCCAAATATCATCTCTATAAATTAATAAAATATCATAAAATGCATTGGTCCCAAATGTTATCCAAAAATGTATATTAATTATTTGGTCTTATCATGAATCATACATAACATTTGTTGATTTTTGTTTGATCTTACAGGAAGCATTGGATAGTTTTCAGAACACAGAGTTTTGGTATGCAGAAGAAGGAAGTTTATCAATGAAATCAGCACGTTCTGCGACTGGATCATTCAGGAAAGTTATAGTACAAAGGAAAGAAGAGAAATGGTGGTTACCAGTTCCTCTAGTGCCATCAGAAGGTTTGTCAGATAAAGCCAGAAAACAACTCAAAAACAAGAGAGAAAGTACCAATCAGATTCACAAAGCTGCAATGGCTATCAACAGTAGCATTCTCAGTGAAATGGAGATTCCAGAGTCTTACATGGCAACTCTTCCAAAGGTTTGTTGCTACCTTCATACAGCTAGAATCTTTTATTTGAGTCTAATTAATTTAACCTTTTGGAATGTTCAATCTCTGCAGTGCGGTAAAAGCAGTGTTGGAGATTCAATATACCGTTACATGAGTAGTTCGGGTCGGTTTTTACCAGAACAACTCTTAGATTGTCTCAACATATCCTCTGAGCATGAAGCTGTTCAGCTAGCAGATAGAGTAGAAGCTTCAATGTACACATGGAGACGTAAAGCTTGTCTAAGTAACTCTAAGAACTCATGGAACCTGGTGAAAGATCTTATGTCAAATACAGAGAGAACTGACAAGAACTATGTTATGGCTGAGAGAGCAGAAACTCTGCTCTTCTGTTTGAAACAGCGTTATCCAGAATTGTCTCAGACATCATTAGATATATGCAAGATTCAGTACAATAAGGTAAACTCAAGTCATTGAAAATTTGATTGTACATTAGAATTGTTTTATTGAGATTATTAAAGTTACCTGTTATTGGTTTCAGGATGTTGGAAAAGCTGTGTTGGAGAGCTACTCAAGAGTGCTTGAAGGTTTAGCTTTTAACATAGTTGCTTGGATTGATGATGTTCTTTATGTTGACAAAACCATGAGTGGTTCTGAGTGAATAAGCTGTATTAGACTTTTGAGAAGATTTCTATGTTTTTGTACTTTCCCTCTCTTGTAAATTAAATTCAGATCAAGTTAATATAAACTCCTGAAAAAGAGAAAATCATGCAAAAAAAAAAGAGAAGAAAAGTGATCATCAATATAAGAGTTGAGGCGAATAATAATATTTAGAGGATAAATAATGGAACAAGAAACTGAGACAATTAATTTCGAATCCCAATATATACAACAGGGTTCCGAACCAGCATGGGTCCGGGGTGGTATGATGAGTGACGTGGTGTGACCAAAAGCAAAAGGGTTAGTAAAGTTAAAATACAAAGATCTGAAGAAGCCAACACAGACCCATAGAGATCTCTCATTAAGACTTCTTTATGGAGCCCTCAATAAATGATAATACAGTCTAAGGCGCCTAAGATCCAAGCTTTTTGCTCCATGCTTCTCACTTTTCCAAAGCTCTCTTAATCATCAAAAACTATCAAACAGTCTAATTCAGCTGTCATCGTCCACTGAACCAACGTAAGTAAGATCAGTCCGTCTGATCCTCACTGCACCTTTCAGCCAACAGGTGGCTCTTAGATTGGTCATGTCACTGCTGTTTGAAGCGTTGCTATTTGATGGACCTGAACTTGTCCCGTCTTCCAAAAGTGTCCATGGGTCAACCACATCTGTGTTGTCTGCTTCTTGTTGTTGAGATGGTGACAACATTGTCTGCTTCAGCTTCCCTTGCCCTGCTGCAGTTCCAGTTTTCGGTATGGCAGGGGAATTTCTTTGATTGGGTCCAGTAGCAGCATATCCCGAGGGTTGAAGAAGGTTGAGTGCGGCTGGCGGAACAGAATGTGGCTGGCACGAGAGAGAACAGCGTAGAGAAGGAAGGAGGATTGGCATCGCTGCTTGGATCCGCCATCTAATGGTATCTGGTAACTGCATCCGCGCAACCTCATTCTACATTATTGACAGCCAAAAAACAAGAACATTTAAGAATTGTAATTTTTAGTTAAGAAGACAGACTCTAGAAGATTTTATAATTTTTTCTGACAAACCTGTAAGCTCTCTGCTGCATCTCGATCAAACAAGGTAAAGTCTTTGGATGGTTCATTAGAGAAAGGCTTTGGCTTTAGCCAATTTGGCTGGCGATTGCTTAACAGCCCATGGAGTACAAACAGTAACCGGTCAAATAAGACTTCATTAGAAAGATCTGCCATGGAAGAAGGATCTATCATTGATTCTGTCTCTGCCTTTGAAAGGTCACTACGAGGAGAGCATACAGCAGAATCTTCATAAACTACTCGGCTTCCAAGCAGACGAACTATTATAGACGCAAGTGCATGTCTCGTGTTCCTAAACGAAGGTTCCCTGAAAAATTCATTGACATACGAAAAGATAACTCAGGCTTTGATACGGTAACACGGAAAGAACCATATCATATGACTTTTCAACAAATCTGGTTAAACGGAATGAGAAAAATAAATATGGTAGACTGAGTACCCGCAGATGACAGGCAGTAATCTTAGAAGAAACTGCAACCGCAAAGACATCGAAGCTCTCAAAGCAGCAGGGGAAGGCGGTGGCGCAGTGTCAGTAGTATTAGTTGAGGATCTTCTTGCCAGGCTAGGGCTACCACCGCGAAGGCCCTTCCTGGTACTTCCTTTATTTGACGAAACCTCGGATCCAGAAGAAACAGTTCCCATGTGCTTGTTGTTTGTTGTACTGCGATTGGTAACTGAACTTAACTGCTGCTCGATATTGCTAAACTGTCTTACCAACTCATTCACAAAGGTACTTCGAGATTCATCAGAGCTTTGATCTATGCATGGAAGCACTAGCTGAACAAAAGCCCTTTCAGTTGTGATCCCATAGCCAACACTGGGACAATTCTCATCTAATGACTGGGGTAATAATACCTTTTTTGAACCCAACCCTTCTTCAATCACTTCCCCTTCTTCGATAGATGTATTTTCGAACTTCCTTTTCTTCCCTGCCTTGTTTGCCGTGATAGGATCAGAACTGGAGTTGTTGCACCAACCCCAAGGTTTCCAATACTGAAGTTTCGTAGGAAGTCCTTTGCTTTCACCTACAATAATCAGTTTTTGTCTGATCGTTTTTCGCCCAAAAAGAACATCTTGACCTGCTAGAAACCATTCAGCTTGCTTCAACATTGAATCCTCAACCGATCTACCGAATAGATGAACCACTTCCGAGAAAAGTGGGACCGCATCAGGTCTAACCAATAACCTCGTGAGGAGGACTTGAATGAAATTTTTCTCATTCTCAGAGGCATCAGGCTTCTCAGAGGTAGGACAGGAAGATCGTATAGCATCTGTCAAAGGCATATCGTGATTTTCAAGTTTCTCAGTTAGTGCTTGCTCGTTTAGAAGCAGCCTCAGTTCAACCCACTGCCAGTGAAACTTAGCAGGTTGCAGGCAATCTAATACAGATACGAGCTTGTCCACAAGCTTTGTTCCATTTCCCTGGTGTCGATTTTTGGCTTCACTAACTTCTTCATGGGAATAACCAGAGGATGGCACCTTACAATCAATTATGGAATTTAGGAAAAGACGTGCACGGAGAGGAGCAAAAGCCACAGATTTCAAGTGCATATCCAAACCATTTGATTCAAGTACCGATGCAAATTCAGCATCTGTGGAATCAGCAACTATCAGTTCATAAAGTCCCTGGGTGTCTCTCAAGCACACGTCTCGGAAAGGAAGGTGCTTAATCACATCATGGACGGCCACTGTCAAAGACTGATAAAGGCGGTGAGTATCTTCATGGAAGCCGGAATTAGAGTTGCCATTTGAAACAAAAGGCCTCCACAGAACAAAGGCAATAATTGAATAGGCTGGTGGGAATACCAATTTCAGCGGAAGCATGCGCTGCATGCAGGATATAGCGACTACTGAAGATTCTCCTACAAGCTCCAAAACCAGCCCTTCCGAAACAGTTTTGCAGTTACCAACAAGGAGTCTGAACCAATGTACATAAACTTCAATAGGGTTTTCTACTTTAGAGGCTCCCACAGACCTAGCACTGCCATTCGAACTTGATTTCGTACGCCTTACAAATTGAACGAAATCTAAGAACTCCCTTAGTCTCAGCAGACCAACAATCCTCTCAAGGGTTATAACACCATGTGTGATAGAACCTATAACAAGAGCAGACACAGCTGCAGTAACTTTTGTCCCTTTGCTCAGCACTATTTTGCCAGTACCATTTGGAATGTCATTTGTTATGTTGTTAGCATTTGAATCATAGGATTCAGGAGACAGCTGATGCTGACCCCGGGATCCCTTCCCAGGGGCAAGAGCTCCAGCAAGAGCAGTGGAACTTTCTGTTGCAAGCGCTATTTCAAAAACTCGGCTTTGACGCTCTCCAAGAGCTTCCTTTAGAAGGCATAGGCAGGTTATATGGATTTGCAAAATGTATCGAGCAATACTGGATGAATCTAGCCCAGATGGATGATTTTGATAAATACTTCCCAAAGAGAAATCTGAAATCCTTGCCATGGAAGCGCCTACACTATTTATGATCGCAGAAACCGCAGAAGATACCAAAGAGGGATCACCCTCTTGAGCAGCACCGCCAGTCTGTCTAATGCAGTCCATTAGTCCAACTACAATCTGTTGAGCCACCTGATACCCATCATCGTTTTTCTCAGCAAGTGAGGCTTTCACAGTACCAGTACCAATGAGCTTTCTGAGATAGTGTGTCGCCTCTTCAACCTGTCGTTGCACAACATCTCGCATATTCAAACCCACTCTTGAAGGGCGTGAACCACCGATGCTGATTTTTTTACGTAAATATTCATCTGGATTATCAACTCCTACTGGAACCCCAAGGGGGATTCCATACTCACCATTTCCTGATCGTGTGTGATCAAGTTCAGAAAGAAGCCTCTTTTCGCATATTGCTTTGAAATTGTTATGCCATTCCACAACACTGGGAAGACTTCCATATCTTTTCAAAATATAGCGAGCATAAACTAAGGCTGCTGATCCAGAAATTTTTCCGTTAGTAGACATAAGTGATGCAGCGCGAGTCGTCAAAGCTTTCATGGCCTCAGGAACAAGATCTGCTGAAAGTAAAATGTTTTCATACCTGAAAGAAATTGATGATACACACCAATTAAATTTCTAGAATTACATTACCAAAATATGAATGAATAATGTCACTTATTGAGCGGGAACTAAAACTCACCTCCTCAGAGATGATACTAGAATAGCCTCCCCCACTTCACACATGTTGTTTTCAACATTCCTTGGCACAATTAGAAGGTTTCTCCCTCCTTGAACGGCAAAACTTGGGCTACTGCTGGCCTTTGGCAATAACCAAAGAAGAAATTTAACTGCTGAAACCAAGTCAAGAGAGATATCCATGAGAAATAATATGGAAGATAGCTCGTCTGCCCCAAGCTTCCACCTAATTGTGCTCTTCTCTTCAACTGGAGCACCTCTATTGAACTGCCCAATTCTCACACTGCTCTTTTCTGACTCTTCAACAAGTTGCTGAACCACAGTTGTAAGCCAAACTGCAATAGATCGCTTATCAACAAACTGTAGCTGCTTCAAAGAGTTTCCAACAGATACAATATCCACAGGGGTAGAAGTTCTAAACACATCAACCATCTTATGGTTTTCCCCTTCCACTCCAGGGCCATGATGAGGACAGCTTACTTTATTATCACAAACATGACTAGTTGAAGCCCCCTGGCTACCTTCAATCCTAGCAGCTTGTAGTTGAGCCAGCGACTGTGTCTTACGCGCCATCTTCTGCCTACCCCGTGGTACTTGTTTAGTTAACTCTGTCGAATGATCAACCTTCAGAGAAGGCTCCAGAGTTTTCGATCCCTTCTTGATCCACCAGTTATCTTCTTCATCTGATGCAATTGGTGAATTCCCTTGATAGCAAGAGCTCTTTTCATCATTCAATTTTGGTCTTTTTGCTCTTCTACAGTCTTCACACCCTGGTGTAGCTTCTGGTTGATCCATCTTGCTATATACAAATCCACTTGATTTCTTAACACTACTTTGAAATTCATCTCGCATTGGATTTTTCACACCACATGCCATACTTGGAAACTGCAGCAGAGCTGATATGCGCTCCTTTAGTTCTCGAATATCCACACTACTCTTGGTATGTTTTCGAGGTCCCTCATTATCGGCCATGGCATTGCAGGTCCTTGAAAACGCAACCGACGTACGGGAAGTGGAATATTTCTTTGACTTCTGATCTGACAGAACTAAATTATTCCAATATTTACCTTTCTCAACAAGTAACTCTCGAAGAAGAAGACGCCGTTCATTTGTATAAGTCCTCACAGCCTCAGAAAGCCTATCCCCTCCAAAGAGTTGAGCTTCCTCTAAGGTGTCATGTACAAAACACCCAGGTAGCTGTTTCAATATGCGATGATGCCTCTTTCTCCTTTCAGGATCAACACCAGGTTGAATCACATCTATCATCCCACTAACTAAGAGTTGCCTCACATATGCTATGGGATTAAAGATTCCAGAACGTATAAGTTCAAAAATGAATAATTGCAAGCGCTTTGCTCCTACCCTGTGTACCTCATGCTGATCAATCCAACAGACTATGATATCATGTAATGGGCCCGGACTTTCAAATGCATCCATCGAACTGCTAGGTTTAGAAACACCAAGAAAATTGCTGCATCGATTCTTTCCTTTACGAGCTGCGAATTCTCCACCGAGAATCTTTTGCTTCAAAAGCTGAATAACTAAATACACCTGAGAACAATCTTTTCTGCCAGAGAACTTGATATCTTTAGGCACACCAGCCCGGAAATCTCTAAAATCACATGTTGCCCATTCAATAAGGAAAAAAACAGAGCAAACAAAGGATGTGCTAATAGCCCCAATCCATCTAAGGGATGATCTTAAGCATGGACTGACTTCAGCAATCCAGGTCTCATCAACGGCTCCATTGCAAAGGTCCTCAAAGAGATAACAGTAAGCAGCTCTGATATCTCCATCCGACAAAGCTTTATCCAAGGCCTGAACAGCTTTAGCCACATTATGTTGAGGATAACCAGCACTAGCTATCTTTGCCAAATCATCCGCACTTCTTCGAATGGTTGAAATGGTATAATCAAAAGAAAGGAACTCAAACCGGGAATCAACTCCTCTCCCTTGAAATTGGGTAGATATCTCTGCAGAATTACTTCTAAGCTTTTCCAGATTCTCATATGCCTTTGATGCATAGCTCACATCATTGGGCCCACATGCTGCTATGGAAGGAGGAAGAGGGAAGCAATCTGAAGCAACAAATGTGTCTGGAGCAGCAAGTACCAAGTAGCGAACCATCTCAATCAGAGCAGAGAGAGTATAAGCTCTTCGAGAATTATCAACAAGATCAGATCCACCCGGAGCAGGTTCCTGGATGAAACGGACAGCAATAGCTACAAGACTCTGTACACATGTCTGAGAGAGAACAATGCTCTCTAAAACACCATATACAATGGGGAGTAGCAACTGCAAAATTTCAAAGACCTCCTTTTCCTGCAAATAAAGTAGAAGGGAAAATCACAAAGCTGAAGCAAAGAAAATCCATCTTGAATCAATTAAGTAATCTAGCAGCATACCTGTAAGAGCCTGAGAACCCAATCAACAATGAGATTAGGAAGAAGAAGCCCTTCAGCATGGTGCCACTGAAGAAGACGCACCATATACCACCATTTAAAATACAGAGATGGCTCCTCACCATAAAGGCTTGCTGATGCTGGACTAATCTTTTGCATTGATCCAGTATACAGCATCTGTGGTGACCTATCTCTAGTTTGCTGAGCAGGATATGCACTATTACGTGACAAAAGTTCATCCAAGAGGTATTGCAAATATTCAATAACATCTTTTGTCCATTGCTCACACCGTGATGTTTGTGTCTTATCAGGTGTTCCTGAAGAAATAGTAGCAGGACTAGGTCGTACCTGCAAGTTAAAAGCAAAAACTGATATCCTCCAACACCCAGAGAAATCAATTAGCGATAACTAATTTACTGCCCAAAAACTTACTTGATTTAGATACGTCACTTTTATAAACCAAGTAGCTCTCAATAATGGGACATCATTCCTGATAAGGACTTCAAATAAGGTTTTTCTCCTATATCCAGGAATGTTATCAGCCAAAGAGCGCAATCGTTTGTGCTGTTGTGATAAACTCTGAGAAAAAATGATAGCAAGAATAAGTTAATTATTCTTCTTTAAGAATCTCTAGTACATGATTTCAATTAATCAAAAATCCTAAAGACCCAACAAGACTTTGAAATGATAGGTTTTCCATAAAACGATCAAATTTAGATAAATAGGTAGTGTAGTCACTTATATATAATGGCAGTTATGCCAGAAGTACGGTAACAAACATGGATCAAAGGAGTATTAAGAAGTTTAGATAAGTAAAATGATATGCCAGGGTACCTCGATCCATTTTTTCTTTGTTTCCTCCCCGCATGATCTTTGCTCTGGAAATCCAGGCTTACATAGAAGCGAACCAGAGAGAGGCACCCCATAAACCTGACCAGCCTGCCATTCAATTAGGGAAATGTTAAATTATAAGCAATATGATTGGAACTGAAACCCACAACAAGCACATTCTAACTTGAAAAGGAATGGAGTCTGAGAATCTCTATATTACCTTGCGCTTCAGGGCACGAGACTCATTGATAGCTCTAAGACACTTTCTGACAGACTGCGGGATAAAAATTGAATTTTAATTTCGTGTAAAACACAAATGAACTCCAATAGAGATCAAGAATATAAGGAGGAAATACTGTCTATAGTCTCTAGTACTGTACCTCTTTGCACTTTAGGACAACAGGCTTCGAAAAAATATGAACCTGGGTCAATAGATTCTCTTCCGATTCCTGAAAAGGCCAAAGGGACAGAACCTCAATTACAAGATGGATATTAATGCGACGAAGACTAGTGGAGTAAGAAATTAAAGCTCTAACATCAGAAAGATAGAAGTTTAAATAATATAGACTTTCTGCATTGTAAGCATCCCATTGAAGAAATCATCACTACAATCAATTGAGCTACAATGAACATTTGGCCTCAGTAAGACATTAATCCTATTTTACTGCCAAACATCTAGAGGAAAATAATGTAGGCATGGGTCCAAGATAAGATCATTGTATCTTATTGCAAACATGTCAATGATAATTAACTATGATTTTCCAAATTTTAAAAAATCACAACAAGAAAGCACAACTAAATTATGTTGATCGCACCTTAAGTCCATCAACAGTTTCCTTGTATCCATATTGAACATATTCTTTGGTCAGATTCTCTTCAGGAGAACTTGATGTTGGAGGATGAAAATCAGGTGGTCCTAGTCTGCAATATTTTGGAGAAAAAAGTACAAATCATTTAAGGAAGTAAATCGAGAATGGAAAAGAGTCACCCAACTTCATGCATTAACAAGTATTCCAAGGACTTAGCCTTGCGAAGATAAAAGAGTGAAATCCGAAGCTACAAAGCCAAACCAGCAAAAGTCGGAATCAAATATAATGGGTAAATTCCAAAGACTAAACTAGGGATTAGATCAAAGAGGAATTACCGGGAATTCAGACCATTCTTTTCACACTTCAACTTGTAGGGTGTCAACGGTGGTGGCCTCCTGCAGTAAAGAAAGGATTCACGTCTTCAAATGTATCAACATATAAAATGCTACGCAAGGACTTCTTTCTAATGACATGCCTGGAGTTAAGTGAGTAGTTTCCAATTGAAGAGGAATCAGCTCGTCCTGAGTCCCTAGCGGATGCACCACCTATAGTGCTATTGTTGACTGCACTAGTGCAGTTAGCAGCATGATACCTTTGCATTTCTCCAAACTATAACCGGCATACTGGTTCTGACATCAACATACCATAATAAACTCTAAGCACTAATCCACATTCTAGCACCATAAGGAACTATTTCATGGACTTCCACTTTATTTTGCAATTTCTCCTTACAGCATAAACTTGGCACTGACGTCAGCACACCCCCATTGATGGAAGTAAACCCTGAAATGTAAAAGTACCCCTGGTGTTGAACTTAAACTGAACCATATAATCGAAGAAGGAAACACAAAATTTACATATAGTCTCGCCATTGTGTTTTCAAGAGAAGTTTTGAGGGTCTGGTGAAGCTCGGTTTTAATTTTAATTTTAAATCAATTTATGAAACCCAGATGTTTGAACTCATATCACAGATCAGCTGCCCAAAAGAGCAGATTATGCTTACTCTAACTGTCTATAGTTTAAACCACCTAATAGGTTCCGCATTCACTTCAAAATTTTAGCCTGAAACTTTACCTATAACATACATCACTTTAGTAAAACTCTGAGCTTAGCACAACACAGATTCCACCCGAAGACAACACAACGAGAAAGACAAAAAAAATCCGATCTTGAGTAAATGTAAAGTTGTAAACAAACCCTAATTAAGTAAACAAACTAGAAGACATGAAATCCAGGAATTTCAAATCCAGCTCACAAATAAGCATCATGACCAATATTTCTATAAACAAAACAGAATCAGAATTAAATTTCCAGGCTTTATCCAAGAATTGTTATTTCCAAGTTGAAAACACACAAATCAATTAGCTGTCTCTACCTACATACCACAGAAAGAAAGAGAGCATCAAATCCAGATAGGCGCAGACAAAAATCTACTAAAACTACATCCTTTGAGAAGAATATGAGCTATAATACAATCAACATGATCAGATTACCACATCGAACTACGCAAGTATATAAATCCGTACGATAAGTAAATAAACTAGGGTTACAAATCGAAAACTAACCAATAGGAGCTCCAGAAGACCCCACAATCCGGAGTCGAACCCTTGAACCAAAGTTAGGGTTTTGACAACAAATTCTACGAATTGGACCTGGACCCTGATGAGACAAGCTCGAAGAAACCAGAGATTCGACGAATCAAGGGAGAGATTGAAAACAAAGCTTGGAGCTTTGAAGAAATTAAGGGTTTTCCAAGAAAGGGGAAATCTAAAGCGCGAGAGATTCAGAGAGGGAGAAAGGAAAGAATAGAAATAGCGGAATACGAAACCAATATATAAAAGGGGCCCAGAAGAAAGAAGCTAAGAGTCTTTGGCTTCGTTAAAGTTTGACTCTTTTCAATCTCTTCTTCTGCAACTTTTTTCTCTCTTTAGGTGTAATGACGATGACGAATGCTCAGCTGTGTGAATTCCTTTATGCAGATTTTGATTTCCGTAATTTGGGATGTGGATTAGTTTTCGTGTGCTCGAGGAAGGAACAAGGAACAGAACAATACCCAACAACACCCAAATAGAACAATCGAATAGAAGCAGCAACAAACTCTTTTCGATTGATCGATCGAATTCGATCTAACACACACTGTTCTGGTAAGAAAATCTTAACCTTTTCTGGTTTATATTTCCGATTTTGTCCTTTCGTTTCTTCCCTAGCTCCTAGGGACTAAATGGGTATAATTGTATTTATGAGACCCCTACTTTGACATGATGCTGGATGCAACCAGGGTTTCGTCTTGTGAAACGATTTTTATTTCCTTTTTGGGAACTCTTAGATTTTTAATCTTTGGCTGTAAATTTACCAAAGGCATGTTTCGTGTAGCCCTTTAGATTTTGGATAACAACATTTCCAGTTCGAAGCTATTTCCAGTTCTAAGCTATGATGATATCAATGTTATTGTTTGCTTGGATCAATTGTAAAAACATTTACTTCCTTAGAAACTTTGTTTTCAAAAAAAGAACAAGAAAACGGTTTAAAAATTGAGCTACATTTTAAAATATGGTTAAATATAAGACACAAATATTTATTTAAAATTTTTTGGATCAATTGGGTAATATTCAGACGGACTATTTAGCTCGTACTTCAAGAGTTTTAATTTCTGAGTTTACGTTTGTAAACACTTTTCCTCCAATTTGAGTAATCAATTCTGGTGTGAATTTCTAATTATTTAATGTATGGTTGGTAAAGAAAAAAAACAACGGTTTAAAATTCTATTTTAATATATATTACAATATAACTCAGTTACCATATTCTTTTTAGCAAGAGTATATGATAATTAAGCTATATTATATGTGTTGAGCTAATTAATAATAGTATTTAAATATTTTGTGGTTTTCGAAAAGTGTCTATTTATTTTTTTAGTTGAAAGTAGAATGCAAAAAAATCTACTAACATTGCTTATATATATAAATATTTATTTTAATAGAAACTTTTATTTTCGATAAACGTACAAGAAAATGGTTTAAAAATTGAGTTTCATTTTAAATACGATTAAATATAAAACACAAATATATATATTTTCAAAATATATATTTTAGCAACGGTTTTAAAACTTATTTAAATATATATTATAATATAGCTTAATTATCATATACTTTTTAGCAAGAATATATGATAATTGAGCTATATTATTTGTCTTGAACTTATTAATAATATTATTTAAAATATTTTGTGGTTTCCGAAAAATGTTTCTCTATTTTTCTAGTTAAAAGTAAAATGCACAAAGTTCACTAACACATATATTTAAATTACAATATTTGTAACTATCTTTAAAAATATATATTATTTAACGCTATTATTCATTGGAGAATATGCTAAACCGAGAACATACAAAGTAATAGGCAACTGCTAAGACAAAACAAAAAATAAGAACAGAAGGCTAATTTAAGTAAGTATGAGATAGATGTTAGTATTGCTAATTATTCTCGTTTTGTGATTGGCAACCATTGAAACTTCTTATCAATGCGCTAAATGGTTTACGAATCAAATTCAATGTTGTTTTTTGCATGATCTAATCATGTTATTTATTATACATAGATTTTGAAGAAAACAAATCTTAAAAGTTATGTTGTTAATTGTAAAAGAAAACTATATATAACTTAAAAATACTCAGAATTTTCAGAAACTTCTAAAAAAAATACATCTTATGAAATATAAATCTCTATTTAATTTCATCTGATTTTGTTAATTTATTTAAAATCCACCTTTATCAGGTGTACTATCTATTGTGTCCACATAACCATATCCCATCAAAAAGAAAGAGAGGAGTATTCACTAAGTAGGGCATAAAGTCCAACAACTACAAACATTATCCAAAACTTTACATATAAATATATATCAAGATCCAAAAAAACAATATTTCCTCATTGAGTAAAAACCTCTATAGATTTGTGTTATGGCTGCTTCTTTCCCCATACTAAAAACTCTTCCATTGAAAGTTATCAACCCACCAAACTTAGATTAAAATTTACAGCACTTTTTCAAGTTTATAAAACAAACAAACTTTAAAATTGTCACCAGGCCATACTCCTAATCCATAATACATTATTATGTCAAATTCTGAAAATATTACACAAATAAATCAATGAAACCGAATTAAAAACAAACACTATCACATCTCTTTCCATCTTCACACACAAACACAAACACACTCAAATCAGAAAAAACAAATCACATCCTATAATTATATCCTAAATGAAGAAGACTGTCTTTGAAAGTGATTCTATAATGACCCCACCACTTTCTGGTCTGGTCTTGAAAGGATCTTTATTTCCTCTTTCTTTCTCTCTCAGTAGTTTCAGATCAGACAAGAGCTCTGTGAGGTTATTTCCTTAGTAATACAAAGTATCTACACGGTTCTGTGCTAATGAAAGTTAGCAATGGCGACAGTGAGACTATGTTCAGATCTTGCAGCTGTCTCAACAATGGCGCTGCCTTTAAGAAGAGAAGTTTCAGTTCCCATGACCTTTATAGAATAAGGATGCTCCCATCGGTCTTCAACTCAGGTGGAACTAGAGAATGCTCAGTGTTGTTGAGAGAGTTAAGAGTGAGCTCTTCAAGTAATTCATTGAGAATCAGTTCACTAGTTTCAAAGCCAATGCAGTCAATGTCACATCTGATGTCTAACCAGTTTCCAGCTTTAGCCATATCTTTTCTAACTATTTGATCCAAAGCGTGAGGAAGTGGCAATGGCAAGAGATGCCAGTAAACAGCTTCTTGAACCTCGTGAATGATGCTTTTGACAGTAGAGAAGACTCGGGTTCTAGGTGTAACAAACGAAGCCCAAGGTGGACAACAGCATAACTCCATGAGAGCTTCATTGATGCAGTCAAAGAGGAGCTCATGGTCAGGGCAAAGCTGGTTTGGAGAGAATGGTATATTGCTGATCAGTGCCGGTTCAAGAAGCTGGTCAGAGAATTGCGCCTTCACATAAAGCTCTTCGAAGTTTGAGTCTACTGCGTCCAAGACAGCTTCTACATACTTAAACACCAATTCTTTTTCACTTGTGACAGAATTCTCTCTGTTTTTAGCTGCAGAATCGCTTTCATCGAAGTGGATACACCAAGGTTGCACCTCTTCTTCACCTGAAGTTGTAAAGATGAGTCAATAATGAAGAACTAAGTACACTAGTAGATCCTTGAATCTTTGTTTACATACCAGACTGAGTTCGCATTTTCGCTGGGCTTATATCATCTTCAACGAAGAGTGGCTCAAGAACTGATATTGGGCTTGACCACTCCGGAAAATCAGTAGTAGCTGATTTGCATTCCTCAGTTTTAGCTAAACAGTGAGTCGGTGAGGCCTCAGAGGAAGACAGTGATGGTAGGCTCTCTTCATGAGAGGTCTATAGAGAAAATTAAACTGGTTTAAGTCTTCCACCATTTCTTCATTTCAAAGTTCAGACAAAAAGATAAGATTATAATGCTGAATCAAAATGACTTGCCTGCTTTGAGATTATAACATCTCTCTGTTCATCATGAGCTTCAACTTTGGATAAGTCACCAATCAAAGTAGAGCTTGCTTCCTCTGGAAGTATATCTCTCTCATTGATAATCATTACATCACCTGGAAGATTGGCTGTGTTATAAAATTAGTATATTGTATTCTCAAATCAGAGAGCCTCACTGTGGGACAGAAATATTAATACCTGCAGAAGAGTCTTTATCAACCATATTATCAGTAGCTTCATCTTCAATGTCAATACTTTTTTCAGTATCTTCACTTGCGGTTGGTTGGAGAGAATTGTCAGGTTCTTTGCTATGGATATCAGCATTTTCCTCTGGTTGGCTTACATGAGTTTCTTTCTTGATGTTCACAAGATTTATGAAATCCGCTGAAGTCGACTTCTTGTGAGTAGTTGAGCTTTTTTCCCATCTTCTTCCTGGGCTGCTTAGAGGAGACAAATACTCAGGAAGGGATAGAATTCTCCCTAGGCTTCTTTGAACCTGTCTGCTCGTTGACTTCGAATCAAGATCTCCATTGTTTAACATCTCAGATAAATGTTTCTTGGCCTCTATGTAAATGTTAGATACCCTTTGCTTTTTATCATCTTCACTGTGAGATTTCTTCTGAGATGTTGAAGGCTTTGCCATCCTTTCGAGAAAGAAATGATCTTTAGTTTTCGAAACCCCTTCCCCAAATCCCCCAGCCGGTTGCTCCTTTCTGATTGCATGTTGCAGCTTCTTCTTGATCTCAGAAAGAAAGAAATGTGAACTGTTTCTCTCGTTCTGCAGTTTGTTTCTCATCAAATGAGAATCAGGTGACGAACCACGACTAGTTCCTGTGTCCGGACTTGAAAAGCTCGCTGATCTTGGCTTCAGAATGAAAATCCGGTCTGAAGCTTCACATTCTTCTTGTGGTGCATCTTTCTTCTTGAAAAAGCTAGACCATTTCTTATCAGTAAGAGAAGATTGTTCTGACTCAAACAAGCTCAAGCTTTCTTCTCCTTTCTCCCTTGGCACAAGTATCTCTGGATCTTGTAGAAGTTTGAGAAACAATTCCTCATCTGATCCTAGAATCTGAAACACTTCCATCAAATCTTTAGATGTAAGGATTTCACTATTGCCTCTTGGACGGTTCCCATGTAAAAGCTTCTGACTGATTAAAAACTTGACCAACTCCCTCAGTTTTTCTTTGTAATCTTCGTGTTTCTTTACACGGCTTGTACTTCTGCGATGAATCTCAGAATAGAACTCCTCAACCATATTATCAATGTCAACACTCCTTGCAGACCTATGATTTCTGCGTTGAACTTGAGGCTCTTCACTGTCAACTATGTTAATAAGGCTAAAGTTATCGCAGCTATTCTTGCGGGTCTTGTTTTTTCTCCTTTGGTTTTTCCTTCTTCTACCTTCGAGTTCAGAGTCTGACAACTGTCCAGCTTCAGCATTCTCCTTGTCAATGGACAACTCTTCTGCTATGAGTTTCTTCACACTTGGCTTTATAATCGTTATTGTGATATTGCGTTGTTCTTCACCAACCTTTTAACAGTTCAAGAAACAACTAAATTAATCCACAGGAGACTCTAAAGACAACAACAAAAAAAAGGTTAAAGATGTTTCCAGTAAGGCTATAGCTTACATGGGTTTCTTGAGCATCCTTTTCGCGGAATTTGGACTTATGAAGCTCATTGTTCCTAGGATGCTTTGGTTCCAGAAGCAGCTTGTGAGCCAGTGGTCCATGGCGGAAATTAAACATATTCATAAATCCCCACATGCATCCTAACTGATCCCTCTCCTGTCTAGCAACTGCACGACGTTGTGTTTTCTTCGCCATGCCTTTCAATGCTAATCTTCCTTCCTAATCTTCTCCAACGATGTGCCTTAAGAAATGCTGATGAAGAACAAGAAAAAGGTTAGTATTAAGCAGCAAAATATAAGTAGCTATCAGATATAGAGATTACAGAATCCTACTTAAAGATAATTAGTACTTAAAACAATCTGAGAAAGAAACAAGGCCAAAAATTTCCACAATTAGACTTAGTTAAAAAGAGAACAAAACTACACTTGTGAAACACTGCAATTGAATTCTTGAGAAACAAATTAAGCTAAGAAGTAAAGGATCCTCTGCCAAAAGCAAACTCCTTTTACAATCTAGTAATTGCTTACTTGTTCAACTAATTATGCAAAATTAAGGAGAGTAAGAACACAAAGCTAGATTTTGAAAAAGACAGCAGAGGAAAGTACCTTAGATTCTTCTCAATTCCAAATTTCCCTGAAGGACACAATAGCTAGATTTCATCTGTTTTGCTTACGTCTGAGCGAAGCCATAGTAATTTAATAAAAACAAGTGATGCAGAAAAGTTGCAGAAGAAGTAATCCATAAACTTTCTTGTTTTATTGCCAAGATTAAGGGTTTCTCCAAGAACCAGGTTTGATCGCCGGACAAAACGGTAAGAAGAAGAGATTTGGGATTTTCTTTGAAGCCAAGGCTAGAAAGAAGACGTAACTAAACAGATGATAGGCTTCAGAGAATCTCTAAAATCATATCTGAAGCTAATAAACTTGAAACAGAGGAAGACATATCTTCATGATCGAATCTCTACCCACATTGTTCATCTGACAACTTTTCCAGTTTTTGTCGAGAAACCAAGTTTTCTTAATCATACGATCAAATCAACAAGGAAAAAGCTTTGATCATTGAATCAGAAATCTACCTTTAATTTCCAAAGTTGATGAACAACCCCAAAATTGGTTGAACAAAAAAACTTAAATCAACTGTTCAAGAATTCAAATAAAAAGGAGAAAAAGAAAGAGATATTTTGCTTTGTATGTTGGTGGGCATCTTTTGACAAACAAGAAAGAGAGATGTGAATATTAAATTAAGTGTCTTATGTATCAATGACCGACAAAAACATTAGTTTTCATGGAGGATTCTCAATTGGGCAAAGCCAAAGAAAAAAAGTGTGAGAGAGAGAAAGAGAAATGGGTGAAAAAAATAATAAGTAAAAGTAGAAGCCTTTATGCCAATTTGACAACCACAACGTCGTGGCCTTTGCTCCACAGATGAATAAAGGAAGAAGAACACAGTTGTAAACAAACTTTCATAGGGGCCCATCTACAGAAACAAAGCTTTACATAGAAGAAAAGTATTTGCAGATTTTCAACTGCCTTCATCATTATTTGCCTCACCACTCTAAATTATTATTGATCTCTCTCTCTTTCTTCTCAAAGCTCTGAATTTTAGACATATGGCAGTGTGACGATTCTTGTCTGTGAGAGAGATGATGCCTCCTGAAACCTAAGCCGTGCAGTGCAGGGAGAATAAAATGGGGCTTGAGTGATTTGAAAAAAATATTATAGGGGTCATATTGTAATTATTAGAGAATAGAAGGTGGAAATAGAAAGATTATAAAATGAAAAGAAGCGACGTAATTGGCTGCTGCTAATGGAAATGGAGAACACGTCATTTAGGATTACACCTAATGCGATTACATCATTGACCATGTCGTTAATCTCCTAACGACGACGTTTTTAATGTCTTGTCACTGTCCTAAGACTTGGGTGTTTTAAACCACTAGTATAACCAAAACATTAATTGAGTTTTTGTTTTCAACGTCGATTGAGTTTTATATTATTTTTTAAAATTAACGTATACATATCTTTAAAAAAAATCCAAACCAAAAAATATGTTTTTAAAATTAAGAAACTAGCTTGTTTGGATCCAATCAAAAAGAGCATGAATGAAATATCAGAACTCGGATTTAAAGTTTCATTTAAGCAAAATTTTATGTGGGGTTTGCTAATAAAGTCGAACACTTTCAAGAAAATGGTCCAACAGAAATAATTAGCTCACGTTGTCTGATTCATCGGTGGAATAACAAAAGTCGAAACCATATGTTATATCAGATTTAATCAGTAGAGCTTGACCATGCTCAGTTAGTTCCATTGAGTTCCTGTGAAGCAACCTTATTAAGTCAGGGACAATAGTAAATATACTTATGTATATCAATATGTATTAGTGGATATGTACTTAGACAAAACACTCGTAGTCGCCACTTACCAATCAATAGACCCGCACGCGCACAAACGTATATATATCATAGGTTCAGCAATTGCTACAACCGTGGCATTGTTGTTTTTTTTAGGTTGGAACTTATTGACCGACAAAATAGATATGGACATAAACTTGCTTCCATTAAGGACATAAACACATGTTACCCTATGTACTTTTGAAGATAAAATTATCAGTATAAGTATCACGAAAAGTTCTATTACAATTTGATAAAATATTTTTGGTAACAAATAATCTTTGGACCTGCAGTACATGACTACACGGTCTTTTCAAAACTGCATGTTTGGATTAGTATTGATATCGGGAGGTTAACTTTTGCAAGTGATATATTTTCAAAAAATCCAAAATATCACCCAACAAAAAAAACTCTAACAAGATATCCAAGCTAGATAAATTAAAGATCGTACTTGTACCTTTGAACGGAGTTCTTAGTTGAAATCTAATGAACAACAGGAATGGGTATGATATTATTAGTAGTTCAGAATCATGACTACGTACCATAACTAGTTGGGTCAATGAACTTTATCTAGATGTTTCACCTATACAATAAAAGCCAGCGAAAACTTTATTTTTTAAAAGGTTAATTAATCATGAAGCAACTTGATAGGACAATCTTGCTGACTGCTTAACAAATCTCAAAGACGATAACACATGAAATTTCTCTTAAACTAGGGTTAGGCCAAAAGCAAATATAACCAACGTTAAATTTTGTTTGTTTGCAGAAAAAGAGCAAGAGATGAGTTGTTTCACCAGAGGGATAAGCAACATTAATATAGCAGCCTTAATCATAGTGTTTGCCGTTTGGAGCAATTAAAAAGTATATGGGTGAAGAATTTTCCAAACCAGTCACTTTATAATTCGAACAATTTTCCCGTTTAATCTAAGATAGAACTTTTAATGAAGTAATGTCAAAATTATTCAAAGGAACTGTAACGAAATTGAATCAAACACAAGCTTTCTTTTTCAAGTATTATTTTTAATAAATTTTGTAAGAGAAAGGTTACCAATTTTATTTAGATGTGAATGAAAGTATGCATGTGAAAAGGAAAAACAAAATGGAGCGGGGGCCCTTTCAGAAATAACCGGAAGATACATGTCGTATCCAAAATGGTCCCAGGCCGCCTTGTATTTTATTGGGCTCTTTGAGTATAACTCTCTCCAAATATGGGCCTTAAATCTAAAGGAATTTTGGGTCAACTTTGATGTCTAGAAAAAAATTGTGAAGGGCCTCATAAGAAAAGACAAATGACTTGACACCCGGAAGTTTTTCCAAGTGAACCGCGCCTTCTCGGTCTATTCAATCAGAATAGTAATTTGAAGTTAAATCCAAAAAGGAAAAGGAAATTAGGAAAACTGGATCTTCATGTATATATATATATATATATATATATATATATGTATAAATGGTCTTGAGATCAAGACAAGTAACGATTTCCAAATTGCTTTCGACCTTTCTGTAAAGGTGCCAAGTGCTTCTCCCTATCGTCTACGTTGCTATAGCCTCTGAAAAATTAATTAAGTTGTACGTATATCTCTTTGATTTTTGCATGATTGCTTGATAATTGCTAATTGTTGAGTGGTTTGGCAATCGAATTTTAGGGTTTTGAATGTATGATTGTACGACTATATATATATATATATAGTATAATGGACATTATATTTTGAATGTATGTTCTGATTTGATTGAGTTGCATGTTTTTGGGACAGGACAGGATAGAAGAAAACATGGGAGATGCAAGAAAAAGAAAAATCGATAGAGAAGATTTTCTAAGTAATCATGTCATGGCATTAAAAGAATCAATACACCCTGATATTGTCGTCAAACCTGGTGATAATGGCCAAGGAATTTACGCCCACAAAGCTGTTTTGGTAATATCTCTAACTATATATAGTTTTTGATGTACCCTTAAACTACTCTTCCATAATATATATTTATATCAATTATTTGGAATAATATAACCCTTTTTTTGTTCACAGGCAGTGAGATCAAAAGTGTTTAGAAACATGTTGGAGTCTGATGAATGCAAAGTTTCACCTGAGGAATCAATCACTATCCCTGATCTAAGCTATGAAGAACTTAAGTCACTCCTTGAATTCTTCTACAACGGAACCTTGAGCCCTAACAACAAACACATTCGAGCTCTCTATCTAGCTGCAGACAAGTATGACATTCAATATCTCCAAGATGTTTGTAGAGAACAAATCATCTCGAATCTCAGCATTGACAACGTTCTCGACATCCTCGAACTTTCAACTATCCCTTCCGACAATATCCTCAAGCAAGCTGCGCTCTTGGCTTTCGCCTCAAGATACTCACATATGATTTTTTCCCAGCGATTTGAATCATTTGCACTCAAGAACCCTCATCTGAACTTGGAGATCACACGAGCTTGTTGTCATAGATTCAGTGCATGCCTACGGAAGTACTTACAAGAGCAACCGCGCTAGAGTGAAGCCAATTTTAGATTAGTCGGTATACTTGAACTCAATTTGATAGTATTATTTTTTGTCAACGGTTTATTGGAACTTTTCTCAATCCTTTGCGAGAAGGTGGAGTAGAACTCCAGTACTCAAGACCTTCCGAGCAGCTCAATCGATTGATTACCATTAGAATTAGAAAATTTAATGTGTGATTTTTACTTCTTTTTTTTTGCATATAATTACTACAGTTGTTCTATTAAAAATTGCGACATACAGTACTTTCTTTTGAGTCTTTTGGGAGATCACAAGGCTTTTTCTTAAGGGCTCAAAATTAGAGGCCCAATATAATGGAGCCGGGCTTGGTTACCAATATAATGGAGCTACAAAATTCACAATTAGTCTGATAAGATGTAAGATTGTTGCATTCATTTGTAGGATATCAGTATCTCTACTACGTACTCGTCCTGCATTTCTGAAACTGGGATTGGGACTATTGCTAACGAGAGATGTTTGACCATAGCTGAGTCATGAGTGGGATGAATTATGTCAAGCCAGCAACAACATCGCACACAAACCATTCACAGATTGCAGAGTTCTTTTTTACTAACTGTTTGTCTTCTTTACTCAATCTGTATAGTGATTGCTATTATTTAACTTGTCACTGATAATTATTGATGAATAGTTGGGAAACGATCAAGATTGAGCTGTCTGGAATAAAAATCAAACATGAAATAGTTCGTTACATTATTATTATTATTATTATTTTTGTTCGTTACATTATTATTCCACCGATATTCATGATTTCCAAAATCTTTTCTAATGTTTCTCCACATGTAGCATTTAACAGTAAACATATTGTTGACTATTGCATGACATTAATTACAATCATTAAGCCCCCAAAAAAACATTGGTTACAATAAAAATAAACCAAAAAGGTGAAGTTATTAAAATCAAATGTTTTTTTTTTTGTCAAAATTATTAAAATCAAATGTAACTTTTAAAATTCCTCAACCAATCAGTACTTGTTAATGTCATTGTTAATAATGTATTATCGTAATTCTTTCTTTTTCAAACATGCACCATGTGCATAATATTTGGGGGGGGGTCATATCATATTATAGACATATACGGCTTTGGTCGGGACCGGCCCAATAAAACAATACTCATAATTCAACGGACTAGTCTATTTATTCCACGTGTCAAAAATATGTTGGGTGGACGGTATGTGACTATGCATTGTGGTTGCGTTTCGAAGATGAACACGTCAGAATTCACATTAACAACTTCCCACAATTATGTCCTTTTCAACAATACTGTAATTATGGAAATAAATAAATAGTAATCCGGGCTGATCTATTTCATATTTTCTTAGTTTATATTGTTATAGATTATTATTAGTGTTTTAAATTAGATTTATTTTATTTTTTTAGTATCTTATTTTTATTATTATATATGGTTTGTGTTGTGTTAATTAAAATTACTATATATAATTATGTGTGGTGTTATATTTGTTGACAAATTTATTTAATAAATTAGATTATAATATAATTTTAATATAAAATTTAAGTGGTAGTATTATGTATGTATTTTCACATCATTCAAAAAATCTATAACTGATTGATTTACTTTAATTATTATCAATGATTAGAAATTCTATATGAGATATGTCATGATCCGTCTTGACCCGTCTGTATCTGCTCTGGTCCGTCTTGACCATTTTTTACTTATTGTAAAAATTAGAATATTATAATATCTGGATGATTTAAAGTTTGATGGTAAAAAAATTAATTTTAATTTTTGTCCATAATTAATAAGAAAGATAAAATGAATTTAATTTTCTGTAGAAATTAATAATTTTTAAAATATTATTAACAATATAGTATTTTTTTAAAATAAAGTTATTAAGGATACAACAATAATTACAATACTATAATTAATTTTAATGTTGTATCCTTAATGACTTTATTTCAAAACATTAAATACTATATTGTTTAAATACTCTAATTAATTTAGGAGATACTAAATAATACTCCATCCGTTTCAAATTAGTTGTCGTTTAAGCTTGTTTCACACATATTAAGAAAACATTTAATTTTTCAGTTTTACCCCTAATTAATGTTTATTTGATATTATTTCATTGGTCAAGACATTAAAACAAGAGAGACAAAGTTAGAAATCTTATCAAACATATGCATTGAAAACATAAAACGACAACTAATATGAAACGAGTTTTAAAGTCTAGAACGACAACTAATATGAAACGGAGGGAGTAATAAACATATTTAAATTTAAAATATTAAGAACTAAAATTTAAAATATTTATATACCGATTTTTGTGTGCTATTTATCAGAGAATTGATTAACTAAATATGAAATTATTATGATTATTAGTAATATTTGAAAAATTAAAAAGATTGTCCAAGATCATTTAGTGTAATAATGTAAAGTTATTTTGCTTTTAAGATTGTTGAAATAATTATATAGAGATATAGTCACATGAGTAGCATATAATTTTGAATTGGCAATTTTGAGGATAAGTAGCATTGTTGGCAACGAAGCATGTGATCACACAGAAGCAATCTCTGAGCTGTTCAAACTTTTACATGTCACTATGTCAGCACCCAAAAATAGAAATTAAATTCAAAATTTTAATTTATGTAATTGCATGCATCTAATAATTGAATTCTAACCTCTGCTGTTTTAATTCGGTCCACAACGAATTTTGTATAAGAAAAATGGGAGATCTGATACAAAAATTGTGAAGCTTTTTTAAAACGTAAAGGTTTCCTTGTCAACGTAAAACTGAATTTATAACTTTTGTTCATTATATTTTCTGGAAAAATGGTAGAATATTTAATTATAATTTTAATATGAAGCATGGCATTATACTAGACTACTGGTATAGTCCAACGGATATGAAACCTTTGTTTTCTCCAACGGTCAGATAATTGTTTCGTTGGAGTCCAGTCAAAGTTATTTGTTTACCATTTTAACTGGCTTTATTGGGTACCTTCTGTTTTTTTATCGATTTGTACAAAAAAGTGGGCCATAATCTTTTGTGTGGCAAGACGAAAAGAAAAGACAGCTCAGATTTTTGTCTTTATAGAAGAGCACGTCGGTACGTTCAAGAACCCTCTCCAGTCTCCTCCATCATTATCTTTATTTAATTACAAATTACCAAACTGTTCATTTACATAATCACTCAATACATTCACCATCATCAATACTCTCCACATTACGCCACTAAGACTAGTTGACCCAAAAAAAACGAAATAATTAATCTCAAGTTCTTAACTAGTATCTTTTTACCGGTAGAAAACCAACTAAAATGAGTTTTGAAAAAATTAGGCTGATTACACATCTAAATTATGATATCCATACACAGATGGGATTTTTTTTTCGAAAAAAGAAAACTATACAAAAATAAACTTACAACGACCTATACAAGGTGCTAAACTGTATTCGTTATGCTAGTTGACAAAAAAAAACACTATTCCTTATACTATTTTATTTTCTGTTTTTGTCTTAGCGTATAAAAAATTAATTAAATGTTTGGAGACGTTAGGGTTAGGCAAATTATACACTCCATATTCTATCATCTATAAATTCACTCTCTATCAACCACACACTAAGCTTCACAAGAAAGCAAAAAAAGCTCAAAACTTTTACCTTTCCGGAGAGAGAAAAACCCTAAAAGGGAAAAAGAGAGAGAGAGATGGAAGGCAAAGAGGAAGATGTGAGAGTGGGAGCTAACAAGTTCCCGGAGAGACAACCCATCGGGACATCGGCTCAGTCCACTGACAAGGACTACAAAGAGCCACCACCTGCGCCACTGTTTGAGCCAGGCGAGCTGAGCTCATGGTCGTTCTGGAGAGCTGGAATCGCCGAGTTTATTGCTACTTTCCTGTTTCTGTACATAACAGTGTTGACTGTGATGGGAGTGAAGAGAGCACCAAACATGTGTGCATCTGTTGGAATACAAGGCATCGCTTGGGCTTTCGGTGGCATGATCTTTGCTCTTGTCTACTGTACTGCTGGCATTTCAGGTTTTCTTCCCTCTCTTTTTTCCCAGTTTTTTCTATTAGTTGGGTTGTTCTACTCTATTTGCTCTGTTTAGTATACCGAGAAAGTATGAACATTTCGTTTCTTTTGATGTTTATATTTATGTAAAATTCCAGGAAATCTCTTCATTATTGCCATATCTTTATCTCAGAAAGTTAGAGATCTATATTAGAAAGAAAAAACAGAAATTTGTTTGTCTTGTTTCTTGTAAATTATGAAATCCTCTGTTTTGTGCTGGGTTAATACTCTGTTTTCCCTAGAAAATGTAAAGCTTAAAAATTTGGGGTCTTTTGATTGTTGGGGTTATGAGATAAAGCTCGTAGCTTTATGGATTCTGTATCAATTGTTTGTGTATTTGTGTTTTCAGGTGGACACATTAACCCTGCGGTAACATTTGGTCTGTTCTTGGCTCGGAAGTTGTCTCTGACCAGAGCTCTCTACTACATAATTATGCAATGTCTCGGAGCCATCTGTGGTGCTGGAGTGGTCAAGGGTTTCCAGCCAACGCCGTACCAGACTCTTGGTGGTGGTGCCAACACCGTCGCTCCCGGCTACACCAAGGGTTCTGGCCTTGGTGCTGAAATCATCGGAACCTTCGTTCTCGTCTACACGGTCTTCTCCGCCACTGACGCCAAGAGAAGCGCCCGTGACTCACACGTCCCGGTAAGGACCCCTCTTTTCCGGTTTGCTGATTTTATTGGTTTAATGAGCCAATTTGTTCCGGTTAATAATTGGTCATTCTGTTGTAGATTTTGGCACCACTCCCAATCGGATTTGCAGTGTTCTTGGTACACTTGGCAACAATTCCAATAACCGGAACCGGAATCAACCCAGCTAGAAGCCTTGGAGCCGCCATTATCTATAACAAGGACCACTCTTGGGACGACCATGTGAGTAAACTTTTATTAACAAATAAATTACAAAGGACCACTCTGAACATTTATTCTAATTTTGAATTGATTTTGTGGGTCGCAGTGGATTTTCTGGGTTGGACCATTCATTGGAGCAGCTCTAGCAGCTCTCTATCACCAGATTGTCATCAGAGCCATTCCTTTCAAGAGCAAGAGTTGAACTATGAACAAGATCCCACGGTCCAGATTTCTTCTTTAGTTTCCTGTAATGTCTATGCTTTTCTATCTAGCTTTTGTTTTGCAATGTATGGAGCAAAAAAACTAGATATATATATATATATATATATATTTGGGATTTGGTCAATTTCTAATGAGCTTTGTCTATGTAAAAACCATGGTTTAGATTTTCTGTTAAATTATTTATCTTTTTTTTTTGTTTTTGTTTTTGTTTATGGGTTTTCTAGCATAAATCAACAAAAAAGCCCACATTAAAAAATACTGGTATTCCGTCCATTCCCAAACGCACCACACGCGAGTTATACAAACGCGCTCCAAATCTGTGGACTTAGAAAATTAAGCGCGTGACAGAGAGTTTTTCTTCCTTTATGGGTTTTCGATGAGTAAACGGAACAAACAACGATCGGATTTTATCACTCGTGTTTCCCAAACAACGCAGCGGGATTTCCATTTTTCTTAACCAAATTGTATCTAACAATCGACAAACAATGTTAAATTTCTTGGATCAAATTAGTTAATGCTCATCGGCTAGTCAACATTTTTAAAAATATCAGTTTCATTTAATAAAATTATGAGTTCACGGGACTGATCGGGAGTGGCTAAAATAGCCAAATTAAAAAGTTGAAATATATTATTATAACCAATCTGCACAAACAAAATTACAATCAAAATCAAGTGCGAATTAAAAAAACACACAAATTCTGAAAAAAAATAGCTGGGGATGTGCTACATTGAAAATTGTCGGAACTCATAAGGTTTATGCAGCACATGTGGTTTTTACCACATAACTATTACAGCACGTGTTCACAAGTCTGCAATAATAATAATACTCGGAGCTTGTTCTTTTTTTGTTCTTTTTCTTTTTCTGGATTTTAAAAACAAATTGTAAACGGAGCTTGTTCTTTGTATTGTTAGAGAATCATAATAACTGACAAATATTTGCAGTAGCTACAACAGAATAAAAGATAACCAAGCTAGGTGCCTCGACAATAACGTTTCGACTTTTATCGACTAAATAGTGCTAGACAGCGTTTACGATTGACAAGTACCATGCCTGAACAACGCTACATGAACAGTGTTTCGACTAAACAGAAGATCGCCTGAACAGTGTTCCAACTGAACAGACTTCGTATGAACTGAATAGTCCTTCACCTGAACCGTGTCTCGCATGAACAGTGTTTCGACTAAACAGGGCCGAATGAACAGTAAGTCGAGTCAACAATAATTCGCATGAACAAAACACCGCGTGAACACTGTTTCGGCTAAATAGGGCCGCATGAACAGTAATTTGCGTGAACAAGGCCTCGCATGAAGGTTTAGACTAAATAGAGCCGCATGAACAGTATATCGCGTGAGCATGAACAGTACATCACGTGAACAATGTTTCGGCTGAACAGTACTGCGTCTGAACATTGTTTCGACTAAACAGCGCCTCCTGAACAGTACTTCCCATGACTTAACATGGCATGCCTGAGCCTGAATAGTACTTCGCATGAACAGTGTTCGATTAAACAAAACAATCTGAACAGTACTCCGCATGAACAGTATGTCGATTGAACAGAGTTTCTCATGAACAGTGTTTCGACTAAACATGGCCCGCCTCAACTGAACAGTACTTCGCATGAATAGTACTTCACCTGAGCAGCACCTCGCCTGAATTCCCCTGAACAGTGCTTCGCATGAAGAGTGCTCGATTGAACATAGTTCCGCCGCCTTAACATAGATAGTCTCGCCTTAACAGAGTCTTGCCTGAACAATGCTTCGCCTGAAACAGTGTTTCGACTGACTTGTACTAAAGTGCTTTCTTGGCTCATGCATCATCGCTACTACATTCACAATGTATTGAATTTCTTATTATATCATTCATAAGATATCATCATCATACTCTTCGTATTATTGGAAAACATTGGAGAAACTAACCTCAAAGAAAACTGCAACTCATGTTTGCGTTTGGAACTTGGCAACTTGCTTGAAGTAGTAAAAAGTCTGTGTAAGTTGTTGGCTTGAAAACTCTGTCTGCATCAAAAAGCATCCTTGCATACACAAAACAAAAGAACCCCAAATTAATGATGAGAAACCTCATATAAAAATAACATTATCACTGTAATCAATTCAACTTCGAAATCCAAATGCTCTTTCTTTAAAGAAACGAAATATCAACAAAAATAACAAAGAAATTAAAATCAAAATCAACATATTCACTGTACAAACAACATAGCAAAACTCAGAGCAAGGAGGTTATCCGTGTAATTAAATCCTACAAAAATGCGGCTAGAAACTGAAATCGAGCTAACTAAGAAAAAACCCTTGTAAAGATTTGGCCACAGTTGTGAATTTAAAACCTTAAATTTGAACAAAAGAGAGAGATGAAAAGTAGAAAAAGAAATAACAGAGCATCATTTTGCAGTCAAATGGTGAAAGTAAGAATGGAAAAATCAAATATCAAATAAAACCTTGAGCCAATAAAGGTACTAACCTACGATTGGCTGAGAGTTCTGGCGCTAGAAGTGAAGACCACGTAGACGAGAAGAGACCATTTTGCCGCTAGAAGTGAAGAGACTATTTTGGCTCCAGAAATGAAGACATATAGACGAAAAGAGACTAGAGAGAAAGACTAGACTCAGTTTCTTAAGTAAGTATACTACATCTTTGGAATTTTAGATTTCTTAAGTTTTGAATGTCTCTGTGTCTTGTTTATTATATAGACAAGTTTCTCGACCGTTGGGCAAACTCATGAAACGGCTACTTTCTGAATTTTGAATATAAGTCAGCATGACGTCATTAGTTACCGTTTCGAAATCTTTAACGGCTAACTCACCGAACGTTAAGAGTAACCCTGCCCGCGACACGTGTACACAAATTAATTACGTGATTCTTTCCGTTAACGCATTTATTCTTGTACACATTAATGGGCTCCCATAGTAGGTCCACTTAAGACTAGAGTATCACAGCCCATCTAGGGAGCCCCATTAAGGCCTTCTAGTCCAGCTCAACCAGCCATATACATTATCAAGAATTTTATTTTTAATAATGAAAATGTTATATATAAATTCTAAGTCAAATAGTATTAATGTGTATTTTTTTACTTATGTTTTTATAAAATTTTCTTCTAGCAGTGGAAATATATCGGATATTTTGATATTTTTAGAATATCATATTCGATAAACAATTACTTGGATCCACAAAGTTGATTGGTTTGATACGATTAGTCAAATTTTAAAATTTACCACCATATTGTTTTAAGTCGGTCAAAAGTGTTTGACCAAAAAAACAACAAAGGTCGGTTCATAGAAACTGTAGGCCCATAAAAGCGAAGCCCATTAGCAACCTTATATATATGCGGCGTTGGTATGATTTTGATTATCTTTCTCAACCCTAGTCGATATCGAGATCCAACCAACGCTGGTTTTGAATTTGATATTGATTTTGTTTAGGTTTAAAGTCTTGAATGATGCATCGGCCTTCGAATGATGCAGAAGCTACGGGTGCAATATATGTGATTTGGGACATAGAGAGCTGTCCGGTTCTCAATGACTATTATGCTTGTCGGGTGGGTCCGTGTGTTAGATGGAATCTCTCTTTATAACAGCTTCCAGGGTTAGTATCTTGTCATCCTTATTCCTTGTTTATTGAGTAATGAGATTATTAGAGAGAGTCTCAAGTCTTTAGTTTCTCAAACAGTTTCCACAGAGGTGGGTCTGCTTCTCTATTCCTGTCTACGTCCATCTAATATATTGCTTATATCCACTCCACGAAAGTTCTCTTATACTACCGAGGGAAGCAACATTATTTGGCCGTTTCCAATTAATTCTAATGAAGCTGATGTCAAGTATTTATGGAATATTATTTTGTCAGGTACGTCTTTGTCCTCATCTCTCTCACAGTTTTGTTGTGAATTCTTGTTGCTCAGCTAGCTACTATTTTCTGCCTCTTGGAATTGCGCTGTGTGCGATGATGTTGTTGGTCAAGGCTTTGAAAATTTCATGACGCATCTCTCTTCTCAAGAACATTAAAAGGAGGTAATTAAGCATCGCATAAAGTTTTGACATTGTCATAACTATTTTTTAGTCAAACATGCATAGTTTCCCTTTCTCACTGACCCCCTTGCTATTTTGTTCCAAGCAGCTTAAGCTCTGTTTCCCCCTCAAAGGGTAGGTACACTTTGACAACAACCAGTACGCGTTTGAAGGCGACGACGAGGCTGTTGAAGCCAATGTTGATTTTCCCCTTGTGAATATCAGTGGCGGAGGCCTAAACCTAAACCAACGAATGGGGCGACAGATTCATCAGCTCTGGCTGCAATATCAATCTTTTGGGACATACTGAGATGTCCGGTTCCCTATGGCTATGATGCTCCTCGAGGGGTTGTCTATTAGACGGTTTTTGCGCAATTTAGGCTACTCTGGTCCTATATCCATCACTGCCGTTGGCGAACTATCAAAAGTCCCTGAGAAGATCCTTGAAGCCGTCTCTTCCACTGGAATCTCTCTCTCTTTATAACAGCCCCTATGGTTAGTATATCTTGTCATCCTTTTTCCTTGCTAGAGTAATGGGATGATTAGAGAGTCTCAAGTCTTTGGTTTCTGAAACAGGTCCCAGAGACATGGTTCTGCTTCTCCTTGACTGTGTTATTGGTAATCCACCTCCAGCTAATATAATGGTCATATCCCATCCTCCAAACTTCTCTAACCTTATCCAATATCTAAGAGAGAAGGGATGCAACCTTGTTCTCCCGTTTCCATTTGATTCTTTTAAAGCTGATGCAAAGTACCTCTGGAAAAACTTTCTTCTGGCAGGTGTGTGTTTGTCCTCATCTCTCACATTCTTGTTGAATTCTAATTCAATTGCTCAACTAGCTACTGTTTTTTTTTTCCACAGATCCAGGGGAACTTGAGGATGATAAATGCAGTGAAACGGGTGAACCTGCCTCCTGGGTTTGCGCTGTGTGCAATGATTTTGCTGGCCAAGGCTTTGATAATTTCATAACGCATCTCTCTACTCAAGAACATAAACGGGAAGTAATTAAGCATCCTATCCAAGTTGAAGACGAGGAGGCTAGGTTCGTCCGAGGTCGGAATAAAAGCATATAAATGTGCGGCTCAAGGCGGTGCAACTCCTAACGGTCGAATAAACAGATATATCAAAGCTTAAGTGAGAACAAGATCTACCTAGTTTTGTTGACATTCTGACCTCATTCATCACTTAGAGGTCAGTTTCTCTCTTATCTCTCTATCACTCTTGTTTTGTGTGTGCGTGTTCAAACACAAAGACATTTAGTAACTTAGAGAGATAATTCTTTAATCTTCTACATTGTTATTATCGGATCCAAGGATAGATTCTTACACAACGCAACACACACATTACTCATACTATTTCTACTTGCTTTCACCTATGCCTTAGACCATATTCCTAGGTTCGAGACTCTCTTACACAAGCAACCTCTTTACTACAAGTTTAGTCTTAAACTAACCTTACAACACAACATAATTATATAGTTGGACATATCTCAACTAATAACCCAAAGTCTCATTATTACAAAACAACACAAGCCCAACTTCTTTTTTCTTGTGTTGACTTTGCTTCTTCTTTTCTCTCTCTTCTCTTATTTTTCTTCTCACTGATTGAAGCTTTTCCTTTGTTGCTTGATTTAATCAAGAATTCAATTCTCAACAACGATTTTTTAATTTATCTTTTGGCGAGTATACATATTGCTGTTAATTATACCAAATTGGAATCTAAGGGGATTGAAATCCGAAATGAACATGCTGACATGCATAAGTGAAATGTTTGGAAACGCAGAAGAAACTCTTCATTTCGGATTTGATGCTAAATCTAAGACAAAATAGTCCAAATATGTTCCACAATTTTCGAATTTGATTTACAGAGAACACGGGATTTATGCTAAACTAAAAAAAAAAAGAAAAAAAGAAAGCAAAACGGTTGATCGAATGCGACTGAGTCGACAATATCGCCATGTATATATCGGATGAGTCATTTTCATATAATAAACTCGATATGTGGCCATACACTTTACGTACTTTGTGTATACATAGATATAGATAAAGATAAGCCACTGTATTAGTAATTTACTATATAGGTGAGCTGCTGATCCTCATGTAATGTGACCGCTTTAATTTATCTTTTCTTTTTTTGCTTTGCAATTTCTTTCTTTTTTTCAACATCTTAATAAAAATGTTTAAAGTACCACATTAAGAATTCTGTTTATTTTTATATATCTGATTCAGAATTAGTACAAAATGTATGATCTACATAGATGAGTTGATTTTTTTTGAACAATTCGTTAAGATTTTCTGCCAACAATTGTATACGTTTAAAAAAAAAAAAAAGGAAATTGTTATGATACTAAATTGACCAAAAAAATCACAGGAAATATACAAATTGATGTGGTGAAAAATGCATAAACCTAATTTGGTAATTTCAGTGCTGACCATTGCATTTAAAAGAGAACGTTCCCTCTCTTTCCTTCCACATTATTTTGCCATTCACGAGAGAGAGTCAAGATGTCTCCGACGAAGAAGATTCGAAATTTTCCTCCGATAAAAGAATGCAGAGACGAAGAGTATGCATCAATCGCCGCAGATCTCGACGGGACTCTGCTTCTCTCGAGAAGCTCGTTCCCTTACTTCATGCTTGTTGCAGTCGAAGCTGGAAGCTTATTCCGTGGACTAATCCTCCTTCTCTCATTACCTATCGTCATTATTTCTTACCTATTCGTCTCTGAATCTCTTGGAATTCAGATCCTCATCTTCATCTCCTTCGCTGGTCTCAAACTCCGCGACATCGAGATCGTCTCTCGCGCCGTTCTTCCACGGTATAAAACCTCCATATTCAAAGATCTAACAAAGATTTTGAATATTGTTAAGTTTTATAGACTTTTAACTCAAAACCAATTGGCAATGAGTGGATTAGTCATATCATTTATATACTAGTGTTAATCTTTTTATATAACCGTTCTAACAAATATATTCATCGATTATTTGTTGTTGTTGTTAAAATTGGGGTGTTTTGGTTAGGTTTTATGCGGCGGACGTGAGGAAAGATAGTTTTGAGGTGTTTGATAAGTGTAAGAGGAAAGTGGTAGTGACGGCGAATCCTATAGTGATGGTTGAGGCGTTTGTGAAAGATTATCTTGAAGGAGATAAAGTTTTGGGAACAGAGATTGAAGTGAACCCTAAAACCAATAGGGCTACTGGATTTGTGAAGAAGCCTGGTGTTCTTGTCGGTGATCTTAAGAGATTAGCCATTTTGAAAGAGTTTGGTGATGAATCACCCGATATTGGCCTCGGTGACCGGACCTCCGATCACGACTTTATGTCTATTTGCAAGGTATTTTTGAAGCTTTCAATTCCCATTTATATTTTTTAAGGTAAAACTACAAAAAGATATTTTCTTTTGAAATTTTAATTCCAAATTGTCTCTTTTAATCGATTTCTATTTTGCATTTTGCACTCCAACCAAGTAGTTATCCACAAACAAAGTTATGTTAATGCCAGAAAAGTATAATTTATTGAGGTGATTAGACTAGTGTAATCAATACAAGTTTAGAAGATAACTTGAGAATCTAAACAAACTTTTTTAACCAAATGTATAGTCACATGACTATCGAGTCATGCTGGAAGTCTTTGCCATCGAGTCATGCTTTTTTAAATTTAAACTTGAGAATTTAATTTTAACAAAATGTTTTGTTTTCAAGTTTGAACTGATTCGTGCTTACTTTTAATTTATTTTCTTTCCAGTCGTGTGTTTTTCATTAATTACGCTGAACAAATACTAGTTTAACTTGTTGACTGGATTGATGTCAAAATGATCTACGCGTGAATCTTATAAACATAATAAAATTTTATTTGATTTTGTAGCAATTAGTAAGGTTCATAAATGTACCCAGCCTATCACTTCACGCCACGGGTCCCCCTCCATTTCTTTTTCTTTTGCTTTAGGTTTCTACCTCCAACTAGCTACTTTTGGGCAGTCCATTTAATGAACTTAAACAAACAAACAAAAAGCTTAATCTAAATATTAAACAATTTAGAGACATGTTATACAATGCTAGGAATTTTCAATTCTACGTCTGAAATTAAATACGTTCGAATTACTTAGTTTTTATTTATTTATTTAAATGATTCATTCCAAGTTTTTGGTATTATATATAACAGAAAGGTTACACGGTTGGTGAGAGCAAGTCAGCCACAGGAATTCCAAAACAACGTTTGAAAAAGCGCATAATCTTCCACGACGGGCGTTTAGTCCAACGTCCAACGCCCTTAAACGCTATAATCACATACCTTTGGCTTCCCTTCGGTTTCATCTTCTCCATCATTCGTATCTACTTCAACTTCTTTTTACCCGGACAATTAGTCCGTTACGGTTACGAAATGTTCGGAATCCACTTAACCATTCGTGGCCACCGTCCTCCGCCTCCTTCCCCTGGAACTCCGGGCAACCTCTATGTCCTCAACCACCGTACTGCAATTGATCCCGTCATTGTTTCCATTGCTCTTAAACGTAGGATCTGTTGCGTCACTTACAGTGTCTCTCGTCTCTCCCGTATGCTTTCTCCTATTCCTGCTGTTGCACTCACCCGTGACCGTGTCGCTGACGCTGCTCGCATGAGAAAACTTCACGAGAAAGGTACCTAACTATATTGTCTTATACATTTGGGAACTGAAAATTTATACACTAGTTAAAGCTTTTGTTATGTTTTGGTGTATGATAGGTGACTTGGTGATATGTCCCGAAGGCACGACGTGTAGAGAAGAGTATCTACTGAGATTTAGCGCTCTATTCGCAGAGCTAAGCGATAGGATCGTGCCAGTGGCGATGAACTGTAAACAAGGAATGTTCAATGGGACGACGGTGAGGGGTGTGAAGTTCTGGGACCCTTATTTCTTCTTCATGAATCCAAGACCGACCTACCAAGCCACTTTCTTGGATCGTTTGCCTCAAGAAATGACTGTAAACGGCGGCGGAAAGAGTCCGATCGAGGTGGCCAATTACGTCCAGAAAGTTATCGGCGCCTTCTTGGGATTCGAATGCACCCAACTTACTCGCAAGGATAAGTATCTTTTGCTTGGAGGTAATGACGGCAAGGTGGAGTCTATCAACAACACCAAGAAGTGATCGTTCATCATCAAGGTTCTTTCTTGTTAATATATAGCCATTGACTTGGGAGTGAAGTTAGGTCATATGTGATTGCTAGAGATATTGTCATCATATGGTAGATTGGTGGAGAAAGGAAAGGCACTTTTAATTGAAGATGTATTTGGTTATTGTATTTTTGTTAATGTCGAACAGGTTTATATTCCCTTAAAAACTATTTTGTGATGCCATTTGTATACGGATGTGTATATAATAAAGCTTTTATATTTAAAGAACATTTTTTTTATTAGAGTAAGTTAATTTTGGATAATGGTTCTCTTCTTCTACTACAAGCCTCATCGACAAAGGAAATTTTAAATGACCAAAGGGAGTATAGTGACTAAAAAGATCTTGGGTCGAATTTCGTCTGCTAAGCCCATGATAATACTTACTAACATATTGGAATTGAAGGCCCAATTAAAGCCCAATAATGACGTGTCAGAATATGTTCTTTGACTACCAACCTGCTTTTTCTTTTGTCTGCCTCCAAGGTGAGGTCATCTTCGGCGGTAACGGCTCAGATATTTTCCAAATAAACTTCCAATAATACCCCTGAAATTCAACCAATCAGCTAGGGATATTTGAGGTTGCAACATGGGGGTAGATTCGTAACTGGAAAGCAACGGAGGTTCCAACGAGTAGAAGATGATGTGCCACGTGTCACCTTCTCGACCCCCCTTTCATCTCCTTCCCCATATGGCCAATAGGGACTTTCCCGCTTCACTGAATAAGCCGAAGAGCCTCTCTCTCTCTCGGATTATTTCAAACCTTCGTTTTACTCCGACTATATGGAAGAAGCTTGAAAACTCTCACTTCTTCTTCCCTGCAGCTTTTATATTCTGACAAGTAGGCAACATGGCCCTCGGTGGCTTAATTTCAAACAGAAACTTCGGTTCCTTCATCGGCTCAGGTATCTCACTCATCGGTGGCTTAATTTGAGCGTGTAGCAATTTCGCTAGATTCTGTATAGCGATATCATCAATGTGTGCATTGCTTTGGTTTTAGTATTTTTCTCAGTATACCTGAAATCTCCAGATATTAGGATAAGTGGTACTCAACACTTTTGCAACATTCACTATGAATTCTCTTCTACTTTTGTATCAAAATCACAAATCTGCTAATACTTTCTAGGCAATGCTTGTCACAACGAGAGAGGTCTTTCGTACACAAGACTTGGAAAATGTGATGCTGAGGTTTCCAACAGAGTTTTGCTTTATCCAAATGGTACTATATCCCATCTTTGATGCTTCTTCTGCTTCATTCCATTGTGCAATTTATGCTCAAGCATCTTTTTTTTATTGTAGCATTGCAACCTCGGAAGATTTTGTCTCTGCAAGCTAGTTTACAGCATCAACTGGGACACAGGAGAAGTTTTGGATCTTTCCTTCAACCAAGAATGGACTGTAGAATTAGGTTTAGGAACAGTATCAAGGAATTTGGAAGTAGCAAGATAAACAGATCTCGTGCTTACTACAAATCAGAAGAGTCTGATATTACAGAAGGAGTTGTAGACGCACTACCATCAGCAGATGGCTCAGCTGAAGCTATTTTAGTTGAAGGAAATCTACAGAACGCATCTCCATGGTGGCAGCAGTTTCCTAGACGTTGGGTCATCGTGCTGTTATGCTTTGCATCATTTCTTCTATGCAATATGGACCGTGTAAGTATATGGTGCTTAGTTTGTACAAATTTGGTAGAATATATTTCTCCTACTGCGTGTTAATGAATGAGAATTCTCGTGGCAGGTGAACATGAGCATTGCAATTCTTCCCATGTCACAACAATATAACTGGAACAGTGCAACAGTTGGCTTAATTCAGTCCTCTTTCTTCTGGGGCTATTTACTTACTCAGGTTTTATACAATCACTCTCTGTAGGATGTGATGTTTTATAGAACCCAAAAGAGAGGGTAAACTTATTCTAACTTTAGCCTATACCGTGCTCATATGCTCTTGAATATAGATTCTGGGTGGTATATGGGCAGACAAGTTTGGCGGTAAGGTGGTTCTAGGCTTTGGTGTTGTCTGGTGGTCCTTTGCTACAATTATGACACCTATTGCTGCGAAACTTGGTCTCCCTTTTTTGCTTGTCGTGCGGGCATTCATGGGAATTGGCGAGGTTGGCCTCTTATTTATTTCTTTTCTATTCCTGTACTAGTCTCAGACCTGTACAATTTCTCACTGGTAGGTTCTGTCTCCAGGGTGTTGCTATGCCTGCTATGAACAACATGCTTTCTAAATGGATACCTGTCTCAGAGAGAAGCAGATCACTTGCACTAGTCTATAGTGGCATGTATCTCGGGTCTGTTACAGGATTGGCATTCTCTCCTATGCTAATCCACAAGTTCGGTTGGCCATCTGTTTTCTATTCGTTTGGCTCACTTGGAAGTATATGGTTTGCACTATGGCTAAAATTTGTATGAACTCCTCTCCATGACATGAGCCTAGATGGTGATATCTACAAAACTTTCAAGAGAATTGTTTTTTAAACACTTTTTTTTGTTTCTCTTAGGCATATAGCTCTCCCAAGGATGACCCGAAGCTAAGTGAAGAAGAAAAGAAGGTCATACTCGGAGGTAGCAAACCACGGGAACCTGTTACAGTGATTCCATGGAAGCTAATACTGTCTAAACCCCCTGTCTGGGCTCTCATAATTTCGCACTTCTGCCATAACTGGGGAACATTCATACTATTGACATGGATGCCCACATATTACAATCAGGCATGAAGTTCAACTTTGCTTACATCCACGGTTTAATATTTTTACGAACAAGTAAGAAGACTCCTGTCTATTGTTGGTCTTTGATCATGTTGCAGGTCTTGAAGTTCAACCTCACTGAATCGGGGCTTCTATGCGTCTTGCCATGGCTAACCATGGCTGTTTTCGCTAATATTGGAGGTTGGATTGCTGATACTCTTGTGAGCAGAGGTCTTTCAATTACAGCCGTTCGGAAGGCAAGAAATACACTCTTTGTTTTCTTTGATATAAAAAAAAAACTATTCTCATGGATCAATTAAGACTACTCCAAAGGATACATTCTGCTAATAAACTCTACAATGTTGCAGATCATGCAATCAATTGGGTTTCTGGGTCCTGCCTTCTTCCTGACTCAGCTGAGCCATGTCAAAACTCCAGCAATGGCTGTTCTCTGCATGGCATGCAGTCAGGTATTGGTGTCAAACTATCATATGATTAAAAGGGTTCAGAAGAATTATGCATATTTGATTGTACATAGTAAGGTCGAAACGGTTAGAAAACATAATGCAATGTTGACTTCCTAACCTGCCGACACAACTTTATTCTTCTAAGAGTACAACTATAATTGAAGATAACTTTAAATGCAACAATGTCTACATCAAAAAACTTACAGTTGTCTCGCTTAGAAGCATTCATGAGTTGTGTACAGCTCTGACATAAAGACTCATGTTGTCCCCAACAGGGCTCTGACGCATTCTCTCAGTCGGGTCTCTACTCTAATCATCAAGACATTGGCCCACGATACGCTGTAAGATATCATCAATTCTTTCTCTTTTTATTAACTCTCCCACCAAACTTGTTTTATCTTGAAAATGATTGGCGTCGATCATTAACTATGGCGTCGATCACAGGGTGTACTCTTAGGACTTTCAAACACAGCAGGAGTCCTCGCTGGTGTCTTTGGCACCGCAGCTACTGGTTACATTCTCCAACGAGGTATCTACTATTTTCACTTTCTTGCTAATCACACAGTTTTGGGCTTCTATTAATTTACTAAAGAGACTTGCCTTTTATACCTAAATATTTAGGTTCATGGGATGATGTGTTCAAAGTAGCAGTTGCACTCTATCTAATTGGAACTTTGATCTGGAACTTGTTCGCTACCGGAGAGAAAATTCTCGACTAGAGAACCACCGAGTAACCAATAGCTGCAGTGAAATTGTGCGAGGAAAGCTTTATATTTTGTCCTTCTCTGGCTATAAATTCGATCTGATAGTGAGATCAAATGTGAAATGGTTGGCTGGTCTATTTCATAAAGTAACAAGTTAAAAACAAAAATGTATTTTTTGTTTATTTTTGGGACTCTTTTAAATCTTACACAATTTGATGGGGGTACAAGAATCAAAATGTAAAAGCTTACAATAGAGAAAAACAACCAAAGTTTTAATTTAGAAAAAGAGTATTTGCTTACAATTTTATATAGCACAACCGAAACCAATGTTTTACGTTTACCCCACAATCACAAAAACCCAAACGAAAATGTATATGTATTAGTTTAGTAAAAAATATTATTAACCCGAAAACACATGTTGAACTTTTTCCGCCTACACGGCAACCGCCACAGCCGCATTAACAGCGACGCCTTCACCAATAACGCCGTTGCATTTTCCGTTAAGAACGACGACGTCGTTTCTCTCCTTTGTTATCATCAGACTTTTCATCATCTCTCCCAAATCCCTCTTGTGCACGTTGACCAGAAGTCCATTCTTCATGAACAAAGTCAACGACATCTTTTGCTCCACCTTGTGTCCCGGCGCCACCGTCAATCTGTGCCGGAGTAAAACCGCCGCCGCTATCGTTTTCATCTGCAGATACGCTAGATCTTTTCCTAGACAGATCCTTGGTCCGGCATTGAACGCCACGAATCGGTACTGATCGTGATTCACGAATTTCCCATCCTCCGGCGAGATCCACCTCTCCGGCTTAAACTCCAGGCAATCCTCTCCCCACGTCGTCTTCATCCTTCCCGCCGCGTAGATCGAATAAGTCACGGACGATCCCGCCGGTACGAATGTTCCGTCCGGTAGGATATCGTCGTTCACGACGTGCTTCGAGTCTTCCGGCACCGATGGATAAAGCCTCAACGTCTCGGAGAGCGCCGCCTTGAGGTAAACCAATCGGTCGACCTCATCGAATTCCAACGGCTCCTCCGTCCACGACGAGATATCGGTTCCACGTGTCTCCATCAGAACGGAGCATATCTCACGGACGATCTTATCCTCGACCGTTGGATGCGTCGTGATAAGCCAGAAGAACCAGCTCAGTGCCACTGATGACGTGTCACGTCCAGCTAGTATGAAATTAAGTGCCACGTGTCGCAGGAACGTCTCACTGTAGGACTGATCTTTCTTTTTCATAAAACGAGAGAGGAGATCGTCGTGTCTTTGGACCCCACTTTCTTCCTGACTCAGCAATTCTTCTTTACGTGCATTAATGACAGCGTCGAGATACCCATCGATCTCTCCCAAGCTCCGGCTCAAGCTGACTTCTAAGCCGAGCCCCAGCCATTTCTTCAGCCTCCAAAGAAACTCCGGCAGAATAAACCGCTGGAGAGAAGCTTCGGTGGCTCGGTCGAAAGCCGAGGCAAATCCGTTCTCAGGTAGTCCCGGTGAACAGGTTCGAGTGTCCTTCCCGAATGCTAAACCACAAATGTTGTCGAATGTTAGCCGTAGCACTAGGTCTTGGAGATCAACCGGCTCGCATTTGATCTGAGCCGTTTCAAGAATCGGACAAAACCGGAGCTTAATTCCCCGGTTTACCCATCGACCCATCGCTTGCCTCAACGTCCTGCATCACAAAGCCAATTCCTTTAGCCAACAATTTACATTACCAAACCAAACCCACTGACACATGCATGAATGGGCCGGTCTGGTTAAGAAGGTTGTTCGTACCTGGTGGTGAATTCAAGAGCGGCGGTCTTGCGCTGGAAAAGCCAAGTGTCACCGTCGGAGTTAAAGATGCCTTGGCCGAGGAAGTCATGGAAAACGGCTTGCCACGTAGGACCTTTAGGGTAGTTATCGAAGCGGGTCTTGAGCATGTGCTCGATGTTCTTCGGATCGCACGTGACAGTCACGAGACCTTGCTTCTTTGCCAAGAAAGGCACGGCACAGATACAAGTCTGATACGTGCCGCCACAGGCACGAAGGTTCTCAGTGATCCAGTCGTGCATACGGTCACGTTGCTGGATCAGACCAGGAAGACTGCCCAATACAAGCCAGACACGTGGACCCTTGAGCCACCTTGAGATCCGCTTAAACCAAAGCCAGTAAGCTGCAGCAACAGCTACAAGAAGCATAGTGTTGGAGACATCCATATCTAAGGTTGAAACTAAAATGGAAAAGTTAAGGAGACTCAATAGTGTTTCCAAAACTGATATTTGAGAGATAAATGAAGGCTATAGTACAATAAGGGATATGGTTTACTTGGGAAAATATATAGAGAGAAAAAGATGGCATTAAGAAGAAAAACGAGTGGAGGAAAAATAGCTGTTTACTGCTAGCCATCCGAAGCAGCAACCCTCATTAATGAAGATTGTTGAGAGAGTGTCTCCTAATTGAATGAGATTTGAAATTTCATCTGTTAAAACTCGTTTTTGGTTTATGGTTTTGGAGATAATTTTTTTTAAGGCTGTTCAGATTTTGAAGTCAAGAATGGGTAAAGGTGTGAGAGTATGTAGGAGAGAAATTGCACAGGGGAAGAAGAGTTGTCTCATTTAATGATGAATCTATTAAATGACTCTTTATTATTTATACATATATGAGTCTTTATCTGTGAATGAATCTGTGGTAATATAATACTCTGGTATATACTTGTGTGTGTACTATGTGTGCTAAATTAAATGAGATTAGTTGAGAACCCAAGGCACAGAAAAATATGGATGAGAATAATACTCCATAAGAAGAAGAATCTTTTTTTTTTTAATAATTAAATTTACATTTAATAAAGGTAAGAAGAGTTTGACATATTACGCATGTATAGTTTAGGTAATGACATTAGGGTTTCCATTACATTGTTTATTAATACACATTTCTAGGTCTGACTTTGCAAGTGATCGTAAACCAATAATAAGGTTTTGTTGAAAACTGATCTGTTTTTTTTTTAATCTCTCGATTAATGACATTAATAGAGAAAAAGGAGACGTGATATTTAGTCTTCTCATTTTGGTTTATCAGTTCTTATTTTTCGGGAGGGATTTGGTAAACAACTCGTGACTCTTTTATCTGATTTCCTTTTTATTGTCTTCCATAGTGAAGAAAATTTTAAAAGTGAATTGATTAATCCCACAAGAAAGAAACATATTTTAATGTGTCTTTGTTTTTAGACCTTTTTGGGCTCTCTATTACATTTTTTCTTCTTTCTACTACCCTGCATTTTAGCACCCCAACGAAATCGTTGAAATTGGCATAGTAAACCAAAAATTTGCAGAAGACAAAAGAAGATGAATTGTGTGCATGCACAAATCTCAAGTAAGATTAGATGTCATGGCATTCATGAGAAATGAATTAAAGTCAAAGTGGGCTGACTTGTGTAACTCTGCATATCATGAATACATGACATAAAAATACATATATATATATATATAGTAATGTATGTGACATAGTTTCGCATATATAGTACTAACATACATAATAGGCTAGTAGGCAATCATAAGTCATCACGCACAAAGAGGCAATTGCATTCATCAAGTATAATGATGATATTAATCTGCAGATCACAAGCACATGATATATAAATACATATAATAATGTATGTGACATATGTTTCACATATATAGTACTATATACATATTAATTAGCTAGTAGGCAACCATAAATCATCACACACAAAGCAATAGCTTCATCAAATATAACTCTGTAAAGGGGCTCAATGCGAAAACCTTGTGATCGAGTTCCCCTTCACCTGTTCTTGTTTTATTACAGTAATAAATATATATAAGTTTTATATTAAACATTAATTCTTAAATGCAGTTTCCGCTGTATTTATATTCATACACAATAATATATATATATATATATATATATATATTGAAAAATTATGTAGTAGTATTGAGTTTAAATATAATTATGTTCTTAGAATATTTGTTAGTTTCCATATGAATTTGGTAGTTGCTAGTAGCCTAGTAGTTTAGTAATTAGTATATTTGCATTCACATATTCAAGCCAAAAAGTAAATTTCATATACACACAGACTCGTAATTTCCCGAAAAGAGAGAAAACATGTGTGTAATTGTAACAAATGGAACACAACTGTAGATGTCAGATAACTTGTGCATGGATTGCAGACCTCAATATGCATTATTGCATTTATAACTCGTCGTTGACTCTCTTCTATTTTTTTTTGTTGTATACTTTGAATTCGTTCACCATGATTTCAATTATAGTTGGTTAATATAAAGTTTTGAATGAAAATTGTTTGTAGATTAATTAGATCATTTTTTTGTTTACTATTGATAATTAGTTGTAATAATTTATTACGTGGACTACAATGACATATTGCTTTTATGAAAAAATAAATTATATATGCCGTGGGTTGCATGATTGTCCCCCAAAAAGTGCATTGTCTACTATCTCCTAACGATTTAGGGCTTCATTGGTTCATCCGTAACCACCCGCAAACACTGTTTTTGCGGACGGTTACGGTTGCAAGCGTTTTATGCCAATCATGTAAATCGTAACATAGCGCTCTGAACCGCTTGAAATCTTTCTATTTCAAATATATATTCTAACTAGCATTTGCGGCTGCGGGCGGTTGGTTAAAAAATAATTATTTTTTAATTTTAATTTATAATACTAATAAAATTTTACAAAAAAATATTATAATAAATTCTTAAATTCTTTATATATCTACTAACTAAACTAAAATATATTTATAAGTATAAAAATATTTTCTAAATAAAAAAAATATTTCAAACCTCTTAAAATAAATAATTTTAATTAGTTATTATAAAATTTGTTTAAAACTTCACTTTTAAATTTTGATTATGGTAATACAATTTTTTTTTATAAAAAATATATAGTTTAAATATGTTAAACAACATTCACAACCGCTGTCAACCAGTCAGTAATTTTTTGCAAACACATTTGTTTCTATTTATTAAATCAGTCGTACGAACCGTTTAATAATGTTTATAATCGCAACTGTCCGCTTCCGCAAACTCCTGCACCCGCAAACGCAACCGCCACGTTTAAACCAGTCGAGCCCTCCATCCATAACATGCATTGAAAACTTAAATATTTTAAATGATAAGATTACTAAGTGTACTACAAATTTTTAAAAGTATATTATGAGTTTTGCCTCGAAATCTCACGAAAAAGATAACTATAATGAGGAAAAAATAAGTAACATATAGAAAACTATGCAAAGAATATAATTTGAATAAAATCATATACGAATGATGAATTATGATTATGTATTTAATTTTCGGTGTAAATTGCTTGCCAACCTGATTTTGCAAAAGCATTTATTACCGTATAGTTGACTTATTTTTGGTGGAAGGAAGACAAATTCAATTGGTGATAGACCTGATGAGTGATGGTTCACAATGTCGGAAATAAAAATAAACATCTACCGGTCGTTGACTGATCTCTAAACAAGAAATTTTATTAGAAATCAAAGTTCGAACTTTGAACTTTACTTAAGGGAATTTCGGTTTTGATGAGAAGATATGTACATTTAGACATAAAAAAAACAAAAAAAAAAGAAAGAAGAAGAAGAAGATGGAGAATGAATTGAATGTTTCACCCACCTCACTCCAACTAAATCAGCTTATATGTCACACCATAAGAAGAAGAAAATATCACTTTATAAATGACAGTGTTTGTAATCGTTATTCCCCGTCGGAAAAAATATATGCATGTTCTTTGAAAACGTAAGTGATTCAGCTCTCAAATAGTTTTCGAAACTAGAGAATATACCATTATTCGATAAACGAACAAATCTTTGGATGGCGGAATATAATGTATTAAGAATATACTTAAAAGTTTTAGTATTATTTGACATTTCTAGTATCAAATTTTAAATTCTTAAAACACACATAAGTATATTCAAATCATCCACCTTCGTCTTTAACCGATTAATTTTTTTTTTTATCTCAGTTTTATTTGATTAAACAATACTTTCGCTTAAAGACTTAACGGTCAATACCAGGCCCAGCCCTGAGCCCAAGCAAAACAAGCATGGGCTTGCGGCCCTCTTTTTTAATAAAAAAAATTTCAGCCCTTAAGTTTACAAATTATCCTTTATAGTCTAGTGGTAATTTTTGGAAAACTTACAACAAGAGGTCATAAGTTCAACCTTCACACGTTAACTTTTTTTTTCGTTTCTTACTTTTTTTAAATAACTCAATTAATACCAAATTTATCAATATAATGAATAGAATAAAAATAATAAAGTTATCTTAATTTAAACCTAATAAGTCGTAGAACAAAACAAAACAAAAAACCCTACCAATACAATCGATCTCTTCTTCTCCAATTTGCTTTTGTACTGCAAAGTTGCAGTCATAATAACAATGGCCTTGCTTTTTATTCTTCCTCTTGGTATGATTTTCAATTTTGTTTTAACCTAACTTCAGTAGTTATCTTTGATCGGGTTTGTTGGTTTTTTTCTCTTGATTATTAAGTTGAAATTCTGGGTTTAAACAGTTATTTTATTGTATTGATTCTTGACTTTTGTCATATTTGATTAGATTAGAATAAAGAAAACTTATTGACTTATTGTTATCTACGTTGAAATCCCAAAAGCATGATAAGTTTGTTTGTTTATTCGTTTATTCAGTGTGTGAGTTTGTGACTAATTTAACATATATTTTAATTGCAGTAGCTAAGAAACATGTCATCGAAAAGAATAAAACATGTTATGGGAGGTGCAGAAAAGTTAAGGAACAAGAGGAAAAGAGAAGAAGAGACAAAATCATTAGCTAATTCATTGTTGAGGTTTGTAACTAAAACTCCTAAAACTGATGAGGAGGAGAATGAGAATGAGAATGAGAATGAAGAGGATGAGAATGAAAAGCAGGAGGAAAACCCAACAGCCGATGAGAATGGAGAGGAGGAAACATTTAATGTTAAGGAATATCTTATAGATGGGAATGTCAATGATCCTGGAAATTGGGGAAAAATCAACAATAGATTAAGAGATTTTCTGGTTGAAAAGGGTCCAATAATAAGGCTTCCAGTTGATTATCATTTTCCTAGAGATCGTATTGGCAGATGCTTTTCTCATTCATCTTATACAAGAGAAATAAAAAATGGAGAAAAGCAAGATAGGAGGTGGCTTGTTTACTCAAAAACTAAAGACAAGATCTTTTGTTTTTGTTGTAAATTATTCCAGAAAGAAACAAATGTTTATCAGTTAGCAGCGGAATATAGCATTTCATGGAAGCAGTGATAAGATTCGTACGGATGGGAATGGGAATTTTTTGGGCATGATTGAGGTTTTTTCAGATTTTGATCCAATGATGAAAGAACAAGAAACGCCCCGACCCATTTTTTTTTTTAATATTCCCATAAATACTAAAAACATGCAGCGGCAAAAATCAATTAATTAATTCAACCAAAAACAGCATTCAACGATTTATTATAACCAAATAAATTCGTAACGGCAATAACTAACGACCTAACGGTTTACGACAATTCAATAATAACAAAACAAACAACAGTAAATAAATAAATGACAACCCTCCCGTTATGTCATCTTATCCAGCAGCCGCAGTCCCACGAGCTCCAACTAACAATCCTTGTCTTTTTCCTTACCTGCGCCATTACGAATAGACGCAGTCAGTATTTAATAAATACTGAGGAGGCGATCAACCCGTCTACTAGGTCAATAATGATGAGACGACTAGAAAACTTCCCAGCATAATAATATGCTCGGGATTTGACAAGCAGCAAAAACAGCATTTAATTAAATTATTTTCAAACTAAAATAATTAATTAAAATCAACAAAGCAGCAATTTAAATAAATGCAATGATTCAGAAATTAAATTATTTTTACACCAAAAATAATTAATTAAATTCAACAAAACCACAATTTAATTACAGCAATTAAATTCAGCAATTTCTGGGATTTAATCAACTCACAATTAATTTTTAACACCATATCAAACACCAAAAATCACGAAAATAAATCCTACGCATAAATTAAACCGGGAAACCTCCGTAAGTCCAGTCCGACCACGGTACTGCACTCACCTTAGCCAAAAACAGAAACTTCCGCAACAAATTTTCAGTTATTCTTGATACTACTCCTGATATCAGTCACCGAGAACAATGGTCTCTAGTTATCCGATGTGTGGATATTTCTGAAACCTCACCAAAGATTGAAGAATTTTTTTTGTCATTCTTAGAAGTCAGAGACAAAACTGGAGAAGGGCTTTTCAACACCCTTCAGGATGTACTACTTGATCTTGGGTTGAGTATTGGTGACATTAGAGGACAAGGTTATGATAATGGGTCAAACATGGAAGGAAAAAACAAAGGAGTGCAAAAGAGATTGCTTGAAATTAATCCAAGGGCGGTTTATACATCATGTGGTTGTCACAGTTTGAATCTTGTAGTTTCAGACATCGCTTCCTCGTCGGACATAGCAGTATCATTTTTTGGGATTGTTCAGCGTATCTATCGTTTGTTTTCCTCTTCGACAAACAATTGTGAAGTGTTTATAGATATTGTGAATGGTATTACAGTCAAGCCATTATTACAAACTCGTTGGGAGAGCCGCATAAAAAGTGTTAAAGCAATACGATTTCAAGCTCCTTAGATCCGGGATGCTTTGTTTCATTTGGCAGATAACAGTGATAATCCACAAACAAGAAGTGATGCTGAGGCTCTGGCAATGAGTAAAATCCATGGAATTGGGAGTTTTGAGTTCTTGTTTGGAATGATTATTTGGTATGAGCTTTTGTTTGTTGTTAACAAAGTAAGCAAGATCTTACAATCAAAAGATATGGATATTGATATTGTTATTTCTCAACTGGAAGGACTAATAGCTTTCTTTAAAAGCTACAGAGAGACTGGTTTTCAAGCAGCAAAGGTAGAAGCTGAACGGATTGCTATTGAGATGAAAATTGATCATGCATTCTCTTGTAAAGCAAAACGTCGCAGTAAAAGGAAAAGATTTCATGATGAAGAGCCTGAAAAGAATGGAGAAGATCTTATATTGACAGCTGAAGAAGATTTCAGGATCAACTACTTCATCAAAATCGTGGATCAAGCTTTGGTTTCTCTTGAGAAAAAGTTTGATCAAAGACTTTTGGGTTTTTATTGACTTGAAGAAGTTGAAGTTAGCAAATGATGAAAAGTTGATAGCTTCTTGTGACTACCTTGAAGGTTTTCTGAAACATGGTGATCATTCAGATATTGATGGTAGTGATTTATTTTTGGAGATAAAGCTTCTAAGAGGAGCTTTACCAAAAGAGATTAAGAAGTTAGTCGAGATACTGGATTATCTAAAAATGATGGAAACTTGTTATCCAAACACATGGACTGCATATCGAATAATTATGACAATTCCAGTTTCAGTTGCCTCTGCAGAAAAAAGCTTTTTAAAGTTAAAGCTGATTAAGTCATATCTACGGTCAACTATGTCATAGGAAAGACTAAATGGGTTGTCAATGTTGTCGATTGAAAAGAGTATGGCTGAAAAACTTGACTATACAAGTTTGATGAATGAGTTTGCTGATAAAACAGCAAGGAGAATCATATTTCAAGAATAATATATTGTTTTCTCATGTTTTAAAGTATTTTGTAACTTTTATTTGATATATTCGTTATTTATTACGTAAGTTTAAAAAGATATAAAGCAACTTTTTTTTTTTTAGTTTGCGGCCCTATAAAACTCAGGACCGGCTCTGGTCAACACTCAGAGTAATTATAACTTTTGTGAATTTTTATTGAAGTTTTGAATAGGCCATGTAAATATGGCATTTTTTTTTTCCAAAAAGCATAGTGTCTAGACACACATATTAAATGTGATTGACACGGTCGATAAAATAAAATAATTGTGATTGGTGCGTACAGTACATTTATGATTATATATCTTCCAAAAAAAGAAAACATCATAAAGAACAAAATCAATCAACCCAGTGATTTATTTTTGAAATGATTATGTTTGATTAACTTTGAGATTCATCTATATAAATAGCTCATCGTTTTAGCTTTTCTTTCAAAGAGTTGTGGGAAAGTATATCTTATACACAATATTAGCAGAAAGTTCTACTATAAAAATGGCGTTGTCAAACTCAAAGCTTCACTTTGTTGTGTTCATGATCATTGTTTCAGTACTCCTGGCTAACAAAATACAATCCACTCGTAAGATCTCTTTTTATCTTTACTTTTTCACACATTTATATATGTGACTGTTATATTCATTTTAAAGATTACTAAAAGAAAGTTATGATGATGGTGATAATTTTTGATTATGATCAGGAGTTATGGATGATCAATTTCCAGAATGTGAATTCAAAGGACCATGCCAAATCCCAGATGATTGTATCGCGACTTGTGGAGGCAAACCTAGTCATTGTATTCCTAATCCTAGTGTAGACACCCTTCAGTGTTGTTGTCTTTCAAGCTAATTTTATTCGAATTCTATTCCACCTTTTGAAATGAAATGTTCTAATATATATATATATATATATATATATATATATAATTCAATGGTTCGATATAATATGTTTGTCTCTAAACGTCTCAAGACCAATTGCATTTAACGATGATTAATATTGTATTTTTTATATGTAAAACTAAAGTCTACTAATATCATGTTTCTAAAGAATTATTCTTACTTTTTGTTTGATTCTCCTAACAGCCTACACTGTTTATTTTAAATTTCGTAACAAGAACAAATTAAAATTATCATTGTAAAAAATCAATTCTAAACCCAAAACCCTAAATCCCATTGGATCGATCGGTATTTTAAAACATTACTTCGGCGTCGTGAAGAACTGAAGATAAGAATGAAGACACTGATATAAACAGAAAGCAATATTAAGGCATTGGAATTCCAAAATCATCAAAGAGCTAATGATTCTTTCACACACAAGAAATAAACCAAATATTTACAAACCATACTTACAAACCCTGACCTGAAAAGCACGTAACGACGCTTCAAACACCATACTTAACCATTATCATTATGTTATGTTTTGCGACCCCCAAAGAGCTACACTTGTTCTTCTCGTCATCATCAAAGCTTCCTCACCTTTTCTTTGTTTTAACGGTCCTTTTGGGAGCTGACCCGGATGAATGAATCCCGTCGCTGTCCCCCGACAAATGCTTGTTTCAGGCGAGTGATCGGCCCCATCAATCTTCCAGCTTTCTGCAACCAAATGGTGTTAGATACATCGTAACGTATGTATAAGTTTTTAACCACGGATGTTTGAATAGTTTATATCTATACCTCGTTTGCAATGCTTGATTCCCACTTAAGCTGCAAAATCTGCCACCTCTCTTGTTGCCAATGTTGGCCAAGAATCACAATTCCCATTACAGCTGCAGCTATGAAAATCGACCAAACTGTGTTCGTCTCTTTCGCTTGTGAAATCAAAGACGTAGCACTTCTTTTCCACCAGGCTTCGCAAGGTGGGACATCTGCTACTTGATGCTTCTCATCTTTAACATCGGATGAAACATCAGATGGAGTGACTGGCTCGGTGGGTTCAACAACAGGTTCGCTCTGTTCATACACATGCTGTGATCCACCAATAGCTCTCTTATCGTGCAGAGAACTAATATCGTAAATGTTTTCTTCTCTTTTGCCTTTCTCCTCTGAAAACTCAAAATCATCTGATAAGTTCAACCCTTTCAGAGTCAAATCTCCTTCTTCCTTACCGCAAGACCCGGTCTCTTGTTCCACAGAGAATCCAAAATCTATCTTCTTGCTTGCCTCAGTAAGCTCACTAGGATCTGTGGCTATATTCTCAAGCTCAGTTGGTGGGAAAACAAAGTGGCGAGACATGTATAAAGGATGAGATGTTTCTGCTTGGTAGCGAGTAACTTCTTTGTCATCATCTTTCAAGTCAACTACTTGTTTGGGACCAGGAGCAGCAGCATAAGCTGAAGCTGTAAGCGAAACAACTTCCCAATCATTACCACGTGTAGCTGATTCATCTTTGTCAGCCATTGTCAAGAAGAACCTGTCATATAATATAGCTTACAAAAGTTGAGCAGATCACAACAAACAATCAAACTAGTGTCAAGAATCTATAGCTGATTCAATAAAAAAACCTCTGTTTACTCCAAAAATATTAACAAATACTTATTGAAATAAGATTAAGCAACAATGGTGTTTCAATTTTCGTGACATATAATCCAGAAACTAGATATGCCATAGAAGATAAATGTTATTAATCAACTTTGATTCTGAAATTCATAAACTACAAAAAAAAGAAAAAAACGATCAACCATGGAAATAAGTTTAGATAGTTAAGATACAAAACAGTCCAATCAATTAACATATTCCAATAAAATCAGAAACTCAAATACTAAACCAAGACTAGACTAAACAGATCGATCTGACGAGTAACGAAGAACAAAGGGATCGTTGACGGAGAGAATCGAGGAAGACGAAAGAATCGGTTATTACTCACAGAGTCAATAGATGAGATCGGAAGTGATAAGATCAATTATCGACGAAGATGATATGATTGCGACGAGACGGTTGTAACCAAAAAAATCGCTTCGATAAACTCTGCAAAACTCAAAAAATGAAATTACTCTCCCATTTTAAGATAAAATAAAATGAAGAGTATTGTTCTGGGAAGCAAGACGAAACCGGAGACTGGGGAGATCGGTTGCATTTACTGCCCAACACCTTACAGTTCAACCGCCTGTAGTCGGTAATAAATAATGATTGGATAAGATTATGAGAAAAAAAAACAGAATGATTGACTGCTCATTCACTGATTCCTCAATTAATTACTCAATTGAGTACTAGTATTATTTATAGAGTTAAGTTACACACATGTGCCTTACAAATTCAGTTTGGTGTTAAAAAAAATTGATATATACAATTAAAAAAAAAATATATATATATATAAGTATTTACACGAGATAGTGAAATGTATATATAATTTTGTTCCCAAAAAGTTCTATGTTACTATTTTTTCTAATTCCTCATATCCAGCTCCCCATTGTTTCATTCTCGCCGAAGCTTGTTCGACCTAAGAAAGAAAAAGTAAAATTAGATAGTGAACATTAAATCATATTTTCTTCGTTTGTGTGATGAAAATGAAATATTTTAAAGCTGCATTGATTCCTATGAACAACATTCCTTCCCATCCATTAATGTTCATACTGAGAGAAGAAAAAGTGTTTTCAGAAATCTGAACAAATGTAAATGTTTGAGATTCTGAAGGGATCTCAAGGCTAACCAGATTGAGAGAGATCCAACGGCTATGACAGGGTCTTCAAGATGTCCGGTTAAGACAATGATAGTCATGAAGTACCAAATCTCAAGACAAAGCATAACCGCTGACGCAATCGACAGTTTCAAAAACGGCATAACGTCTTTGAACGCTAACCAAGACAGCCCATGCCAACCGTCGTTACACCACCCGATAACATACACAACCTGCGCGATCGCGATTCCCCAAGCCGAGACATCAAACGCAGCCGCTGCACCGGTTAGCCCCCAATTGAAAACGTTTATAAAGACGTAGAGGATGCAAATGTGAAGGCTCAAAGCGACGAAACCGATCCAGGCCATGATCCCGACTCTGCTCTGTGCCTGGAGAAACTTCTGAGTCAGGAAATTGACCGCGAGCGCAAACATTTGAGGGATGATTTGCCTTGTGAATTTGCCAGAGATCTCTGCGATTTCGGGTTCTTGGCCGAGTAAAATGAGAAGAGGAGTTGCGTATACGTAAAGTGGAAGCAAGCAGAAGGAAGTTCCGAGGAGGATAAGCCATGAACGCTGCATATAAACGCCTAACATATCTGTTTGTCCCGCTCCAAACGCTTGCCCACATAGCGTTTCCAACGCACTCGCCATTCCTAGCTGCAGTTTTTTCATTGAAAGTTAGAGAGAAAACGCAAGAAACAGAGGAGGGAACAAAAACTAGAGATTAATCACCAAGAAACCGAAGGAGAAGTTGGAGACGACGGATAGAGAGGTAGCGACGGCGGAGAGCTCAAGATCTCCTATATGGCCGACGAAGATGCTTGTGAAAGAATTAACTCCGTAATTGCAAAGAATGTTGAAAGCTATTGGTGCAGCTATTACCCAAAGCTTGGAAGACTCAACCATACAGACGAATTTAGCATCACTTAAGTTTTGAATCGGAGGAAAATCTGCGTCTCCGGTGGTTTCTCCGATCAAAGTTGAGGGAGCGTGATGAAGCTTAGTCGTCTCATGCTCTGTTTCGAAGACAGAGACTTTGACGAGAAACGGAGAGGATGGACCGATTTCAATGGCGTCATCAGCTGCTAAGGCAATGGTCTGTGGTAATAGTCCGGCAGAGGATGAGGATCTCCTGTTGTGTCAATTTTTTTTCTAGGTGGGGAGGATTAGAGACAAGAATTGTAAGCAAAGAAGACAAATAAAACATTTTATGTTTGGTCTTCTTATTTTTTTTTCTGGTTTGCCTATGATTTAGGTTAGCCGTAGAGAGGGAGAAGAGAGAATCTAGCATTCCATTAAAAAAAGATTTGAGATTATTGTGACCGTTAATATAGTTAAATGTTCCTCCGCGGGTTTATTGATCCAATCACGTGATGATTCTCACAGAATACAGATTCAATAAGAATATACCATTCGAAGAGTACCAACTTGACAAAATTAGTCCATTGTTTTACTGTTAGTGCTCGATTAAGTCAAAGCATTAGCTGTTAATGGGACCATTAAAAATTGACATGCGATGGAAAAGTTTACATTTCACACAAAATAGAGAGTTGATTCATGACAGGATCCACTCAACTTTGATAATATTAAAGGAGTAAAGAGTTAACAATTACGATTGAGTGAATTAAATCTATGATCATGTATAGTTGAGTAAAGCTCATCCCTATTTTTAATGGGAAATGACACATTAATCTTCAATCTCATAGAACAGACAAATACAGTATACACTAATTAAACCCTCTTAGAGAGCAAAAAAAATACCAAACATTCAAGACAAAACCATCTTAAAATTGATCAGGGAGAAGGTCTACCAAAAGACGACCGTGAGCCGGTGCTAGACAATCCAGTATTTAGATCCGAACAGCCACGACCTTCGCTGCAGCTAGTGCCACTCACACCTTGATATGAGTCGCCGGAGACAAGAGCTTGTATCAATTTAGGAGGTGGAGGAACCGTCACCTCCACAACTCCTTCAAGCATCTTCACCACAGTTCCCATCGCTGGCCTTATCTCTTCATTGTCTTGTATGCACCATATCGCCACCGTTGCCATCCTTGTCGCCTCTTCAACGTTATATTCTCGGTTGAGTCTCGAGTCGACCACCAAATCCACATTTCCTTGTATGATTTCACGCGCTGCCCATGGTGGGAAGAACCTGAAAAATATAAACATTGATGATTTGTGTTTAATGTATCAATGTTTTTATCTATAGCTATTGGTTCAAAATAAAAGACTGTTCATATACCATTTTTCAGGTTCTGTCTCTTTCTCTTCCGATGTACTGCTATTGACAATGACATTTCTTCGACCACCGATCAGCTCGAGCAATGTCATTCCAAAGCTATACACATCGGCTTTTGTCGTGATGGGCAAACCCGATATCCACTCGGGAGCTACGTAGCCCCATGTCCCTCTCATTGTAGCTAGAACTCGGCTGAAGTCACGACCAAGGAGCTTAGCCAATCCGAAATCAGATACTTTGGCATTGTAATCGCTGTCCAAGAGAATGTTCTCCGGCTTGATATCACAGTGAATAATACAATCCCTGCATCCTTCATGAAGATACGCAATCCCTTTCGCAGTACCTAAGGCAATCCTGAAACTACATTCCCAGCTTAGTAATTTGGGACTTGTTCTGGACAAGTAGGAGCTCAAGGATCCTTGTGGCATGTAATCATAGACAAGAAGTCTGTGAAGATTCTGTGAACAGAAACCTCGAAGCCTAACGAGATTGACATGCTGAATGTTCCCAATGGTGCATACCTCTGCCCGGAACTCACTCTCGCCACTTCCAGGTCTTTCTAAGCGTTTAACTGCCACAAAGGTGGAAGAATCCGGTAATGTTCCTTTGAAAACCGCACCAAAACCACCGTGTCCAATCTTCTCAGAGAATCCGCTGGTAGCCATCTGAAGCTCCTTGAAAGAGAAGACCTTCAGATTCAACACAGCAAACCCATCTTCGTCTTGTTTCCTCGTTTTCTTTCTCTTTCGACTTCTCTTCAATAGAATCAATGGCACAAACAAGATAAACACTAGAACTGAAATTGACCCAACAACGCTGCATAATATAATTATGGATTTAGAGATTCTTTCCTTTGAATTCCCTTTTCTTGGCTCTCTGATATACAATACATCTCCACTAATTCCGATTGAGGAGCTCGAATTCTTCAGATTTATCGGCGATTCGAGTAACATTCTGCAGAGATTGGACTTGTTGTTGTGATAAAAACCCACACAAGAAGAGTTTCCCAAACAGGTTTTGGCGCAAGAGCTCTTGCTTACCTGCAACAGCGAAATCTCAACATCGCCGTCGTACCTAAAATCTCCAACCGCCTCAAAAGTATCACTCTTTTCGCCGGAATCTCTACTTTCACGGCGGCATCCGTCGCTGTAATCCTCAGATCTCCACGCGACGGCGTTCCTAGCCTTGAAACCGCGGATGCAAGCACAGGGCTTCTTGAGCGGATCGGTGCTGCTGCAAAACCCTAATTGACCACAGAGATTGTAAACGCGGCACGGATCCTCAGGTTGCAACCAGAACACGTTCCAGTACTGCGTCTGTGGGTCCCACGTGCACTGCTTCAGCTGGCCGCTGGCCGCTGGCGTCGACTACGAACTGCGTCAGCCTTGGCTCGGAAGCCGCGTCCGATGTTGTGACCATGTACCAAAACGACGCCGTGGGAACGTAAGGGTTGACGAAGTGGAAAGTGTAGATGTAAGGAATGGTCATCTCTGGAACGCCGACGAAGGCATTTCCGGTCCAATTTCCGGTGGACCAGTAGGGTTTAGTTCCGTTGTAAACAAGCTGGAACTCGTTGAAGCTTGGACTTAGTCTGAGGGAGTAAAATCCCGGCGAAGGATCGAACGGCGTCCGCCACGAAGTCAAAGCTGTTTGACCGGTGACATTCATACCCGGAAGCCATGTGTCAGTCGGATTGTCAAAGCTTTGCCAAACCGGAGAATCGTTTTCATTTATCAAAATCAAATTCCCGGTTTCCAAGAACCGGAAATCGGTAGCCGGGTCTTTATTCTCCGTCTGCCAAACGACGCCGTCACGGGAGTTTTTAACGATTAGGTTTTCGGTGGAGGAGAGCTCGAGGGTGGAAGAGTCAAGATCAGAAACGGGTCGGTTACGATTGGCGACCCAAACGTGGGTGGGAGTGGGTGAAGAAGCGTACCAGATTCCCAAATACCAATTGGAATTGGTGCTACTGAAGAAACCAAGCCAGAAAATAGATTTGAAACTAAAAACCGTTTGGTTTCCTTTGATGATGACTCTGTTTTCCAAAGTTTCAGAGGAAAATGATAGTGGAACAAGGAAGAGAAGAAGTAGAAGAAGATATGTACATGGCATTGTGACTTCTTCTTGGGGAGGTTAGTGAATGTGTTTGGTTGGTGTTGATATTTTCTTAGACATTCAGATACCTCCAAAAACCCAAGCTCGAAGATAAAAATCTGTAAAAGCTGCGACCTCACGGACAGACAAAAAAAATATAAAATATAATCACTCGTCAAAGAAAATGATTAAAAAAAGAAAGAAAATCCCCATGTCAAATTTACAAAACCACCCCTATCATTAACCTAAAAAGCCACCGTCCATCTCTCACACACAAACAAAAATCTTTTATTGCTTTTACGACTTAGCTTTGATAGGTGACAACAATATGTTCACTTTTATTTGTTAGATGATGTAGATTATCCTTTATTTTCAGTTACTTTGCATTTCAAATAAATATACAACTGTCTTAACAACATTCAGTTTAAATATACCAACGTAACGTATATCTACGAGTTCAACAATAATTTTATTTTTCTCGGTCTATTTAAAAGAGAGGGTATAAGAGGAATTAAGAAGGTGGCAGACAAAAGTGCTTACAAGTCAAAGTCCGTAAGAGTCGTACCTCTTTTTCCTTCTTCTTAATTGATTCGTAACCATTTTTATTATTTCTAATCATCTCTTTATTCATTGTTTATGTAGACATTTTCAAGTTTTATGGTACACACGACAAGACTAGTAAGCATGTGGATCAAATTAATTTCACTTTTCTAAGACTTATGGAATTACTATATCCACATCAAATATAATCTCTTTTTTCTTCTTCAATAAAACCAAATACTAGCCTGAGCAATGAACACAATAACACGATCACGGTTATTCATTAGTCAAAGAGAAAAACATATCAACGCTAACAATGATGATTTTTTAAAGGTATATTATAAAAAGCACCTAACAAATATATTTGATTATGATCTCATATCAGGGTATCAACCAATCATGCTTCATTCTAGATAGAATCATGGATCCAATCAAACACCTGAAATGATCCTTTCTTCTCTATCACACACCTCCAGATCACACACAAACAAGAAGTAATTGATATTTACACTTGTAGGTATATGTATATACGACTGCACAAAGTCAGGAACATACACTATTCAATTCGACAAACCAAGTGGGAAATGTGGAGACACAACACTTATGTGTGAGGAACAACCAAAGATATGTACGCAAATTATGTAGCGGACTAACCAAATAAGACGCAGAGGAGAATAGTGGTGCTACTTCAAGCAATCATCAAACACAAGTCCCTGTGTTTTTTTGGACAAACAAAACTGAATGTTAAGTATGTTGCTAAATTGTGCATTTATCAACATACTTACAACATACAAACAAAACTCAAAGCTTTCAACAGCCATCAATGGTGGATCTACCCATGAATTCCCAAATCTATTTCCTTTTGACACAGACTAAAATGCATGCTTTGATCATCACATTGTGACTTATAACAGTTCTTTTGGAATCAAATTTGAAGAGGGAAACACACCTTATCGCATATAGGGCAACTATCGCTTCTTTCAATCCACTCCAGAAGACAAGAGAGGTGAAAATCGTGCTCACACTTTGTCTTTAGTCTTGGATTCTCGACATCATAATCTGCATAATGAAGCCACATTAATCATCCACAACTTTGTTTTGATCTAAACTCTAATAAAAGAAATTGTTCATTAAACTATCTTGATTTCTAACCTTCAAAGCAAATTGGACAACAATCCTCCTCTTCATCTACCAATTTCTTCCATCCTTTTTGTTTAGAGAAATCTGATTTCCTCGGTGAAAGGATTACTAAGCTGGCTTGAGTTTTACAATCTGATCCCTCAAGATCCTCACATGTTTCGAAACTGCTTCCACTAATCCTTCCTTTGATAGACTCCGAATCTGTGCACTGTGGTCGCCCCAAAAGCAAATCATATGGAAGAGGAGCAGGAGCACAAAAAGTGTCCGGTATAGATGTCTCCAAACCTAAGAGCCCTGTAGTGAATGCTGATCCAACACCAGCTCGAGTTCCTGAAGTCTGAAGCTCTTCAAATGATTCTGGACACTGCATAGCAAACTTGGTAAATAGAAGAAACTACATTCTTTTAACATGAGAGTGTATGTAGAGTGATACAATCAAATGTCAGTTTTCTGTTTTGTTATCAGATGCAGAACTAAGAGATCATAATTTACCAATAGTGAATTGTGAAAAGTCAACACAGATACAAACAAGATGGAGTAAAGTGAGACAGTAGTATACTAACATAGTAGTAAACAGGTGTTCCAACAAGATGTGACTTCCTCGAAGAAGAACAACAACCTCCCATTCTCACCAACTCCTATATTTACGCCAACAACAGTCCTTGAATCAGTCTGCAGGAAACACTTGAAACAAGAGTGGATTTTTTTAACTATACACTAAACAAAGATTTCTTGAATGCAACAAGATTAATTGATGTACTCTCAACAAATGATTAGTACAATGTTATATGATGCATAAAAAACACTGAGGTATCAGAATGTTTTCCCCGTCCCGAGCTCTTTGTCTCAATAGCTGAAACTTAAATTTTACAAAAAATTGATTTACAATCTAACATAGCTGCTATATGTTTCAGTCAAGTTTTTTTTTTGATAAAAGGGTTAAATGTTTCAGCCAAGTTGCAACGAAAACAGTGACCCGAGCAAAAACTTTTCACTTTTCTGCCAATTTTAAAGAATACAACACAACAGTTGAAAACAAAATAATAAACTTCAAAATTGGTAAGACCATAACATCTTCTGATAACTCTTCAAGAACGTGATATTATCGCTTTGATACATAGAAAATAGCAACAAATAAATATAATAAAAATTAAACATGAACTATATTCACACTAATCCCAAACACATAAACATTTAAACACATCTTATTCAATAAACTAAACAACACAAACAAACAGTATCTGAACCTTACAATTGAAGAAGCGGTTATGACAGTCCAACCAAAAAAAAAACGAATACAGATTCCAGGAAAAAAAAAACGAAAGATGATAATAACCTGAGAGAAGTGGTTGGAGATACTGATTTTGTGTTGCGAAATAGTGGCGAGGGTTTGTACAGAGCTTTGTTTCGCTCCACGTCTACCTCATCATCGTAATGATACTGTAACCCAAATTGATTAGTCTCCCAAATTATTCTCTCCACATTTAATATCTTAAGTATCATTTAATCGGACAAGGTGTACGACATTGCGGAAAGATACGGGCTTATCATTGGGCTTTTTTTTGAAACATGGGCTATAAACATTTAGAACATGGCCCATTATTATTAAGAAGGTCAAAATGTCAAACCCTCTGTCATTGTCAGAGGCTATTAATAGTATGGTCAAATATCATCCTTCAACTGCTGCGTATTATGAATCTTCCATTCTAACCTATATTGATTGACTTATAATCAAAGTTATTCAACTTTTTACCATTTCATTAGTTCCTCTAAACTGACTTTTTCAAAAACGTATCTCCTGACCAAAAAAAGAAACTATCTAAAATCATATGGAAATGATTATAGTACAACAAAATCTAAGTTAATTACTAAACATATACTTGTATACGTTTTCTTTGTTCGTTGCCATCACCAGAAATGTAAGATACAAATTAAATGCTATATGATAAATATCGATTATTGCATTTACAGATATAGACCCCCTCTGGCATTTAAGATAGGTGGCGGCTAGAGAATCGCTAACATGTTAAAAATTCATAGCGATAGATTTCAAATGTAATAAATAAGATTAAAAAAGAAATATGGGGTATAATTATACACTTATTAATTATGTAGTAGCTTGACAGGTTTAAATTAGTTTCAAGTACAGCTGGCAATATAAACCCCTCAAGACCAAAGAGTCTTAAGAAAAAAAAGTTCAACGAGAAAAAAAAAAGGTAGAAATTGTAAAGTTAGTCTCTCTGACTCTTCCTTCCATTGCTACGTTCTACTCTCTAACATCGACGAATTTTTGCGATGCCGAGTCGTCGGAGACATAGCTACGGTGGTGGAGCTTCTCCTGCAACCGTATCTTCTTCTTACAGTAATAGTACTTTTACCGATCGTTTCTCCCCCACGACCACCACCGACAAATCCAGCTCCATCGCTCGTTGGATCTCCAAGATCTTCATCAACTGTTTCACTCCTCCAGATACCGTTACCTCCAAGAATTTCGACGATTCCGGTATACTCTCCCCTGTCTTCATTGGTTTTGGATGTCTTTTTGATAATTGTAGTCTGAGAATTCAAATTCAAATTCCCAAGTTAGCTCTCAGATATGATGAGATCACTCCTCAGTCCATGGATATATTAGAGTCGATGTTATTAATCTTTACCGTTTAATCATAAGATTCTTCGATTTTAGAGTTGATGATGAATGGTTTTTTTATATACGAAACAGAACAAACGATTCGTAGTAGACGGAGCTCAACTGGAAGTGTCCAGAGGCATTATGGAAATGGAATTGCAAACGAAACAGAGCATCTAAGATTTACCTTCGATGAAATCTACGATGCTACCAAGAACTTCTCCCCATCATTTAGAATCGGACAAGGAGGTTTTGGTACTGTTTACAAGGTCAAGCTTAGAGATGGCACTACCGTTGCTGTCAAACGTGCCAAAAAGGTCTGAATCCTAAACAAAAACAAATCTCATGGCAAGTTCTATATATATATATATATATATATATATATACCAAATTGTTGCTTGATGGGTGTGATTTGAGTATATGCAGAGTATACATGACGACCGTCAAGGTAAAGAGTTTACGAGTGAGATTCAGACATTGGCTCAAGTTACACATCTGAGTTTGGTTAGATATTATGGGTTTTTGGTTCATAATGACGAGAAGATTCTTATTGTTGAGTATGTAGCCAATGGAAGTCTCAGAGATCACTTGGATTGTGAGTTTATATTTAGATATATATTTTAACTAAGTAATGTTGTTGAATGTAATATGCTAATATGTTTCTTGTAGGCAAGGAAGGAAAGATTCTCGACATGGCTACTCGGTTAGATATCGCAACCGATGTAGCTCATGCCATAACCTACCTTCACATGTATACACGTAAGTTAAATTCTAAACCTAAAATAATTCTTATTGTTTCCAATTTCTTCTTTGACTTATTTTGTTTTTGGATGGTGTTATAGAGCCACCTATCATCCACAGAGACATCAAATCTTCAAACATTCTTCTCACTGAGAATTTCAGAGCTAAGGTTGCAGATTTCGGGTTTGCAAGAGTAGCCCCAGATAGTGAATCAGGAGCCACACATGTCTCAACACAAGTCAAAGGAACCGCTGGTTACTTAGACCCAGAGTACTTAACAACGTATCAACTCACAGAGAAAAGTGATGTCTACTCTTTTGGTGTACTGCTCGTCGAGCTTCTCTCGGGTCGCCGTCCCATTGAGCTTAGCAGAGTACATAAAGAACGCATCACCATTAGATGGGTAAACTAAATGTTATCTTTAATTATAATTAGGTTAGTGTAAAGTATATCATGAATCGTGTTTAAATGGTCATGATTTTGATCAGGCGATCAAGAAGTTCACGAATGGAGATACGTTATCGGTATTGGACCCGAAGCTAGAACAGAATCCAGCTAACAACTTAGCGCTAGAGAAGGTGCTGGAGATGGCGTTTCAGTGTCTAGCTCCTCATAGAGGTTCAAGGCCAACCATGAAAAAATGCAGTGAGATTCTTTGGGGTATCCGTAAAGATTATAGAGAACTGCTCAACACAAGTCTTTGAGATTCTTCTCTACGCCTTGTAATATATAAACTATCATTATTTTGTTTTGATTCACGATGATTCTTGTGCCAGAAATGTTGATTTGTGATTTTTTTTTTGGTCTTTTTAAAGCCTAATATTACATTAGTGTATGTGATATTAATAAATGGACTTATATTACTTGGTATACCATTCACCTTACTAGAATTCTAGAAACGAATGATTTGCTAAAAGCCTAAAACTGACATTCTCGGGTCAACATAATCCATAGCCATTACAAAAAGCATGTTGATAAAGACAAGGCAAACAGAAAATATCCTTGAAAATAAAATTTATTTTTTGTTTTAAGACTGTCTATTAAATTGTTTGAACTCATAACTTTTAAAATGTATAAATATCTTCTTGAATCCACATTAATTAATAAGAGCATCCTCATCAATGAGATACTCTAAAAAGTCTATCTCAATAATATAATATTAGTATTTCTAATTTAATTTAATTATTAATTATAAAATTAAATTTTAAACTAAAATAAAATGTTAAACCAATGATAAAAAAACAAGTGGCATGATAGTTTCTCAAGGGTTTCTACCGGATTCTACCATTCTCTTCTCATTCTCTAAGTTTCTTTATTTTTTTATTTACTGAAAAATTATTACTTGGAATGCCCTGAGTTTCCACATTAGCTAATAAGGTTAGTTATCTATCAGTGTCGTAACACAAAGATTAATATGACATATCCACGGTCAGTGGAACAAAATAAATTTTACTACTATTATTTTAGATACTTAAACTTCTTATATTAAAAAGAAAATTTGGCATAGGAAATGAGAATATAAATCAGGGATAAAACTTAAAAGTGTTTCAATTGTGCCAATTAGTCTGAAAACCTAGTCTAATCCATTTTTCCCCAAACTATACCATTATCCTATCTTTAAAAAATAAGTAAACTAATAAATCAATTATTTAAGCTTACTGATCCAAAAAATGTCAGTTTGATTTTATTATATAAAATAAATAGAGTAATAAACTCGAAATAAAAATAAAATGGACTGAAAATCGATTATGTCTTTAAAATAAATTATTTAAAATATACTCTCTTCATTTATAAATAAGTGCTACTTTATGATTCAATTTTTGTTTTATATTAAATATAGTTTTAGATTTTCAAAACAAATGTTTGATAAAATATATTAATAAAGGGTAAAACATAAAATTTAATTCTCTATACTAATAAAGAGTAAAACATAAAAATATGACAATGAAATCAATTTATAAACTATATTAATAAAGGGTAAAACATAAAATTTAACTATTTTCTTAATATGTATGAAAAAACTAAAACGACACTTATTTGTAAATGGAGGGAGTATGTTTAACTAAAAACCAGAATTTAACTCAATCCAAAATTATTCCGAACCAAATATTATGAAAATATATTTAAATTCAAATTGACATGCTAAATTTCAAATCTAAAACAAGAAAAATCCTGGTATAATTATCTTAGAATTTTTTTCATAAATCTATTTTGTTGATGTATTGTATTAAAAAAATGATCATGTTATAATTTATAAACCAAGTGATAATAGTTTAGTGTTCATAATTTCATATGGCTTTAACTATAAACCAATTTTCATTCAATGCTTATTTTCCTTGCTAACATAGAATTTACAAATCTTAGTATGATTTTCAATTTTAATCATAAAAAATTTGTAGGTATAGATAAGTTTTTGTGAGTAGATATTTTATTTTTAAATAATCTTTACTAAATAATGTATGTTATTAGTACATATCGGTAATATTGAATTAATATTTTTTTAGATTTTTTCTATGTATTTAGACATATTTTTATTAGTGTTTTGATATATACTCCCTCTGTTTCACTTTATTTGTAGTTTTAGGGTTTTTTTTTGTTATAAAATAAGTGTTGTTTTAGGTTTCCAATGCAGATTTTAAATAAAATTTATTTTATTACCCTTATTATTTTAATGTGATAACTAATGAAAAAACTTGTTTAGTGTATTAATGAAAGGTAAAAAAGAAAATTTGAATATTTTCTTAATTTGTGTGTTAAAACCTAAAACAACAAATAAAATGAAACTTATCTGATTTTGAAAGTCAAAGTTCATTGAAATTTTGATACGATGCGAAACATCATATTATTATCTCAGTTGATCCTTATCTCTAAAAATAAAAAGAGATATATATATATATATATATATATATTACTTTTTGCAAAATTTTACGTTACATAAATTTTTAATATGTCGGTTCGATTAGTTAATATAAACAGTTGCTGCAACATTTTTTTATAAAAAGGTTTAAAAATGAGAAACGCTCCTAATAAATCTCAGTTTTTAGTTATTTTATAAAAGATTTTTATCTTTCTAAAACTCTCAACTCCATTCTCTCTACCCAACATTTTTCTTATTCAAAGTATGATACTATGCGAAGAACCGTATTTTTATTTTCGAAAATAAGAAAATACATATTAATAATTTTTTAAATAAAATTGTATATCTTACATAGATTTTAATGTGCCGATTCGATTATATAATATAAACAACATCTATTAATTTTATAATTTTGTACTTAAAATTTAAGGTTTAGAAATTTATTTTTAACGAAATAACTTCGGGTATGAATTATACACATAGATTAAACTTAAATTATTGTTTCCATGATTAAAAAAATGATGAATTTTAAGAGGTCAAAATTATTTAAACAAATACGGAAAGATTATTAGTTTTTTAAAAATATTAAGAACACAATTGTTAGAATACAATTGAAAAGAAAAACTTTAGAGAAAATAACCAAATACAACAAAAAAAAGTTAGAAACTCTTGGTACAAATGTTTACGAACTAAACAAACAGAACAAAGTCCCCCACCCACAAAAACAGACAAATAATAAGGAGATAAAGTAAAAGACAGAAAAGCCCTCAGAAAACATAGAATATTTCACATGAGGGATTTCAAAGATCTTTCCTTTACGGGCTTTCTACCTCTTTTGATCGTCTTCTTCATCATTATCATTTTCTCTTTCTTTTTCTTCCTCCCATGATCACTCTCTTCACCCACTACTTCATTATAATCCTCTTCCACATAATCAAAACTACTACTCCCACTTCCAAACGCCATCGTTTTACCATCGTCTTCATCACTACTACTACTACTTTTACTCTTTTTGTTCAAGTTATTCTCGTAACTCTTTTCATCACCACCCATTACTATCTTATTATCCTCGCCGGAGTCACCACCTCTTTTTCTTCCCCACAGTGGCCCGAAACCAGAGTAATAGTAAAACTCATACGGATTAGTCGTTGCCGGGGTGGAGACTGGAGTTAATTTCTTGCCCGTGCCACGTGGCCGTCCGCGTTTAGGAGGCGCCGGCGTTGTAGCAGCCACTTGGTCGTCGTTTCCGGAGGTTTTGACCAACGAATTTGGCTTGAAGGCTTTGGATTTCTTGTCAAAGTAATCGCTCTGATCCATTGGATCTTCAACGTCTGGCGATCTCTCGTAATTATCCTCCGCGGCAGTGAGATTAAGTCTCTCGAGGGAGACAAGGCTGTGATTATTATTTTCTATGGAGAAATTTAATCTGAAGAAGAAAATAAAAATAAGAATAAAAGAATCGAAGTAAAATTGTAACCGGGTCGCCCGGGATTTGGATTCGGGCGAAATTAAATAACCCGATTATCAAAACTACCACTAAAACCCTAAAAAAGACCGAAGGCGACGAAGAAGACAATAGTGGATAATTGGGAAGAGATTGGAGTGAAAACAAAATGGATTATTACCTTTCAGCAGTGCCATTACAATCGCCCAAACTCACATTCCCGTTGAAGCTATCATCTCCATTGAACTGAGTTAACGAAGAAATGAAGATACTTTGTAATAAAAAAAGAATAATCGGAGACAGAGAACGAAATGGGAATCATCAGAGCAAAATAATAACGACCCATTAACCCTAATCGATAGAATAAACGACCCAGGATCTCAAAATCCAGAATTTTAGGGTTCTTTCAAGTTTCCCGAACCTCAGAGAAGAATAAAAAGAAAAAGAAACCCTAATAATGGGCGGAGGAAATAGAAGAGAAATGCTGGGCATTCATGGAAACGAAATCGAAATGAAATCACATATAAATTGAAATGAATTGGATTACCTTGTGAATGAGAGGCGGAGAAGAAGAAGACGACGGAGAAGGGAGGAACCACGACGAGTCGAGTAGGTTAGTTAACTCACCGTCGCCGAAAGAACTGACCGGAATCACATCCCATGGAGACTGGTTTAAGTGACACGTATACGTCTCCGGTATCTCTCCGCCGTAACCAGCTGTCGCTAAAAGCATCGATGCCAGCTTCGTGTTCTTCCGAATCCTCATTTTACCCCCAAAACCAACAAAACTTTGGCCAAAAAACACACAAACCAAACAACTTATAAGATACACTATATATATTACACTCAATATATAAATATTTATATCACCACGTAAGCATATTACTCGATTTCACCTCTTCTTCCCCACCAGTTTTTTTCTTTTTCTTTGAGCAGATCTCACAGAACTCGATAGGAGGGTTGTTTTTTTTTATTAAACTTTTTGTTTGCTTTTCTCGGCCCTTCATATATTTTTCATAAGTTTTTAATTTGACGGAAATACCCTTAGGTTTTACTTTAATTCCCTATAATACCAATTGATAGAGTAGAAAAAAATAAAATAAAAAGAAAAGCTGCCGCTAAAATTTACCAAATTTAAGTTCCAAGATAGCAGAATCATCTGTAGCAAGACCCACCGTAACATCTAACTCCTTTTTTGGTCTATAACATTTAGTTTGAATACATCCCTTCTTCCTTGTTCTTCAATGACATAAATGTATAAATTTTACAAAAATAAACTGCAAGAAATTAAAAGTAATATCTTAATTTACTTTTAGATTTTGTCAACGACATGAATGTATTCAAATTATACATACAACAGTAAAAAGCCAATAGGATCTACGAACATCTGACATACATATGTGTGATATCTAAAAATGAACTCGTCTATCACGTGACAGAGGGAATGGGTCACGTGAGGGTGCGTTTGACTGATCATGCACATGGGATTTCGCCTCCGAGGTTTTAAACCTTAAGGTAAAATCAGACAGCCTAAGATCGTGATTACAGAATATATATGGAGCGTGAGAATCACGCGCGACAGGCTAGAGAGTGGCGACAACGTGTGGCCCACTTGAGCTGGACGGAGATAGTGATCTTATGAGGCAACGATGGTGGTGAGCTCGGGAAAAGGCCGCCGTCTAATCCGCAAGGTTAAAGAGAATCAACGGCCACGATTTGTTTACACACGCGGAGGAGATAGACAGAGAATCTGACGGTCGTTCTTTGGTTTTACTATTTTAGGTAGTAGATGCACGGGGCCGTATTTCCAAGGCTTACGTGGCACTATGCGTGGGAAAACATTATTTCTATCGATGTTAATAGCCAAATTAACGTCTATTGCACACAAGAAAATGTTTAACATTGAAGCTGCCACGTGTATGTCATGAAGCTTCAAGACTAGAGGACGAAATGTCCTTTGCACCTCTTGGCCCAAGAAATAGCATGTGGGCTTTAAGAAAGGCCCAATAACAACAAGAATCGAATTTGTAGTTAGACCAATTCACTCCAAAGTACGTATCATTTTTCTAATGCAACTCCAGAAAACATATTATTTTAATGTGATGCTATAATGTTATACCAAATTTAGTTGATACTATTCACTGGATCAAATACTATTCATTTATGTTATTAATAAAATGATAAATAAATAAAGTGAATAGATATAAAATAATAAAATGAATAGATAAAATAATAAAATATTATATGTGTATTGAACGTATTTAGTTAGTTATACTATTTTAAATGTTATTCTGTATTGAAATATTGAAATATTATATAGTTTAACATACCTTTTTGCAAGGATTTCCCAAAACGGAGGTGTTACGCCTACAGTACCTCCTCTCGCATCCTCCCACTTTCACTAGCTAGATATCAATTTTAAGGTAAATCAGACTCAGCCTTTACAAATCCAATCTCTTCTATATCTATCTCTTTAAAGTAGAAAACTCATGCTTTTTATAAAATCAGCTAAAAATACTGGAATGGCTTGTCAAGTTTCAAAGTTATGTGCATTTTTTTTTTGTCATGTGCATTTTGTTGTGTTTCAGAGCCCAAGGATCTAATCATGGAGTGACATGCTTAATGCTTAGGTAAAAGTTCGAGTTTTTTCCTTACGGTTTGTTAGTTATTTTCTCAATGATTTAATTGTCAATTTTCTCAGATGAAGATAGGAGAGTGAAGGAAATGATTTGCCTCAATTGAGACGTTAAGGAAAGCAACAATAGGATTTGCTGCAGAAAATATAGTATCAGAGATGGTGAAAAAGCTCCAAATGTTTTCTGTAAAGGGAAATTGGATAATCAAAGACGTACTGCTGTTAATGTTGTCTGTAAAGGGAATTATAGAATGGCAAATCTTCTTGGATGTTGTTCTGAAGGTGAAGAGAGACTTCTTGTTACTGAGTTTATGCCTGACCAAACTTTGGTAAAGCATCTTTTTCATTGTAAGTTCCTTAACTCCTCTTTGGTTATGAGTTATATTGTAACTATGATTTGTTTTTTTTTTCTAGAGGAGTCACACTCACAACCATATGCGACTATTTTTTTTTATTATGTCCCTCTTAATATGTGCATATATAAAAATCATCATATGTTTTGTCTTTTCAGGACTCGAATGGCGTTCATTCCTCCAGAGTATCTCATAACAGGTAAAGACTTGAACTCTTGCAAATCAGTTTGACTTATTTGGATTGTGGTTAGGTAGTTTTTGACAAATTAGTTCAAGGAGAAAGTAGCAGAAAAAGCTAGCTGGGCTACATTTACTATGGACAGCCGACGGGTGAGAATTTTGCTACACTGGCTCCTACAATGATTGAATTGAGCAGGGAGAGTTCTTTGAGCAGCAAGGCAATTATCTTGCAAGTCGACCAAAAAATCTCAACAAGAGCGGAGAGGAAAAAAGGTCTGTTGACGCTGTGAAGGAGCTGGTGCTGTCTGGATCAAAAGCCATCTTTCAGCAGCTTCCCGGTAAAATCATCTGTTTTTGCATTAAAATAGTTATTAGAACGACCATATGGCTGCAGAGTTGTTTTAGTTATGTTAAGAGAGTTGCTCAAATTGTCAACTAAATTCAATGATCATTGTTACTTAATGTCAGTTGACAACTAACTTGATCGTATTTTATAATCTTGGAAGCTTTTGACTTTATCACGTGTGTTCACGGGATTTTTGATACCATTATTGCTCTGGTCCTATAAAAGAATTGATGGTTCTGAAAAACTAATGTCACAGATTCACAGCAAATCTCCTTTCGATTTATTAGTTTTCTAAGTTAAACAGAGTCAAATTGGGCATCTGGAAAAAAAAAATACTTACACAATTTGAAAATTTATTACATAGTTGGTTCCTTGATGCAGTACTTCAAGAAGAATCAAGACATTAAGTATGGGATAATGATATGAATGTTTCTATTTAATAATTTAGGAAATTATTTAGTATTTCTATTTTTTTATTTCCTTTTCTCATAGAGTTTTGCTTTTATGTTTAATTATATATAGAGATTAAGTCTTGGTTAGAAGACTCATCCAAGCTAGGGTAAGCTTAGAAGGATGATATCAAATTAGGCCGAGGGAGAGAACATAGTTCTCTTGGAAGTTTTATTCTGTTCTTGCTAAGTTATCTTTATTTCACTTTTAATATAAAGAGAGTTTTGAGTTTTATTCTTATTTTGGATTCTATCTCTAACAGATATACACCAAAGGCTCTCGGCTTGACAATGTGTTACTGTCTTGGTGACATGATGATTACATGTATGATGTATCTGGTAAGTTAATTAGAATTTTAACATTTTCGACTTACTGACATGTTATATAATCTCTATCAACCGGTCTTTTCATCATCAAATGCCATTTGTTCTACGGTATTTGAAACCAATGTTCCAAAAATCGCTAGGCGCTAGTCGGGCGGCAAGGGTGGGCCTAGCGCCTAACCAATAAATCGGAGATTAAACGGGGATTAATCGGGCATTAGTTTTATAGTTTTAAGACTATTTTAATGTTTTTAAAATATATTAATCCATTATAATTAAATTTTTCTATAATATTATTTTTAAAATTGCAGTAAACACATAAAAACATATTTTTAAATTTTTTTTTTATGATTTTCATTAAAATTTTGAACATAAGTTATTGTAAAATATCACAAAATCCCAATCTAAATGTCTGAATAACAAAAAAAAAAAATTTAACTGACGGCGAAGGTGGGCCTAGCGATTAGGCGCTAGTCGGGCGGCGAGGGTGGACCTAGAGACTAAACAGGGAGTAATCGGAGCTACGCGGAGATTTTTAGAACATGGTTTGAAACACATGCACTGATTTGTTCATAGATAGAACGAGATCAATGATCATTTTAATTTTGTGTGGGTACAAAACTAGTAGAGGTAAAAGGAAACTGGGGAATTTTCCTTTTTCTTTTGGGGATATTGGTTTATTTTAGTTTTAGGATTTTCCTTTTTTCAGTTAAATAGAAAAAAGGAAATTTACTTTGCTCTTCTTCGGTTCTTCCTATATAAACGCTCTGAGTCTCTGACCATGGAACCGGAAGATCCAACTTCCATACTTTTTTCACAAAGATTATACACTTTAGAATCCAATTTCGCCTCCATAATCCTCTCTTGCCTCAAAGCTACATCCGCGTTAGGTTTTTCCTCAACTTGATCTAATCCTGTTTCGTCGCCGTTGAACTTTATACCCATTAACTTCCACCGTCAGGAGATGGATTTTGGAGTTTACGAAGAGCCCTTTTGTCTTCTTCTGATGTGGCTACTTCTTCTGATGTGGCTACTTCTCCTGGTTCACTCGCAAGTAACCCTCACATGATTTAGAGTCTGTTTCAAGGCAAGATCGTCTCTGTTTGCTTCAGATTTATCATGGTGGTGAAGTTACTCGAATCTCTTTTCAAGCAAATGCGTCTCTGTTCGCTTCAGGTGGTGACACTATTCAAGGAAATGGCAATTTCCCACATGATCGGAGTCTCTATCTCTCTGCCGTGCCATCGAAGTCACCATCAAGAAAAGCCCAATAAGATCAGGAATTTCAGCCCATCAAGAATGACAAGCCCATGATGAAAGTTGTCTAATAATCAGATACCCCCTCTTGCCTTCTTCTACCATTCCACAATGCATCTCATTGGTCAGGTATCTCATCTTATTATATTTTTGATTTTTGTAAAAAGTTTTTTTTTAAGTTTTCCCAGGTTTTTAAAATTTGAAGGTTTTTAAAAGGATTAAAAAAGAAAAAAAAACTTGGATATTAAATTTACAAAATGATTTGGAAACTAACCAAACTTTGGATCCAACATTTGACCTATTCATTTGATAGTTAAAGAATTTTAAATGTGAAAATTCAATTCCCAGTTAGAGGGCATAATATATTTTTTCTATTTTTTTTTGTCTCTCTTCTACTTCTCATCTTTACAAACCCTAACCGGAGGCTGCCTCGATTGTTTTTGAGAGATTTTCAAATGTTGAACGCATTAACCAAACCGTTCTTTCCGCCGCTACACATAACGCCGATAAACCTGCCATGGGATTATGAGAGCCTCTCGCTACCGGAGGATATCGATCTAGATGCCTTCATAGAAAGTATACGGCACTTATTGCAAGGTTTAGGATGCGAATGTTGATTCTTGGACCAAAGATATTACCTAGCTCCATCCGATTATCTATAAAAAAAAATTTAATACTAAATATATTATTGTAAAAACAAAATAAATATAATTAAAAGAAGCATTGAATTTAAGTTAATATACTTTCTAGAATATAATACTGAAATCATATGTATGTTCTTTCAATTTTTGGTTGAATCTAAACAACTAGCTATATTTTCATCAAATAGCTATATTATTATTATTTGTTCAATAAGCATGTATGATGGACTCGTTATCCAAAAATGTTAGTTATATATCCTATAAGAATTTAAGGTTACTATTTTAGTGCTTATTTTGTTCAATGAATTGAAAAATGCTTATTTATATAACCTATATGTATTTTAGCGGCCGATAAATTTAACATTGTTATTGTTAGTCTGGTGGTAAAAGGTAGTAAATAAGCGTATTTTCTCCTCGCAAGGAACAATGAATCGAGTCGGGAACACCACAATGAGTTGTTGACAAAAAAAAAACTAACAATGAGTTGCTGAACTTTGAGATGAGATAAGTTCTTACTAATCACTCTGTTTTTATAGAACTTTTTTATTTAAAAAAACAAAAATTGATCTATTAACTAAATATTCTGTTAAAATAAACACTTCAAAGTCAAGTTTAAGATTAACACTAAGTAGCTGAACTTGAAGGCAGAGGTATTAGTAATATATGTCAATTTTTGACGTTCAGGTACTACCGTATTAGCAAACTGCTCTGTTTTTATATATCAAAACCTCTTAAAGGAGGATCTTTTACTAATTTGGCTGACTACTTATGAGCGATAACAATGACAGCATTCCTCTGATGATTAACGTTGAGCTTCGAGTGCTGAATCTCCTAGACTTGATTATAATCGTTCAAAGCGATTCATCGGTATATAGTTCTTACCAGCTTGTGATTTGTTGTAGTAAGCCAGCTTCTGACTTCTATAGGATTTTGATCTAAACTCATTGAATTATAACTGAATCAGTTCTTTTGGCTATCTTCAATCTCTCATGTAACCATCATACAGTAGCTAAACTTTATATATCAACTATCAATACTCATAACTGAATATTAAAGTTCAAATCAATCTTTAGATAGAAAACAAAAACTAACAGAGTACAGAACATTAAAAAAAAAAACAGAGGAAACAGAAACAAAGCAAAACAGAGTTTATGAGAATTGGGGCAATGAGGTCATCGCCACTTTTATTCACTCTTCTGGTTAAACGGTTTGAATCATTTAGAGAACCTTCTGAGAAGAAGGCCTAGAAGTGATCTCAGCAACCCAAGCACTGACACGTGGACGCTCGTCAAATAGTTTCTTAGTTGGAGAAGCAAGCAAGTACTGAATCACAGGGATATGGTGAAGATCCACCAATGTGAAGTGATCACAAGCCATGTACTTAGACTCACCAAGCCTGGCTTCGTAGTTATCAAGAACTTTGACTAACTTTGCCTCCTCTTCTTCAACAACGGTTTGATCTGTGCTCATACCATAGAAAACCTTGAAAATTTGCTCCCAAGCAAGCTTTGAAGCAACAGAGTCAAACTCATGAGCTTCAATTTCCATGCCCATGGACATTATTGCCATGTTCTTGGATCCAAGTGAAAGAAGTTGGTTTCCTTTGTCTGAGTATTCATGTGCTATGTATTGAGTAATTGCTCTTGATTCTGAACAAAAACAAAATTCAGTTTTGCAATGATCAAAAACAGAGTTTGCAATCAGTAAACTGAACCAAACCAAACCTAACCAACAAAACAAAACCAAACTTTTTTTATAGCATGATATATTTATTTACCGAAAAGCTTCAAGTCTCCATCTTCAAAGGCTGGAACTTTACCAAAAGGCTGCAAAAAAAAAAAAAAAAAAAAATTCAAGATTTTTCAGATTCGGTTATCTAAAATGAAACAATCTTCTTTGTCTTGAAAATTTAACTTACGTTGCGGGAGAGGTAAGGCTGTTTCTTGTGTTCACCATCTTTGAGCTCGACATGAACAAATTCAAAGTCAAGTTCTTTCTCGTGAAGAGCGATGAGAACTCGTCTCGTAGCTGTAGAAGCAGGGTGACCAAAAACTTTGATTGCTGCCATTAATGCTGTCTAATTTTTAGTATTGTTCTTACAATTAAAGTAGAGAGAGAGATGTTTGAGGTTGATGATGAAAAGAAATATACAAATGGTGGAGTGTATTTATACAACTAAACACAAAGTACTTTGTGAATAAATAAAACCAAATCTGCGCCACCGATCTTGAATACTCTTTCTTAGAGGATTATTTCAAAGTCAAGTTGATTATTATTGTATGATTCTTCGTTTCCATTGGTACAAGACTTTAATTTTTTAAAAAGTTAATATAAGACAATCAAAATCACCACCGCGTGACAACGACCACTATAATAATCTTTCACTGGTATAATGGTATTAATGAAATAATATAAGTACTCTTTTTATCCACAAGTCAAAGTTTCACCGACATCGTTGGGTTCACGTTGATCGTCGGGTGCTCACACATTTAGGTCTGGCAAAATATTCGTTAGATTCGCTTCAATTCGATATTCGCTTTGATTCGAATCGAAAAATCCGAGTATTCGTAAATTTTGAAGCAAGGCAAATAGCAAAATACATTATTCGTAAAAAATGAAACAAATAACAAATATCATTTATGAAAACACCGAATATTCGCTTCGATTCATATATATATATATATATATATATATATATATATCTATAATTATAGATATACATAATATTTTTCATTTAGGTTTGGTTAATAACTTCTTATGTTTGTAATTTGTTCTTGTGCTAGTGTTTTATTTTATTTTTATTATGTTTTGTCTACATATTTGGGATTTCGAGAGATAAAAACAACGAAAAACTATGTTAAGCTATTTTGTGTTAAGATCAGTTTGATCATTTTTCATCATATGATGCTAATGAATGGTGGCATAACAATTGGGTTTAGTTTTTGGAACTTGTTGTGAAATATGTCAAAAAAAACTTTGAATATTTAAGCTGATGTTATTTTTATGTATTGTGTGTGTTAAAAAAAAAGTTTTAAACGAATCGAAGCGAATATTCGCGAATATCACAAAATTTTCCAAATATTTTAAAATTTCCGAATCGAAGCGAATCATAATATCATATCATGTATTCGACTGACACGAAACGAATCACAAATAGTAGAAAATTTCTGAATATTCGCTTGGTGCCCAAAGCTACTCACATTAGCTCCATTGACTCTGCTTCTCGATCCTTCTAATGAAATATTTCATTCATTTGATAGATCATAGGACGAGAGATGGTAATAAACAAAAAAAAGGTAACGCCTATTATTAACAATAAATTCGAGATTTTAATTTACATTTCCATTGAAAATTTGGTTTCATTATATAAGATTGGATTTGGATCTCTAATCACACTATAAAACTGATATTTTTGCCTTATTTCTGAAAAGTTTATCCTTTATTCATAACATTAAACTCAAAGATAATAAAAGTACACAAGGCTTACGAAGAAAAAAAAACTGAAACCAAACACGAAGTTGTTTGCTCTCTCATTAATTCCTCTTCTTACCATACCAAGCCTTGACATCACAGGCCTTCTTCCAAGCCGGTCTAGCTGTGATCTTAACCACCCATATGTGTACGTTAGGCAGGTTTATAAACAATCTTTTCGTAGGTGTGTCCATAAGGTATTGTATATTAGGAAGGTGATAAAGATCAGCCAATGTGAAGCTGTCACCAGCCAAGTATCTAGAATTTTTGAGACGTTCTTCGTATATATCTAGAACCTTCTCTAGCTTCGGTTCAGTTTCATTTACGAGCTTATAGTCTGTCTTTAGACCTATCCTAGGCTTGGTGGATAGCTCCATAGTAAGTATCGATGCGGGTGGATCAAACTCAAAAGATTCAATATTCCTCCACATTGTTTGTGTTCCCATTGCCTTGCAGCTGTTGTGATTCAGAAGTTGCTAGCCTCTTGATCTGTGAACTGTCGCTATGTATTCTGATATAGCTCGGGATTCTGATCAGGAAGACAGATTCTATCAAAACTTGTCCGGAATCAGTTAGTGTAGTTTTAAAACTCACCAGTCAACTTAAGATTCCCGTCTAGGAAAACTGGGACTAGACCAAATGGCTGCATCAATAAACACATTGTTAAACACGTCGTTTAAACAGAAGATACATATTAAATGGAGACCTAAACATTTCTTGAAGCACAAGTTAGCTAACTAGAGGTGAAACTTACATTGAGAGAAAGAAATTGTGGCTTCTTCTGCTCACCGGCTACCAAGTCGACGGTGATGGGATCGTAGGAGAGACCTTTCTCGTGGAGAACGGCGAGGACTCGCCTTGTGTTGGGGGAGTAAGGGTACCCATATATCTTGTACCCTGTAGCTTAACAAAGTAAGTGTTTTTATTTAGAAAATAAAATTTAGCGTTTATATAATAATCACTTCAATAAACAAAAATTATCAAAATCACATTCAACATTTTTTTTTTTGTGGATAAAAAATCACATTCAACTTAACTGTAACATTTTGATATAAGTCAGAAATCTAGGAGTTTGATATGATTACCATTTTTGTGAGCTAATTTTTCACACCGCCTATAGCATTGGTGACGACTCTCCAACGTCTGGTTACAATAATGGTTGCAACTCGTAGGTACATCGCTCGCGTTTACGCCCAGCCCTGGACACAATTATGAATATTTTACAACCATTGTATATAAGATTTCAGAGCAAAATACAAAATACAAAAAAAGAATTACATGAGAATGATTTATAAGAAAACGTCATTATAACCACCAGAGTTAACGAAGCAGTGAATCTGGAGGAACCCATTTTTTCTACTCTCTCTATAGTTCTTGAGATATATTTGCTGTATATATTTCTTATTCACATAGCAACAAATAGATGTATTTATAATTAGATAACATGGATTATAACCATTTAATTATTATTTTTTCCTTTTTGTTTCGCTAATTAGTTGGATATTTTACGTTTTTATTTTTGGTCAACAGTTGGATATTCTTACTTTAAATTGTAGATTTATTTCTTTCTACAGTTTCGGACCTTTTCTTATGTAATGGAAAAAAATTAAGAGAAAATGGCTAATGTGACAAGCTTATACAGTTTTGAAATTGTCTAATCGAGCTGTTTTTACCAACGAAAGAATCTAATCTTTTTTTTTTTTTTTTTGCAATTTCATACAAACTTACCTGATTTTTTAAATTTCTTTTTAATTAATTAGTTTCAACTATGAATTTTGTGTGTTGTCTTTTATTCATATACATCAAACATATATAAACCAAACACAAAGCATTATAAGATTAACCAGTCACCAGGCAACAAACAACACAAGCTTACAAACAAAGACCCAAACTCAATACACAACTTTATTCACAAACAAAGTTTTTTTCTGCTTTCATTTATTTATTTTGCTTATTAAACCAAGATTTCTCTTGATCACAAGCCATCTTCCAAGCCTCTCTACTCGTAATATCTTCCACCCACTTACGCACTTTAGGTCGATTTTCGAACAATCTCTTCGTTGGAGTTCCCAAAAGGTATTGAATATTTGGTAGGTGATGAAGATCCACCAACGTAAAGCTATCAGAAGCCAGGAATACAGATTTTTCTAGTAATAACAATAATAATATATATATGATTTAAGAAGAAGATTTTTTAGTGCTAAAACTATACTAGAATAGTGTTTTATTATGTTTGTTCAACACGTACAAAAATGGTGTATAAGCTTGAACATGACATTGTTCTTACGAATAGTGTTTGTTTACTCATTCAACACGTGATGTGAAGTAGTGTGGACTACGGCACATATTTCCTTTGGCTGTTTATCCAACTTTGGGTTGTTTAATATATTTGAAATCTTCGGAGAAAGATTATAACCATAATTTTTGGAAGGTAAAAAAAATTAATAAGATGTGGAAAATATTAACAAAAATAGTTTTTGACGATTGGTTACCTCTTTGTTGAAAAAAAAAAAGAAGATTTATGATTCATGAGACAGCAGCTTTTCTATTTTACAAACGAAAAAAATAGAAATCAGGAATGATCGGGGTCCTACACAAAGGACACGTCATCTTATCGTCTTGGATCCAACGGTCAATACACGTCTTGTGAAAAACATGTACGCAATTCTTCAAACACCGGACTTCGTCACCGCCGTTGAACTCATCTTGACATATCCGACAGCTTTCCGGCGGATTGACCGGTGATATCTCCTCGAAATTTATCGCTGGAAGCATGTCGTCCATCGGAATCTTGTTTGTACCGGCGATACTTCCTGAAGATTCCGACGAATAAAGACCAAAAAAACGAGGAAGATCAAGAAAAGAACAAACCCTTTTGATAAAATCATTCATAATAACTCCGACGATGATAACTCCGGCGCCTCCGTAAAGAAATCCCATGATTGATGATTCTTTTCTTAAGAATGGTGAATAAGAAATTAGGAATCTTATTCTACCAAATATGGAGAAAGAAAGGTTTTGAGAGAATATTAAAATGGCTATTTATATCATTTGTATACAATTCGTGGATTGCGAGGGCGGGATTTCGAGTAGACGATTGAAACGTACGTCAAAGAGATAAAGCTACTGACTGTGATGGGAAACAACCAATAAACAAAGAACAAGTCAATGGATAAAAGGTGTTTGATTGGTTGGTGACGGACACGAACGATGAAATAAAGAAAAGGTAAAAAGAGAAGTTCATATATTAGAAGCAAAAGCAAAGTACATTTAATTATTTAATAACTAAAATAGAGCTAGATTGATATTCACATTTAATTTCTCTGATCTATATTATATAGATGGATAAATCACATTTTTAGCTCATTGCTTTCCTCATTCATATTTTAATTACTTGAAGCAGGTTTAGAATCTGTTGACTAATTATTAGTGGCGTCAAAGTATTACACTAACTCTTGTCTTTGAATAACATATAAAAATAATAGGTCCATTAATTATTGTAGTATAAACCGAGATGCTCAATTATTGTAGTATGAACCGAGATGCTCTAATACGTACTCTTTAGGTCTGGTCTTTCACCAAAATGGAGGTTGGTGCATTGAACAAGTGACTCTTGTGGAGTACTCTCAATTTCTCTGTAAGCCCATGAGCTAGGAGAAGATATTGGACTCGGTACGTCGATGTTTTGGACCTGTTTGCTGCTCTCAACATTATACTTCTTCTTATTCCACAATACAGCTGCACTTGACGTCATCATGATGCTAACGCAGAGGACCAGAAGATAAAGAATTGATTTTGAAGCAGCATTATACTTGTTCCTGTTTTGATCGATCGGGTAAATGTAGTATCTTGTCATGACTCCAATGATTATCATGAAGATTACGAGGGAAGATGAGAGAATGGCAGCGAGACAGAGCCATGAGTTTGGTCCCAGGATTGCTGAGATCGGTTGGTCTGAGAGACTTGGTTTGAACCAGAGGGTTCTGATCTTCTGGGTTTCTTCGTTTATTGGTTCTTTCTCTTTGGTGATGAAGGCTTCGATTTGGATATTTAGGTCAGATGATAATTCGAGACCGGATGCAGGGAGGATAAGGTCAAGCATGGAGATGTCAGAAGACTTCTTGAATGCACAAATCAGAGTTATTTTGGGGATTTCACATGTAGTTGTTTGGGTTATGGCGATTAAGTCGCGGATTATGGAGATGAATGGAGTAATTCCGCTGCCTCCGCAAACCATAACCAAAGACTCGTGCCTGAAAGCAACAAAAAAAGAACCCTCATTAAGATTGCTTGTGCCACAAGAAATACGCAGCCCTAATTTACTCTGTTTAAAACTGATCATATTTGAACAATAAATTATTACCTTAAGAAATCTGTTGAAGCAGGACCATAGGGTCCTTCAACAGAAACAGAGAGAGAGAACTATCGATATGATCAGAAGAAGAAGGCATTTCGTAAAACTTCGTAGACCATTTCCCTTCGCTCTTGATCACAATGCTTAGCTTCGAGGTTACTGCTCGAAGTAATCGTAAATGGATGCCATTGAAGTTTTGAAATGCTCGTAGGATTATACACCAGTCCTGTAACATCACATATATTACTGTAAGCCAGAAACCTCCTGAGCTAAGTCAGACCAAGCATACAGTAATCTTGATTAAGACTCACCTTTGGTTTTGAAGAAAGTGAGCTCCACGGTGTTGGAAGGAAGAACACGTGCAGAGCTCAACCGAATATTGTCACGTGACTGTAGAAACCTCAAGAAACGATCGACCATGAAGATATAAAAACCTGGGAAGATGATAAAGCTGAAGGCGATGCCAACGTGGAGGACGTAGAAGAGCATGAAGACGATGTAAAGGTAGTGAGTATAGAAGAAAACCTCAAAGAACTTCCTCCTAATCGACGGATATGTGGTGGCCCACATCACGAGTCCAGACAACAAAGCTATTTCTCCGGCAACATTGGACATCTCGGTCTTAGACCACGTCACCATCTGAGAGATTTCGTGCATTGAGGCCCAATAGATAATAAAACAAAGACCATGAGCGGTGAATATGGGCATGAGCAAATGACCAAGCCAAATATGGTACTTGATGCTTGACTCTGACGTCATCCCTAGAACCGGAAGCAATGATGATCCACGCACCACCGGTATGAATAGGAAAGCTAGACAACAGTTGCCGACTAGCCCGATCCTTAGTGTCATTGCCTCTAACTTAGCTTGCCATCTACAATGTTGGAATTATTAAGAAACTATATGTTTTATAAAAACTATATAAGTTGTATATGTGAAAGAGTGCTTACAATTTTTGGTGATGTTTAGCTGCTGATTCAGGAGTAATGTTGGGGAAAGCATTGCGCAAGTACATAAAGAAGTTCCAAAGTAGAAGAGCCACAAACATTGCCAAGAAGATCAACTCAGTCGCTGAGACTATCCCCAATGGTCCTTTGACCAACATTGGCCTTCTCATAGCTGCTAGCACGCCTCCTTTAGTTACCTTCTCCCTGTCAAGATCATATAATATAAGATATATGCATATGTTTTGAGTTAAGGAATGGTTAATTAATGAGTATTAATTACCTAACGAGATGATTAGTAATCTTTTGTTTCTTCAAGTGAAGGTAGAGACATCCGAAACAAGCCATGAGGACAATAGGGAACATGAACATGAAAAGGGTCAAGCCTGCATATATACCGTCCAAACAGACAATTAAAAAGCATAAAAAGTTGCAATTGTATAATGTGAACTAAAGGAGAAATTCAACAAGATTAATTGATATATAAACGTACCTATGGCACCAAAATAAGTAGATGTACCAAACTCGGTACGCATGACAGGGTTTAACCACTTGGTTCGATAGACTATGGTTGGCATAAGGATCCAAATAAAGATGGTTCCCAGGAAAATCACAAGCATTAAGAGCTTGATCAATCCCTTAATCACATCTTTGAACTCATCTCCAGATGATGGAGTTGTTGCTGAAACGCTTTCACTCTTGTCCATATTCTCTTCTCTGAGTGGTCTTTTTCTCTTGATCTTGATCGAATCTTGTTGTGGAGAATGAGAGGAGAAAGAAGTCTATTTATAAGATAATTCGAATGCGTACGTATATACATATTTATGTTGTGACTTGTACGGAGTGGGATGAAGTACTTACTAGTGCATGGTTCAGGCATCTCCAGGGATCTTGTTTTGTTTTAAGTCATTGTTTTTGTCGATATGGCATTAGAATGAACAAGAGGGGATTTAAAGAAGATAGTAAAAGTTGGTATTTTGACTTTGGGGAATAGCCGAATGGGGCCAAGGACCATGCAACTTTTATTGCTCAGCGTTATTTAAGTCTTCATGTTGTGGCATGTTTTGGTGACAAACTAAAATAAAATCTATAGCATGTTATAGGTGTGGGCATTCGGGTACCCGTTCGGGTTCGGATCGGGTATTTCAGGTTTTCAGGTTTAGGGGTATAATACCCGTTCGGGTATTTCATAGTTTCGGGTCGGGTTCGGATATCTGAAATTTTGAGAAAAAATAAAAAAATAGTTAAATTTGAATAAAATTTAGTTAAAATATCACAAATATAACTAAAAACTTTCGGATATCTTAGTTATTTTATATATTTTAATTATTTTGGTCTTAAAATAATTGATATCTTTGAGTTTATAATTCTAATTTTAGGTAATTAGGTTATATCAAATCTAAATATAACTAATATTTGTATATATGTAATTATATTTTGGGTATTTCGGATATCCATTCGGTTATCGGTTCGGGTCGGATTCGGGTTCGGGTGTTCGGGTTTCGAAGTCTAGTACCCGTTTGGGTATTTTAAAACTTCGGTTCGGATTCGGTTCGGGTTTTTTCGGTCGGGTTCAGATTCAGGTTTCGGGTCTGGGTTTTTTGCCCACCCCTAGCATGTTATGATATATTTATGACGTAATAACTTGCTAGATTCGGAGGTGGGGATCATGCGGTACGGAAATATACGGTATGCCGTACCATTCTTTCTTTGCTCATCATCAGGATTCAGGAACATCACCTGGCTTTTTGACCTTGTATAGATTTATCTTTTTGGATTAATTATTCATAATAATTCTAACTGATAGAAATTATGTGACAGCATCACAGCAGTTTTTTTATATATATGACAACTATATTTTAAAGAAAAAACGAATTGAAAATCTATAAATATTAAATATTCCGACAAATTACAAAATCGTATCATTGAATAAATACACCATATACGTACATATAAACAACACCCTTGTGAAACATTTCAAACCTAATCAAAAAAGATTATTCCATCGTATTAAACTAGAGAGTACTCGAGAAAAAAGGGTACATTGTTAACATACCCAACAAGCAAAAGTATCATCATCAAGGCTTTCTTGCTACAAATTGGTTCACGGACTTGGGATCATCTTCAAGAACGTCCATGGACAGCTTTGTCCAGCCATATTCATCCTTAACTTTCTTCCTTTGAGCCACAATGTAGAAACTCATAAATATACACATAAACGCCATCATTGCGATAAATATGCTCAGGTTTCTTCTATTCGGGCAAGAACTCAGGATCGTCTCTGTTGAAACATACCCATCAAGACTACCCATTGAGTTATTCATCTTCATGATCTCAACACCGTTCAGTATCGCATCAACTCCGTGTTCATCAACACTAGTCTTGTTTGATAGTCCAACACCAACGGTTATCAATGATCCTGAAGTGCTGTTATTACCATCCACAACGAAATCAATGTAGTACGGAGAAGCAAGTACATAATCCGTAGAGTAAGAGATATCGAAATCTTGATAAACCAAGTTCCCGTTGATGTAAACATTGAAATACAGCCTACCTAGTGATTTGCTAGCAATGTCACAGAAATGCATCCGGATGAGATACTTATAACCTATACTCACCTGAAAACCCCAACTCATATCAACCAATCCTTTGCTTCTTCTACCAACACGGGCAGTGTTGTAGACGTTATCAGGGCAAACTTCACGGCTTGCACCTCCAGGCCTATACTTAATCCTACCGGAGAAGTAAGTTTTCTCAGAAGAACCCTCACCGGTTTTAAGGAATTCATCATCAGGAAGCCAAGTTCTCCACAATGTGTCATTAAAAGGAGTAACTTTTCTACCACCAACATTGATTCTGTATACAACTTCCATAGCTTGTTTAACTAAACCATTCAATTTCACAGTTCCATCATTGGATACAGAAGTTGCAACGTCAGCTATCAAATCTTTAGGCGCAGATATAACTTCGATGGCATTAACGAATGCTAATTTCGAATCTTCACTAGGAACCAACCTGATCACAATCTCTCCAACATCAACCCAAATCAAGAATTCTCTAATCACCCTAGATCCAATTTTAGATGACGAGTCGCAATCATCGCCGTTAAAATTCCTAAGTACGACATGGCCGTTAACGGTAACGTGAAATAGAGCGTCGTTGAGATCGATTTTAGAGGAAATGATCCGATTGAAATGGAGACGTACCATATAAGTTCCTTTTTCGTGGACATTGAACTCGTATTTCGCCCGTCTCGCGAAAATCCTAGCGGTTCTGTAGATTTGGGGTACGTTCGGAGCTAGGTTTTCACTTTGTATAGCGATTGATCCTTCGGATGAGAAGAAATTCGCGTTTGATGCTGATGCGTCGCCGACGAAGCGGCGGTTATCGACGGTGGAGTCAACGTTAGATCCACAGTTGATGAGGTACTCATCGGCGGGAGAGAAAGAGAGAGATACAGAGACGGAGAATGAAGAAGATAGAAGGAAAACAAAGAGAAGGAATCCGATCCTTGAATACAATATCGCCATTTTCGCGGAAAGATTGAACATTTTTGCAGTCTGATTTTTCGAACGGACACGAAAATGTTGAGAGTTGAGAGAGACGAGACCAAGTCAACGCGTCATTCCAGCTGCTCTGTCTGAATTGTCTTTTTTTTTTTTTTTTTTTTTTCTAAATCATTAATTCAAACTTGTCTGAAGGCCCAAGTCTTACGTTGATCATTTTTTTTTTTAACAATGTCTATTTTATTACGTTAAGTGTATATAAATGTTACAGAGGAGCTTCTCTTATAGCTGCTGCTAATCATTCCACATGCATTCTTATGTGGCCTTGGGGCCTCCACGGTGGCTGGAAGAGTTATTTGAGCATGAGAGAAGTTCGGCTTGTGATTAGTAGGATTTGTTAGTTTCTTTACTAATGTTATTGGCGTTTGTATAGCCAATTTTTGTGGTCCAGGGTGTTGTTTGTTTGCACCGACCTGCGTTACCCTTGCTCTTGTCAATGTGACCTTTGTATCAACTTAGCTATTAATTGATGATCTCAGATGTTAAAAAAAAAAAAAAAAGTGTATATAAATGCCACTACAGTAATAATAAACAAGTTCTCCTTGTTCTGATTTTCTTCTATTACAAAAAAAAAAAAAAAGGTTCTGTTTATAAGCCATGTGACAAAAACACACTATTTATCAGAATAAGCAGCAATTTCATCATTTGCACAAGCTGTCACATTAATCACCATCGTTCCCTTCTTCGTCTTAGGCATTAATCTACAACAATCTCTACGTCGAGCCTAAAAAAACATTCACATTAGTCCTTAACTATAAAACCAAATACAATAATTAGTATATATATAGATGAACAAAAGTAAAAAATTACCTTATTCCACCTATCTGGGTTAACCTTTTTGTAGACAAAGATCCTATTAATATCAGAAGGATCTGGGACTCCCCAATCACATGTAGGATACCACTCGTTGTACCTCAAATACTCACTAATCGTTGTGTCTGAAGAAGAACTTTTAACCACAAAAGAGTTGTAAAACACGCGTGGACGTTGACAATCAGTATATGTTATGGGACGTGTGTTGAAAGCAACATTAGTGTAGTCGTGGCGTTTGTGCCAATCATTAAAGGTCCGAGTAGGCATCTCCATCATTCTTGCTGGCATATAAGTTCTTGTGATTTGAACTGTATATCCCCATGAGACTGATATTGTCCATTGGCGGGTTGTGTCATAGCATATCGATTGTTGAACGAGACTGGCTGAATCGAGTTTTGCTGCATTCATGAGTCTCTTTAAGGCTTTGACTCGCTTTGTGTTCGGGAATATAGGATCGGCTACATCTAGGTGATGGATTGAGACTATTGGCGCTTGAGGGTGAACCGATAGTAGACCCATTAGATTTCCATATACATCAAACTGTTTGAAAATTATATGAAAATAAATAGTGTTAATCGTAATTACCAATATTAACTAAATGATGAGAAACATTAATGTGGTAGACGTGAGCTTAATGTCCAACTACACCTACCAAAATTTTGGACATGGCCTATAACTACAACCATTAATTACCCGTCGAACCAATAGTCAAAATACCATTTACAAATAGCAATGATCGAAGACATAACAATTTTTCATTTGTTAGAATATGCTAGCTAGCTTTTGAATATGGAAAAAAATTGATAACAAAAAAATTCCAGAATACAAACAATTAAATATTATATCTAAAATGAAAGTTTTAAAATAGAAGATTAAGAAAACTTAAACCAAAAATCTGATTTTACAAACATACCTGATGAAATCCTAGTTCACGAGTGAGAGGAACACCAAGCTCCGCCACACAAGCATGAATCCGATCATCGGAACCATACAAATCAGAGTATCTTTCAATACACCGATCTTGCATTTTCTCCAAAACCTTGGCCAACGGATAACTTATCGCAAAGCCTCCTCCTCCGTACGCCATTCCATACGAAAACTGATGTAGATTTTGCAAATGACTCTCCGACGGAGCTCCGATGTAATAAAACTGTTTATGATCGTATTTTCTCAAAACCCTAACTAGATTCTCCGTGAAAAACACTGTGTCGTCATCACCCATCACCACCCACCTCACGTTTCTCTCCGACTCCGTTCCGTTTAACATCCTCACCGTCTCCGATACGATTCTCGTGATCCTGATCGCTGATCGGTGACCGTTACGGTAACGGTACTTAAAACTCGATGTATCGGAGGAGATTTTGATCTCAGGCAAGGAGGGGGAAGAAACGGAATCATTAACGGGTTTGTCGAGCCAAACGGCGCCGTTCATTTCTCCGTTTGGTTTCCACCATGTTTTGACGTATTCTCTCCGATGCTTCCAGAGATCTGAGGATGCAGCGATTCCGAAAACTATGTGTTTGATATCTGTTTTTTCCTCCGGAGCTTGACCCGACCCGAGACGGATAACGGGTACGAGGAGAGAATTGGGGATTAGAGAAGGAGAATACGCGTTTATAAAAGAGATGAAACTGAATGAGTGTAAGAGATATGAGAGGAAGATCAAGAGGACGATGATGGCAGTGAAGGAGCATTGTGAAGAAGATGAAGAAGAAGAAAAGGGTTTATTAGATTTGTCATAAAAAGATAGCTTTTGCTCTTTGTGATTGTGATTGTTTTCTCCCATTGGCTCTGATCGATCGATAACAACAGATTAGGGTTGTTCTGCTCAGATCGAACGCTTTTTATTAAGAAGTGGACAAATGTTATGAGTTTGGAGTATTCTTTAATTTTATTTATCTTGACTTTTTTTTTGTTTTTTAATCTTTATCAAAGATCCAAAAGAAATGAACGCTTTGTATTAGATGCAGCATTGGTCATTCTTAATTTACATATTACAGTAAAAGATAAAATAATAAAATAATATTTTTTTAAATCTCTATTTAAATATATGGTCCCATTAATAACATAAATTAATAATCATATAACTTTCACATATATATATGTGTGAAGATAATATATTTTTAGTATTTTTAATAAATTTCTGTTAGAACTCATTACTAACTTTTCTTATATAAAAAAATATTTTGTTGTGTTTCAAATTTTTTTATTGTTATATCGTCTATAAATTTGTCATAAAAATAAACAAAATTTTATATAAATTTTGAAATTCTATGTATGCATAATTTTTATTTCAATAGTCGTATAAATTGTTTAAATAAAACAATTAAACTCACTAATCATAAATTTGAATTTATGTTAATCGTTATATAAGTGAATTCATCTATAGTCTTTGTTATTTATTATCAAAATAATTTGATTTTTCTTTTAAATTTTAAACTTTCAAATATAAAAATATTAAAATTTATAATATCCAAAACATTAATTTTATTTAGATCAAATTTTGTTAATTTATGTATTTTTAATTTTTAACAAAACTCTTTATAAATTAATAAATATTATTTTATACTATAAATTAATATTTATTAATTTATAGATAAATTAATATCACTATAAATTAATAAAATATTATAGTCCCAATATTACTCATTTATAGAGGTTTTACTGTATATTTCGTCTCCGTTTTAGGAAAAATCGCAAGATTGAAGAAACCATAATAAATCAGATTTTATTTCCTTATATACATTAAAAACACAATATAACAAATCCAATCAATAGCATATAAAAATATTGGTTGGCTTTTGTTATATTACTTTTATTTGATATTTGATTGTCATAAAACTAAAATGAAATTCTTTACATAGATTTTTTTTAAATACCAAATAATTTGAAAGAGAAAAAAATCCCTAAAACATTTAATACATTGTGAAACAGAGGAAGTAACAAATATATAAATAGTAAACCGAGAATCTGAGAAAACTTAACTCAAATGGTCAACCGTAATAAAAATGTTCTGCTTTTACATGTACAAATATTACAGTTTTGATTCAAAAAAGGGTCTCTTTTAATATTTCCATTCTACTAAATTGAAAGTTGTTGTTATGGAACATTGCTCCAAAGATAATATGTAATTACAATGTCAATATTATAATTAGATGGTGAATAACACGTGACGTACCTGTTATTATGATTTCAAAGTATGTAATTAAAGCAGATGAAGATAAAAATCCATAAGATATTGAAATAGTGACCATATTAGACAACCATTTCCCAAGTCTATTTGAAACCGTGATTAGTTAAATCAACTTCTAATTAACTTGTGGCATTAAGCCCAATGAACAAGAAGCAATTAGAAGGATCAAGGCCTTAAGGCCCAAGTTGAGGTTGCTGAAACGTCACTGATGAAAGAAATTGTGTGTTCACCGCTTCGTTTTTTTTGGCTTTCGTTTTTTCCCTCTTTGGCAAGCAAATATCCAAGTGTCTCCATGATACAGATGTTAATCAAAAGATAAAATCCAATCTAGAAGCTTCCACAAAGATCTTAGAAAGGGGATTAAAGGCCTAAGAGGTGATTGCAGAGAAAGAGAAGTTATTACCTCGAAGAACACTCAAATCAGATGATGATAAAAATGACGAACAAAGTAGAGAGAGAGAAGGGAAAAGATAAAATATTTCTGAAGTTGATTTTTTTCTCATTTCGTTAAAAGACAAACGTACAGAAAGATGACAAACTCATCGGTCTAACATTTAACCGGATTAAAACTCAAAGTAATTAACCAACTTAACCAAAGTTTTAGATTAAACCGGGACTAATGTAAATTCCTGTAACAATACTCCCTCCTTCAGAGCAACCTTGTCCTCAAGGATCAAAGTTTGGAAACTAAGCTGAGAAATATTGATAAAACTCCCAAGTTGCTTGGTCTGGAGGATAACCTTTCCATTGCACCAAAACCTTAGTTGCAGCCGTGTTGCGACGCTTAACAACTTTCTTGTCCAGAATGGTTTCAGGTTCCTTAGCATTTCCTTGATCAAGCAAATATTGAGGTAGAGCAGAATGTACCATGGATGGATTGGGGTAGAGCTTCAGCTGGCTCACATGGAATGCATTGTGAATAGCAACGTCAGGAGGCAACTCTAACTTGTAGGCGACCTGACCTATTCTGTCAACAACCCGAAAAGGACCGTAAAACTTTGGGGAGAGCTTGTGAGGGAGCTTACGGTTCTTGAGTGAATGTTGGCGATAAGGCTGCAGCTTGAGGTATACATAAGTACCGATGGTAAACTCTCTGTGGGATCGCTTGGAGTCTGTAATTTGTTTTATTCTGTTTTGAGCTCGTGTGAGGTGAAACTTCAGCATTTTAATGACGTTTTCTCTTGCTTGCAAACTCCGATCAATGACAGGTGAATAGCTCTCTCCTGGGAGATAAGGCAAATGAGTTGGTGGAGGTTGACCATAGAGAATCTCGAATAGGGTGGTCTGGATAGCAGAGTGATAAGTGGTATTGTACCACCATTCAGCCAATGACAGCCATTTGAACCAAGTGTGAGGAGCATCAGCTGTCATACAGCGCAAGTAAGTTTCCAGCGTTCTATTTGCAACCTCTGTCTGGCCATCTGTTTGAGGATAGTAGGCGGTGGAATGTTTCAACTCAACCCCATGTACGCAGAATAGTTCTTTCTAAACATCACTCAAGAATATCGGATCTCTGTCACTAATAATCTCTTTAGGCAGACCATGTAGCTTGAATACATTGTCAAGATAGGCTTGAGCAACGTCAATGGTTGTATAAGGGTGTGACAGACCAATGAAGTGAGCACCTTTGCTAAGCCTGTCAATAACCACGAGAATGCAGTGTTTCCCACTAGATGGTGGCAGTCCCTCAATAAAGTCCATGCTTATAGACTCTCAAACACCAGCTGGTATTAGCAAAGGTTGGAGGAGGCCTGGCCTTGCAGCTGTATCATACTTACTTTTCTGACAAACTGAGCAATTTCGCACATATTGCTGTACCTCAGTCCCCATTTTAGGCCAATAGAATAAGAGGCTTTGATCCTCTGAGTTGTTGCGTCTCTGCCCGAGTGACCACCAATAGTAGAATCATGAAGCCATTGGAGTATATGCAGTTTAACAGTCTCATCAGCACCTACAACCAACTTTCCTTTTCTGCGTAACTCACCATTTGCATAGGAAAATAGAAGGTGAGAAGATGAATCAGTATTCAAATCTGAGATTACCTTTCGCAAATGAGGATCGGTGTCCCATAGCAGTTTCAGCGAATCATAGAACCCATAGTGAACCTGAGATAATGTCAGATGTAGCAGTGCAGATCCTGTGACTTTTGACAAAGCATCAGCAACAAAATTCTCTTTCCCTTGCTTGTATTGGATATCATATTTGTAACCCATGAGTTTAGAGAGCCACATATGCTGAAATGGAGTTGTGAGTTTCTGCTCGGTCAGGAACTTGATGCTCTTTTGATCTATTTTGATCATAAAAGGCTTATGGGCAAGGTAGGCACTCCATGTCTTTACCGCATGAACTACAACAAAGAGTTTTTTTTCATAAACTGATAAAGCTTGGTGTCGAGGACCCAGAGCTCGACTAATGAAGCAGATTGGATGGTTCTCCTGCATTAACACTGCACTAATCCCAATGCTAGAAATATCAGTTTCAACCACAAATAATTTGTCAAAGTTTGGTAGGGCCAGAACAGGTGTAGAGAACAATGCAGCCTTAAGCTTGTCAAATGCATATGTGGCTGTGGAGCACCAAACAAACCCATCCTTCTTCAGTAGATTGGTAAGAGGACGTGCTATCACACTGTACCCTCTAATAAAATGCCTGTAGTAATTTGCCAAGCCAAGAAAGCTGCGGAGTTGCTTCTGTGAGGTCGGTATTGGCCATTGCTTAAGGGCCTGAACCTTGCTTGGATCAGTACTTACCCCTTTAGCTGATATAAAATGGCCTAAGTACTCAATAATAGTTACACCGAAAGTATACTTGGAAGGTTTGAGAAAGAGCTGTTGTTGCTATAGAATGGTGAAAACCTCTGCTAAGTGTTGTAAATGATCTTCCCACTCATCGCTATAGACGAGAATATCATCAAAAAAGACAAGGACAAACCTTCTTAGAACCGCTTGGAACACATGATTCATCAAGCTCTGAAATGTACACGAAGTATTCGTCAAGCCAAAAGGCATAACAAGGTACTCGTAATGGCCCGAATGTGTCTTGAATGCGGTTTTGTACACATCTTCCGATGACATTCAAAATTGGTGGAAGCTAGCTCTTAAATCTAATTTAGAGAAGTATTTAGCTCCTTCTAACTCATCTAATAGATCCTACAAGAGTGGTATTGGGTACTTGTCCTTGACAGTTTGCTTATTAAGTCATCGATAGTCCACACATAACCTCCATGAACCATTCTTTTTCTTTACCAGTACAACAAGGGATGTATAAGGGCTGAAGCTGTGTTGTATTAATCCTTGTGTAACTATATCTTGAATGGTCTTGTCAATGACATCTTTCTGCAAGGATAAATACCTGTAAGGTCTGAGATTCACCGGGTTTGAACCAACTTCAAGGGGAATCTTATGATCAAACCCTTCTCGAAATGGTGGCAGGTCAGTGGGCTCTTTGAATAAATCACCAAAAGCCTCCATAAATGATTTTAGGTGTGGATCATTTGATAGCTCAGTCCCACTAGCAGAGATATGCGAGAAAAGTGCTTGTGGTTTCCAGATCTCTTCTCCCATGATAAGTTCAGTCACTTCTCTTATGTTGAACAGCACAGTTTGTGGTTCTTGCAGCATCAATTTATTAAGACTGCTTCTTGTGATGATTTTTCCACCAGATTTGGTCACACCCCTCAGTACATGTTTAACTCCACCAAGATTAAACTTCATCCTTAGGTTCAAGAAGTCCCATAGGATTGGCCCGAGTGTAATCAACCATTGCACATCCAGAACAAAATCACAATAATCAAGGGGAATGGTTCTGACTTCTATTGTAAGGGTGTAGCCTTGCATCGTCCAAGAGAATGAACTGCACTTGTATTTTGTTACCAGCTCACCTGCTGCAGCTTTAACAGCCATTGGTTTGATTGATTCCAGCAAACAACCTATTTCCTTGGCCTTGTTCACGTCGAGGAAATTATGAGTACTGCCCAGATCAACCAATATGTACAGCTTCTTCTTGCCATATTGTCAAGGTTGGTCAGGAAGATGCTAAGTGAGTGAGCAGCTGGCAAAGATAACCTTGTGAGTGCGCATTCAAACTTATCCAAGAACACCTCTATAGTATCTCCTGCTTGCTTTAAACTCACCAGTTCAGATAAGGGATCGTTGATTAATCCTCCAAACCTAAGAGAAATAGCAACAATATACTCTGTCCATGAAGGATAAGCACTAAACTTTTCAGCAATGTAATTATGATGCCATTGTAAGGCTTTTCCAGACATGTAAACTGTGGCCAAAGGAACCTTCGAATCATTCGGCGTACCATCCAAAGCAAAAAATTGCTCACATTTAAAGACCCAATCATGAAGATCTGCGCCATCAAAAAGTGGAAAACCAATCTTAGATAATCTCGTGTGTAACCCACCCTTTTGATATGGGGTTTTATCCTTTTCCACCGATGAAAATTTTCTGAACTCTGGCTAAATCGTTGTGAATCTGGTGGATCTGGCAGAAGCGGTGATTGTTGGCTCGCGGTAAAGGGCGTCGGTGATGCTGGGATTTGAGCCATTGGTCGTTTCTGGGGATCAAAGTCTCGCGGACGAAGCTCAGCGATCATGTTACGGAGGTCGGTGAATCGCTCATTGAGATCTGTTCTGAGAGCATCAGAGGTTTCAGCTTGCTTAATCTGGTTCAGTTTGAGCTCATCAAGCTGTTTGTTGACTTCGATCATGGTCTGAGCACGTGTTTCCGCCATTTTTGAGCTTGGATCCGAGGAAAAGAACCTCTGATACCAATGATGCAGATGTTAATCAAAAGATAAAATCCAATCTAGAACTTTCCACTGAAGATCGAAGAAAAAGGATTAAAGGCCTAAGAGGTGATTGCAGAGAAAGAGAAGCTATTACCTCGAAGAACACTCAAATCAGATGATGATAAAAATGACGAACAAAAGTAGAGAGAGAGAAGGGAAAATATAAAATATTTTTGAAGTTGATTTTTTCTCATTTCGTTAAAAGACAAACGTACATAAAGATGACAAATTCATCGGTTTAACATTTAACCGGATTAAAACCTATAGTAATTAACCAACTTAACTAAAGTTTTAAATTAAACCGGGACTAATGTAAATCCCTGTAACAGTCCAGCGAGAAATTTGGAGTTGATTGATCTAAGAATCTAAGCATCCATCAAGTCTCTCCAGGTAAGAGATCAAACAAATTATCTCTTCAAATTCGTAAGTAGTAAAACCCATTGACTTGATTTCGTCTGAGAAAGATATTCCACAATCCAGCAGTTATTGATTTCTTCTTCTCCGCTTGTTCTATCATACTTGATACTCTCGCAAGCCCTTAATCGGTGATTTTAGTTCAATACTTGTATTCCAGTTTTTGATTGGTTTGCATTGACTGCTTCACATGTGTAGCTTCTGTTTAAGGAATGCATTTGTTTATTTTTATTGATTTTGGATGAGAAAATAGTATATGGGATTTTGTGAATTAGCTTTTTTGTATCTTCTTTATTTCTGTAGAATCAGGAACTGAGAGTTTAATTTAATTTCTTTGTTGAAATCTGCAGATCGAGAGTCGTGCGTGTTCAATGGCTGGAGTTAGGTTATCACTTCTCAAGTCTCTTCACAGATCAACAAAATCGTCTTGTAATCCTCATTCCACTGAAGTTCGCAGATCTTTTTCGAGACTAGCTGAATACACTGATCTTCTTCAACCACTAAAATCGTCTTCTTCGGTGTTTTCTGGTTTCCAGAAGAATGAGCCTTACACTTCTTTCAATCTTCTCAACTCTCATGTCAGGGCCATTGCTTGTGGATATCCTCTTGATAGAGTGTCTCACCAACCAAAAGTTTCCTCCTTTTCGTCGAATTTGCGCATGCATAGTGCTAAGCCTTTCAATTACTCCATCCCTTTATTAGGTTATTCATCTTACGCACGGGCTTTCAGCTCCAAACCTGATAGTCTTGGAAGCTTTGTAGCCCCTGGTGCTACTGGCTCTGGTGATGGGAATGACATTGACTGGGTTGAGAAGGCTAAAGATGTGTTGCAGACTAGTGTAGATGCAGTTACTGAAACTGCAAGGAAGACTAAAGAAGCCTCTGATGAGATGATCCCTCATGTCCAGCAATTGCTAGACTCCAACCCATATCTTAAAGACGTGATAGTTCCTGTCAGTCTCACTATGACTGGTACTTTGTTTGCTTGGGTAGTGATGCCTAGGATTCTCAGGAGATTTCACAAATATGCTATGCAAGGTTCGGCTGTTTTGCTTCCTGGAGGCTGCGCAACCGAAGATGTTCCATACGAGAAAAGCTTTTAGGGAGCTTTGGAGGATCCTGCGCGTTACTCAGTGACTTTCATTGCCTTTGCACAAATGTGACTACTCTCCCTTTAACTTTTGATTGTGATTTTAAAATTATGTTGTAGAAGATTAAATGACTGATGATTGTGATATGTTGCAGTGCCGCGATGGTGGCGCCAACAACTGTAGCAGCTCAATACTTTTCCCCAGCATTAAAGGGAGCGGTCATTCTCTCACTTGTGTGGTTCCTACATCGGTGGAAGACCAATGTGATTACTCGAACGTTGTCTTCTAAGAGTTTTGTTGGGCTAGATAGGGAGAAGATATTGACTTTGGACAAAGTATCATCAGTTGGTCTTTTTGCTATCTGTTTAATGGCTTCAGCTGAAGCATGTGGGGTAGCCGTTCAATCTATCTTGATCGTTGGTGGAGTTGGAGGTCTGTGCACTCTTCTCTATTTCAAATTAGTTGTTTTGCTCAGTCTTTAGTGGTAATTGTTAGGATTCTCATAATGCATCAGTTTTGATCTGCGTTGTTCAGGTGTGGCCACTGCTTTTGCTGCTAGAGACATTCTTGGTAATGTGCTGAGTGGTCTGTCCATGCAATTCTCAAGGCCTTTCTCTATGGGAGATACAATCAAAGTTAGTTGAACTTAATCTTTTGTGTTACATGCTCTTTGCTTTCTTATTTTATTAAGTTTCTCCAGAGCAAGCAAATATTTTATGAAGATATAATGTTTTCCTTGTCGTCACATTTCAGGCTGGATCTGTAGAAGGTCAGGTTGTTGAGATGGGACTTACAACAACATCTTTGCTGAACGCCGAAAAGTTTCCGGTTTTGGTACCTAATTCACTGTTTTCCAGTCAGGTTAGTTTATCTATTTCGCACTATTCATCTTCATATTGTACAAGGTTATGCTCTTGCTTTCAGAATTCCACACTTTAACGCGTCCACACTGAATTAATGGTTGCAGCCATTTGTTTATCTCATTTGTTTGAATTATTGCTATATGTTTTTCATGGATGGAATTCAGAATGACATAATAACATATACAGGTGATTGTGAATAAGTCCCGAGCTCAGTGGCGAGCCATAGCATCCAAGATCCCGCTGCAGATCGATGACTTGGATAAGATCCCTGAGATATCAAATGAAATCAAGGAAACGTTGAGGTCAAACACAAAAGTTTTCTTAGGGAAAGAAGCTCCTTATTGTTACTTATCCCGAGTGGAAAAATCATTCGCTGAACTTACCATTGGGTGCAATCTCAAATACATGGTACCCTCTCTTATCTCTTTAGTATATATATATATATATATATATATATATAACATTCTAATGACTTATTGAATGGGTACTAGTACTAGTAGTGACCTTTGCCGTCATCAATTCTGGACTAAGTTGGTAAATTTATGCGATCGTTTAACGTGCAATGGTGTGATAATGTGTGACAGGGAAAAGATGAGCTATACACAACACAACAAGAGGTCCTTCTTGAGTCGGCTAAGATCATAAAGAAGCATGGAGCATCATTGGGTTCCACCTGGGACAATTCTACGTTTTAAGTGATCATTTGGTAGAGGTAAGGAATGCTGATCGGGAAGCTACTTTGCCAGATGAATCCAGGAATCTGTGTTCTTTGGTTAATTACAGAAAATGATGATGACTGTTTTAGGGGATTCAAGTGGGAAATTTTCATATTGGCTTTAGAGTATTCTAACAACTTCTGTGTATAGCAAAAAACAAAAGACTAATACTATGTTTTTGAGGCAGTAAAACAGGAGATTGTTGTTTCAATGTGTGTTTGCAGTGCATCATCAATAATTCAGCTCAACTTTTATTCCTCTAATCTTTATTCAACATGGAGTTTTAATCTATGAGTCCATGACTCAACATGATCGTAGGCATGAACTTGATCTTGTGATTTTTTTTTTGTAAGGCCATTAACTGGCTGAATAAATTTAACAAAAAAAAATCAACTATCTGAATAAAGAACTAATAAGATACAAATTAAACTGAAATTCAGTATATATTTTGATATTGTTTAGATCATATAGTAGAGAAATTGTTTTTTTTTTGTTCTAATGCAAAAAAATACGAAGTAGTTGGGTAAGAAGTTAAAACCTGAAAGATGTGACCGGGCTACAGTAAGTTTAGTTGACCACCTAAAGGTCCAAAACCTTTGACTTTGAGAGAGACTGTTTCGTTTTCTTCTTCGTATTCTTCACTGCGATGAATGATCGTTAAGGTTGATCCATCAGCGCTAAATCAGTCTGAATTCTTTGGAAGGTTAATCTAATCCGTAAATGTACTTAGGAACTTTCTCTTCTGATCAAACGAAAACGCGTGCGTGTAATTACTTTCCTTGTTGATCTTCTCCTATAAAGATTTTTGCTCTTAATTCGAAAGGCTTGTGGTTTTGATCCATTGAACTGAAAAGTGTTTAGTTGTTTGTCCTCAAACAAACATAAAAGTAAAATAAGAGAAAGAAGTTTAAAAACACACAAACTCATTTCATCCTCAGAGCACTACACTCACATTCATCATAATAAGGCACTAGAAATTTTTATCTTAAAGGATCCAGACCACCATGTAATTTACCGTATACATTCTAAACTTATTTCACTGTTTTACTTCGTTTAGTGTCTATACATTTCGACATTTCGTTGACCATAATGAATTGAAACTTTCATTCATACCAAAATGGAATTGTTAAAACTATAGGCCGATCAGCCCATATTGGAATAGTTGGGCTCATGGGCCCAAAACGCCAAATACTGAGGTATATTACAGAATTACTCCTTCGATTCCCTGAGCATTACTCCAAATAAACTCTCCCATCGATCTCGAAAAAGCGGAAACCCTAAACTCTCCGATCGATCTCGGATAAGCGGAAACCCTAAACTCCCGATCGATCTCCACCGTTTCTTCGTGTTGTAAGGTAAATCTCGATTTTGATTTCGAAATGTATATTTTTTGATTTATGCTTTCTCGTTTTTGATGTATATGATTTGTTTGATGCCTGTTGAGAATAAGTTTTGGTTTGCAGGAGATATGCCTCGTTTTTACAAATCTGAATTCTTCCTACCCAAAACCAGGAATATCATCGTTCAAGAAGTTTCTAAGTTTTTGAATCCTCCCAGAGCTTTCATATCTAAAGAAGACTTAGCCATCCTACTTTTAGTTCATTACGATTGGTAATATAAATTTATATTTTTAAAATTGTTTTAAGTCATTGTTTACTTTTACTAAACATTGTTAAGTGCCTTTTGTTCGGAATGTAAATGAAATCAAAGAGGAGCTTATGAAATCACCGGATACTGTTTACTCTAAAATCGGACTCTCTCTTGATGAGGCTACCGTTGGAACATGTTGTGTTTGCCATGATGTTGGTCCACATCCTGCTTGTGGTCACACATGTGAGGAAGACTTGAAAGGTTAGTTATTTTTTTCTTTTTCTATGAATCAACACATTTCATTTATTTTGCTTCACCCTATTACTATGTTCTTGCAGTTTACCTTAGCTCAGAAGTAGATGCTGGAAAGGCTAAGCTTAGGTGTGCCAATCACCATTTGTGCCACGTAAATCATTTGAAGTCGGTCTTTGTCAAAGATCCTCGACGAGGATGTTATGAAAAAGTTTGATGATAATGTGGGCAGATCCTTTGTTCATGGGGACCCGGTTAGTTTCTCTTTATCTATTTATACCCAAAATGTTTTTTTTAAAATGATATTGGATTATGATATTTCTCGTTGCTGCATTTTTCAGGATTTCTGTTTATGTGATTGTAATAGATGTATCATTGAGCTTGACACAAATGACACAGAAACTGATATCATCACTTGTAGGTTTTGTAGGGATCGATTCTGTTTCAAGGTATTATAATTTATATTTTAAATCTAGTTTATATTATTCTTGAACTACTAGCTAGAATATCTTCTAATGAATTTTACTTGATTGTAGTGTAAATTCCTACATTTCCCGGCCACGTGTGAAGAAACTGAAAAGTGGACTGCGAGACCGTAAGCATTTACTAGTCTATTCTTTTTAGTTAAAAATTTGGTTTATAATTTTATTTGATATGGTTCATGTTAATATTTGTTTTTAATTGCAGATTTGGAGAAGGTATTAAACCTTGTCCAAGATGCAAAGTTAGGACCGTAAAAGACGAAGGTTGTCTGCATATGATTTGTGAAACTTCAGGATGCAGGCATGAATACTGCTGGTAAATTGAATCATATAATCTTTTACTTTGGTTAATGAATAAATATATTTGTGTAATTCTAAGTTTATTTTTGTTATTTATGATGGCAGGCGTTGTTTGAAAGATTGGACCGTGTCTGGTGATCATGGCTATTACAGCTGCGGAAATGAAGAAAACTTGGGCGGAATTGATACCAACATGATTCAGTGTTTGAATGAATTGAAGGATTGTAATGAGGTAAAATAGTTAGATGAACAGTAAAGATTTGATTTTCTATTCTAATGAGAATTGCTTATAAACTTTCTTTTTATATTTTATGCAGCTTTCTGACCCGCACGATAACCTCTTACCTCCTGGGGAGGCTCCTGGGGAGGCACAAAGCCCACGTTTTCTTTCTGAGAGGGCGTTGCTAGCGAATTACTTGCAGGTAACATTTATTTTCATTTATTTAATGTGTTAAATATACTTCTCTTGCTCCGTTAGACATCTGTGCTGTTATGCTACTTTTTAGACATCTGTTATGAAGACATAAGTCTTTAGACGTCTGTTATTGCAATATCTCATTACTAATTTAGCTTTTTTAGTCCGCAGATGTACGAGTTGCTTAGTGTTATCGAGTGGTTCAGCATCCACATCTGTTACAATCCGGACTCGAGGGCTCAGTTGGTAGATGATGCGGCTCAGGTGCGTGCTTCCCTTGTTAAAAACATGGAAGAGTTTCCAAGTTTGGAGATTGTGTCGGGGTTGCTTGTGTGGAAGAACCCACGTCACTCTGTTCGTAGCCCCATTGTTATCTACAGTCCAGGACTGTAGATCGTTACATTTTCATATAAACATTTGACTCATTGTAATCCTATCAATTTGTTCTTAAAATTTCGAAAAGTTGATTGCCTACGCCCCCCAAACGTTGAACCTCTTGACATTCCTCCCCATATTATCACATTTTTCCTCTATTACTATCTCCCAGATCTATAAACAACAATAACATAAATTTCCCCGATCTGTGAAAAACGGAAACGTTGCCCATAACATGTTTAACGGAAAACTTATGCATAACTCGGTTAACAGAAATTTCTGCCATAAAATACTATATAACTGGTCCATTACTTGTTCATAACTCGTTTAACGGAAATTTGTGCCATAAAACACTACACAAATGGTCTATTGCAAGTAATAGACAAAAATAGTTTTATTGATACTGTTGATATAATCTTGTTGATATCGATGGACAATACATTTCATGAGACAATGCATCTCATGGACAATAAATTTCATCTCATAAGGGTATTTTGGTCAATTCATTATTTTCATGCCATCAATAAATAGCATTTTTTTAAGACTTTCCATAAAATGACATTTTTGAAAACTTGAACTGGTTTTATGGTATTTTTAGAAATATCCACAAAATAGAACTGGTTTTATGGCATTCGAAAATAAATAAACGGAACAACTTTATAGAAGTCGATTTATCTGTAAATACACGTAACTACAAAATATTTTGGAAGAGTTCTTTATAAACAACATATAAAATACTTTTTGGGCTTTACATCATTATATAAAAAATTAGGATTTAATTAGAATTTTTAACCCATTTCTAGATAGCACAACATATAGCTGTCCATGGCAGAAGACAGACCTTGGTATGTACAAACCAACTTTGGACAATGTCTGATCCTGACTTTTATTTATAGTCATAGCGAAAGCAAGAGCAACTGGAAACTGTCTACGTTTCATACAGAAAGAAAACTTCCCATCAGATGGCGTTAGGAACATTATAAGGAATACCAAGATCAAAAAAAAAAAAAAACATTATAGGGATCAAGACAATACTTCCGACACTGATACCAGTTATAATTCTTGTCTGAATAACATGATCGGCCATTTAAACAGCTTGTAGCCTTGTACCATTGCATAAACCACCATCATGATCTGTTAAGGTTTTACAACCTCTCAAAGGCTCAAGCTTATAAGCTATTTGTCATCAACCCCAAATATCACATAAACAGAGCAATAAAGATATGGAGAGGAAGAAGATAAAAGAGAGTAAGAAGGAAGAAGAGGAGCACACAAGCATTTGTTCACCCGGTTCACGGTATTAATTAACCACTACATCCGGTTAGGATCTTTCGATCCACATCCATCACTATGAAGAAGAAGATGATTACAAGGGATATAAGTGATTCACTCTCAAGAACTCACTCTGTTTAATACCCACCGTTTTAACTGAGAAAACAAACCCCTAAAACTTACACTTTACATGTTTTCTCTCACTCTTCTATCTACATTGTTTGTGCTTTCTCTCTTGCGCTTTCTTACTTGTTCTTCTTTCTTATCTTGCCTCACACACCTAGAACACCCCTTTATAGTGGCGTCTAAAACCCTAAGGCTTGTGCTGTTCCCAAATGCTGAGTTGGCTACTTGGATCCTATTTTGATTCGCCAAAACAGACCCTTAGACACAAGAAGACAACTGTCCTTCTGAGCCATAACTTGTAGCTTCTTTGTGGTCCACAATATAACTCAACCAGAGATCAACTTATATTTAACTCTAGTTCACATTTTCTTACTTGCCTTTGGACTTGTTAACATGAATCATCAAGCTCTCAACTTCACAAATCTCCACCTGAGAACATGATGATCAAACCAAAAAACCTGCTGCACATACTTGAGAGAGAGAGAGAGAGAGAGAGAGAGAGAGCACTTTCTCCTTTCTTAGATTTCAATCTCGGCTCCTGAATATCAATATTCAGCCTTGATACTTTGCAGTTTAACACACTGTAAACTTGCTTAATCATTTAACTTTTATTTTATAACTGTAAAGTAATGTTCAGGTAAGCACCTTGAAACTCTTATTTTATAAAATGTGACAGATTTCATGTACTATGACAGCATGATGTAAATTTCAGTTGGACCATGCAGTTGTACTTTGTACTTTGGTCCACAGATACTCCCAATTGGTTTTGTTTCTAAGCCTGATGGTTGTTTGGTTTCTGGATTCAGATTTTCCGTTCAATCGATTCAAACTCTGTGAAAGGTTTCCCAAAGGATCCAAAGTATGCTACAAGCAAGGTGAGTTGATAAATCAAAGGAAAATTGTGCTGTCATTATGATTTGGTGGGAACATATATAGCTGAGAAATTGATGGATAAAAGGATTTTTTTGGATAGAATTTGGTGTGCGGTAAGAACGTGCTCATTGACATGAGCATTCACACCGCATATGTAAAGGCTATTCGTGCAGCCCAACACTTCATCTAAATTGAGAACCAATATTTCATTGGATCCTCCTACGACTGGAATGCTCATAAGGACATAGGTTTGTTTGTCTTGAGGCTTTTTTGGATAGAATTTGGTGTGCGGTAAGAACGTGCTCATTGACATGAGCATTCACACCGCATATGTAAAGGCTATTCGTGCAGCCCAACACTTCATCTAAATTGAGAACCAATATTTCATTGGATCCTCCTACGACTGGAATGCTCATAAGGACATAGGTTTGTTTGTCTTGAGGCTTTCTAATCATTTGCTCTCTTGAAAAATAATAAAAAAACCTTAGTTTTTGTGACAGTTAAGAATTAATTTCGAATTTGGTCTTTTTCTTCTAATCGAGTTTTATGTTACATCATCTAAAAAAATTAGTCTTTATCCAACTTGAATGTCTACCTAAAAATTCTACCTAATCTCTAATTTTCTAACAAGCTTTGATTTTCAAGTTTTCTGCTGGTATTTCCAATGAAAAGGGGATCATGAACTTGATACACAGAAACAGAGACACTGTTTTGATCACTTGTCAAATGCATTAGCTTCGTTGTGGTAAAATTGGTCATCTTTAAGGTTGTTTATTCCATGTTGATTGTCATGTAGGTGCCAACAACTTAATTCCTATGGAAATTGCGTTGAAGATTGCTGATAAGATTGATAAGCCATTAAGAGCTTATATCAAGAAGAAGAAGAGGAATGACGTGGCAGCAGAAAATGACGAGCTGGAATGAGAGTAAGTAAGGATGCTGAGGTGGAGGTCAGCTAAAGAAGACTGAAGAGAGTATACGAAAATAGATATATTGTAATTCGTTTTAAAATAGTTTCTCATCCTTTTATGAATTGGATCTTTGGGAAGTTTGTTAGAGTTCTTTCTCTGCAACCTTAGGCGATTCATCAAGAGAGTGTTCTTGAGTTTCGATGGGATTGATCATAGTTGTTGATTTTCAGCTGTGATTGATTTGTAATCTCTGTTGAGTGAAATAAAATTCGACTATTTCTCTTAACAATTGGTGCGGTGAGCATCGCGATTCATAGCGACGACGGAGATGGAAAATTCAGAGCAGATTACGCGAATTACAAGGATCGGTGGAAGAATTAACCGCCGAAGTTGAGATATTACGCGGCGGATGGAAGAGGTTAACGGAATCAAACAGACGTGTCAAATCGAAGTGTTGCGAATCGAAGATCGCCTAACAAAGGTGGATCGGAGAATCGAAGCGATAGATCTGAATCTGAATTCGATTACTAATATCCTAGCTCGTATAGAAGCTAATCAGATTCGACAACGTCCGGGAAGACGATCGATGCTGGTCCTTCACATCAGGTACAATCTGAAACTCCTATAGATGATCGATCAGTAGATCCTGGTGAAACAACGTTAGGTTATCGGGGAATTCACAATGTGTTAGAAAATCGAGATGGAATGTTGAAGAAAATTGAGCTTCCGCCTTGTGATGGATTACGTCCTTATGGTTGGATTACACAAGCTGAACGATTCTTTTGTTTGGGGAAGTATAGTGATGTGGATAAGTTGGATTTGATGTCAGTAAGCTTACAAGGTCCAGTTCTCAATTGGTTTAATCGAGAGATTCAGCGAGAAGAGTTTAAAGATTGGTCTCAGTTTAAGCGATTGCGAGATTTAGTCAAAAGCTTGAAGAGAATCCAAAGAAACGATTATTCAGTTTGAAACAAACAGGTCCTATTGCAGAGTATGTGAATGAGTTTGAGGAACTTTTCTGCGATAGTTCTGAGGGATCGATGAAGCTAACCTTGAACATATTTTCTACTTGGGATTAAAACCAGAAATGCAAGAGGTTATTAAGATAAAAGAGCCTCACGGACTGTAGAGCATTTTAACTCTGTAATGAGGATGGCTGATAGTGCTTTTTGTAGTTCTAGTAGCAGCAGTCTGGTCATTTTACTCCTCGAGAACTACCTATATACCGTTAAAGTCTTCCACTAATTACAATGCTTCAAGATCGTGGTCACAGCCATCTAGTCATGACAATTCCAGGGATACTAATAAGTATTTTGGGTCTGACTCAAGACAATCAGGGAGAACCAAAACTTGAAATCTACTAATTCTGCAGTTGGGGTGAAAAAGATTTAACAGACTGAATTTGAGGAATTAAGGAGGCTAGGTCTGTGTTATAAATGCAAAGGAAAGTGGTCTAAAAATCACAAGTGTCAACAGGGGTTTACAAGTGATGACAGTGATTAATGGGGAGGAAGTTGAGATTTTAGAAGAAGAATGGATTGATACCTTGAAGATGAAAATGGCAGTGTGAATTAGTAGAATTGTCAATATTGTCTTATTTGGGAGTTGACTCGCCAAGTACTACAAAAATGTGGGGAACAATTGGAAAAACTAAGGTTGTCATAATGTTAGATAGTGGTGCCACACACAACTTTGTGGATCCGACCATCATATCTAAGGCAAAGTTGCAACCATTAACTAACACCAATATGAGAGTGCGTTTAGGAACTGGCATTACAGTTCATGGATCTGGAGTGTGTCCAAAAGTTCCTTTTACAATTCAAGAACATCAATCAACAGCAGACTTCATTGTATTGGAGTTAGGCAATGTTGATATCATTTTGGGAGTGCAGTGGTTGAGAACATTAGGGAAGTGTGCGATGAATTGGGAGACTCATGAGCTGTCATTCAATCATGGAGGAGCGATTGTGAACCTCATTGGAGATCCTACTTTACAGCACCAGAATTTCCTTAAGAACTCTCCGTTATTCACTGATGTGCAACTGGAATTGAGTAATACTGAACCATTGGAGGAGATTCAACAGATTAATGCATCAGTGGAACTATTATTGGGTAGGCATTTGAATGTTTTTGCAGAGCCGACTCAGCTCCCACCTAAACGAGGTTTTGAACATGCCATTAATTTAGTGGCTGGAGCTGGCCCAATAAATGTTCGTCCTTATAGGTATCCTCATGCATATAAGGAGGAAATGGAGAAATTAGTAACAAAGATGTTGACAGATGGTATCATTAGGACCGAGTAAAAGTCCTTATTCAAGTCCTGTTTGGCTGGTCAAGAAAAAAGATAACAATTGGAGATTTTGTGTTGATTATAGAGCTCTAAACAAGATCACAATCCCAGATAAGTTCCCAATACCTATGATTGACCAGTTGTTGGATGAATTGCATGGTGCCAAGTTGTTTTCAAAGTTGGATTTAAGAGCTGGATATCATCAAATACGCATGGAAGATAGAGATATAGAGAAGACGCATTTCGATCTACTAATGGCCATTATGCATTTTTGGTTATGCCATATGGTCTAAGCAATGCGCCCGCAACGGTTCAATCACTTATGAATGAGTTATTCAGACCATTTTTGGGAAGATTTGTGTTAGTATTCTTCGATGACATATTGGTCTTCAGTTCTACTATGGAGGAACATATTCAGCATTTAGCTCAAGTGTTGAATGTCTTTGTGGTTCAACAATTGTTTGCAAATAAGAAGAAGTGTCTGTTTGGCCAGACTCATGTAGAATATTTAGGCCATGTGATATCCAGTGAAGGGGTTGCTACAGATCCAGAGAAAGACAAAAGCCATGAATATGGCCAGTCCCAAAAACAGTTAAAGAACTTCCAATTTTTTTGGGATTAACTGGTTTCTATATGCGTTTTGTAAAAGGATATTTTTCTATTGCTCGACCATTAACAGAGTTACTTAAAAAAGATCAGTTCGAAGGGACGAATAAGACTACGGGTGCTTTTGAGCAATTAAAAGAAGCAATGATGACTGAACCGGGATTGGGTTTAGCAGAAATTACACAGCCATTTTTCGTAGAATCTGATGCGTCTGGTTATGGAGTGGGTACTGTATTAATGCAGAGTAATCAACCCATTGCATATTTTAGTTCTGGTCTCTCGGATAGGGAACAAATCAAACCCATTTAGGAAAGGGGGCTGATGGCCATTGTCGTAGCTATTCAAAAGTGGAGGCATTACTTGATTGGAGCAAATTTGTGGTACATACAGATCAAAAGAGCCTCAAATTTTCTTTGGAACAGAGGGATGTATCAATGGACTATCAACGTTGGCTTTCTAAACTGTTGGGATACGATTTTGATATCATTTACAAGCTTGGGGTTGATAATAAAGTTGCAGATGGATTATCCAGAATCATTCTTGAACCTATGATTACAAGTTCTGCGATGTTTTTAGCTTTGACGATTACTACAAGCTTACAACTACAAGATATATTGGACGAGAATGAAAATGAAGATGAGATAAGTGCATAGCAACAGGAAGAGTTAACAAACCAGAGTGCACCGTTGGATTTAACAGGAGGGAAGGGGCGGCGGTTGCACAAAGGGAGGCTGATGTTATCTCGAAAATCAAAACATATTCCAACAATATTACAAGTTTATCATGATGAGTTAATTGGAGGACATTCAGGAGTTCTTAAGACACTGCGCCGGGTACAACAGGTTTTCTTTTGGAAAAAAATGAATGTTGATGTTCAGAAGTATGTAGCTGAGTGTAGTGTTTGTCAGAAACACAAGTATTCAACTCTATCACCAGCAGGTTTACTTCAGCCTTTACCAATTCCTTCACAGATTTGGGAGGATCTTTCAATGGATTTTATAGAAGGATTGCCATTATCAAGGGGAGTTAATGTGATTTTGGTGGTGGTGGATCGTTTGAGTAAGTATGCTCATTTCATAGGTCTCAAACATCCTTATACCGCAAAAGATGTTGCAGATAAATTTGTCCAAGAAGTTGTTAAGCTCCATGGATTTCCTGCTTCTATTATTTCAGATAGAGACAAAATATTTTTGAGTTCATTCTGGAGGGAGTTATTCAAACAAATCGGGGACAAAACTCAAATATAGTACATCTTACCATCCACAAACGGATGGGCGATCAAGTATTAAATCGGTGTTTGGAAACTTATCTCGAGATGTTTTTCTTCTTCTCATCCAAAGTCGTGGGCTCTGTTTTTAGTTTGAGGTGAGCTTTGGTTTAACACCAACTATCATACATCTTTAGGGACAACACCCTTTCATATCGTGTATGGCAGAGCTCCTCCAAGTTTGTTGAAGTTTGAGGAGGGTTCAACAACAAATTTTGAGTTGGAGACAATGCTCAAGCAGAGGGATTCAATGCTGGTTCAGATCAAGAATCATCTTATTCTAGCTCAAGATAGAATGAAAAATAATGCTGATAAAAAACGCAGAGAGTTGGTGTTTAATGTTGGGGATAAGGTGTTTTTGAAGCTACGCCCTTATAGACAAAACGATGTCGAGACGTATGTGTCGGAAGTTGGTTGCACGTTATTATGGACCCTTTGAAGTGATTGATCATGTGGGAGCTGTCGCTATAGACTAAAATTGCCTTCACTCTCAAAGATTCATAATGTCTTTCATGTCTCTCGCTTAAAACCAGTTAGGGGCAGAATCATATCATTACTGAATTACCAGCTACATTGTCATCCCAAGATGAGCTGGTCATTGAACCAGAACATATGTTGGATACTCGTTATGACAAGGATGGTCATTTGGAAGCATTGATCAAATGGACTGGTCTACTCGGATCATGAGCGATCTTGGGAGAAAGTGACAACCTTGATTCATCGGTTTCCACATCTGAAGCTTCGAGGACAAGCTTAAATGCCCGAGCGACGGGTATTGATAAGCCATTAAGAGCTTATATCAAGAAGAAGAAGAGGAATGACGTGGCAGCAGAAAATGACGAGCTGGAATGAGAGTAAGTAAGGATGCTAAGGTGGAGGTCAGCTAAAGAAGACTGAAGAGAGTATACGAAAATAGATATATTGTAATTCGTTTTAAAATAGTTTCTCATCCTTTTATGAATTGGATCTTTGGGAAGTTTGTTAGAGTTCTTTCTCTGCAACCTTAGGCGATTCATCAAGAGAGTGTTCTTGAGTTTCGATTGGATTGATCATAGTTGTTGATTTTCAGCTGTGATTGATTTGTAATCTCTGTTGAGTGAAATAAAATTCGACTATTTCTCTTAACAAAGATCAGAGCAAATGAACGGTTTGCTGTATATATTGTCATTCCAATGTGGCCAGAAGGAGTTCCAACCGGCGCTACTACACAAAGGATTCTATATTGGCAGGTGATTCTAGTACAGATGTCTCTTTGCAAAACGTTAACCTTCTCTCTCTTGGTCCATGTGACGACAATACTGATATCTTTCCTTAAAGTGGTCAAATTAGGACTAAAGTAGAAGAAACTAGTGAATGTAATCTTGATTGTGCATGTTCTTAAACTTGTGTGTAGTGTAGTTTGGGATTAGATATTCTTTCAGGCACACATTGTTAACAATAGACAAATATGGATCCAAAATTTAGTATATGTAATTCATATATAATCCAATATGATGCGTGGACGATTCAAGTTTGTGAAACTGAATGTCATAGTTATCGTCCTTGTAGCATAAGACGATGCAAATGATGTATGGGACTATCTACAATGCGTTAGTGGAGGCTGGGGTCGAAACTGAATTCTCCCCACAAGACTACCTGAACTTCTTCTGTCTTGGAAACCGAGAAATGGTGAGCGAATCAGGCACAGAAAGTCCAAGCAACGGGAACACTCCCCAGGTAACTAAACCAGCTGCTTGACTTGCTGCTGCAGTTTCGATCATCATTGAATGATGAGTTGTAATTGAAACTGTGTTATAGGCATTATGTCGAAAGAGCAGAAGATTTATGATATATGTTCATTCAAAAGGGATGGTTGTTGATGATGAGTATGTGGTAATTGGATCTGCAAACATAAACCAAAGATCAATGGAAGGGACAAGAGATACAGAGATTGCAATGGGAGCTTACCAGCCTCTACATACATGGGCACGACGACAATCTGGTCCTCGGGGTCAGGTAAACACGCACAAAGTTAATCCAAACATGATTTTATAGTCCGAGTCAATGTTGAAAACACTTTGTACATTAATTTGCAGATCTACGGATACAGAATGTCACTTTGGGCAGAACACATGGCAATGTTAGATGACTGCTTTGCAGAGCCGGAGAGTCTAGAGTGTGTAAGGAAAGTGAGAACAATGGCGGGGGAGAACTGGAAACAGTTTAGGACAGAGCAAGTTTCGGAGATGAGAGGACATCTGATGAAATATCCGGTGGGAGTTGATCGCAAAGGCAAAGTCCGGCCACTTCCAGGGAGCGAGGAGTTCCCCGATGTCGGAGGAAACATCGTTGGATCCTTCCTTGTCATACAGGAGAATCTCACAATCTGATCATAGGATAGTCCATTTTTTTTCTTAATGAATTGAGGATTGTTAATCTGTTTATTGTATAAACCTTACAATTTCTTGTTGGCAACGTAACAGGGGCCTTAGTGTGTATACAAGACAACAATTGATTGATCAGACATTGTTTATGTAAGTAAATAAACAAAGGTTGATAGATTTTTCAGTCTTCTTATTCCCTTTTTGCAGGTAAGAACTACTTCCTAATTCTAATTGGAATAACAAATCATACAAGATAGAAGAAATAACACATACAATACAAATGCATCAGCCATGGAAATGAAGCCTCATGTGTCATTGACAAGCTTTGGCCTTGCTGTCTCTCAGAGGGCAACAACAATCCAACAGTATCATTAGAATCGTTCTTGTCTTTCTTGAATTCTCCAGGCTTCGTCCAGCGCTTATAATTACCAGAGAGTATCCCATAACATCTATCATAGCTGAGCCCGGAGAAAGCTCTGATCAAAAACAGCAACTGATTGCTTGAATAATCCGAGACCCGAATACGTAGCATCCCCAAGGATTATGGGCCGGGTTTGGTGGGCCAAACAAAGCTCCAACACGGAGCTCGATATAAAAGCAGTCGCAAATCAAAGGTACGTTAAATATTGAGTGAGTTCCGTTTGTTCCATACAATAAAACCCTAATAATCCCTTTGCACTTGCTCGAGAAATAATCACATCTCCTAGCCATGGTGCGGTGTAACCATTGTGCGAAGAATGTTCCCGGAGTTCGCCCCTACGACGGTGGTTTGTAAGTGTTTTCGATCTTAGATATATGATGGTTTGTAGTTGAGAGTTATGATTGATGTGCTTTTTGTAGGGCATGTGATTTATGTGGGAGGATACTGGAAAACTTCAATTTTTCTACTGACGTTACATTCATTAAGAATGCGGCTGGACAGGTATACTCGAATTGATTCCACGTGTGATCGATCAATAGGATGCAATATTATTATTGTCATGAAAGTTAGCAACTTTTTCGTATATTAGATATACTCGTCCTGCCTTTTTAACTCCATTTAGTATATTATAGGATGCAAGAATTGATTATTATTATTGTCAAGTCTCTTCTAAGATTGGTTGTATGACAAAAGTTAGCAACTTTTTCGTAAATTAGATATACGAAATCATTAGGAATATCTTTGATAGAAATAATAGAATAGACAACAGATTTGAAATGATTTCTGTGCCTGCAGAGCCAAGCGTCAGGTAACATAGTGACGAGTGTTGAGAGTGGGAATTCAAGCTCACGTATAATAGGTATAAGACTTATCTGTTCACTCTTGTCCTTAAAGTTTTTGCTATCGTTTTGAGCTCTTTGTGTGCATTGTCCCAGAGAAAGGCCAAGGAGAAAAAGATGGGGCATCGGATGAATCAGGCAACTTATTTAACATTTATGATTCTGAGGTGGGCAATGGTTTTGTTTTCTTGTCTTGTCTTGCATTTGATGCTAAGCCGACATGAAATGGATAAATGCTCTACAGTCTTTTTCCCTCCTTACTAGAGTTTCACTTGTTTACATTTGATAATCGTTGGTCATAATATTTCCCAGGTGGATGACGACATTCCTGATGAGAAACAAATGGAGCCCATGATGGTGGTCTTGAATTTACGAAAAAGAGACTATAAGGAGGTGATTGATAGGCTATATATATATATATATATCATTTATCTTCTCTTGGATTCAGACATTTTAAGAAGAATTTATATTGTTTGGTAGAAGCAAGCTTTTCTGAAGGGTTTAAACCCGTGCTTTGCTGCTAAAGCAGCACGTGCTGAGGAAGAAAAATGCGCCTCCACCAGCTACTGCCATGGAAGCAGTTCACTTGAGAGGACGGTAAAAATATTGTATTTTTTGAAGAAAAACGTTTGGAGTTTTCTTGTGTTTCTGATTTTGAGTCTTGTACAGCGACTCAGTGGGTTAATCAACTACGATGTTTTGGAAGAGCTCTTTGATACTACTTTTTTCTTGTTTCTTCTTTCAGCCATCACAGAAGGAATCGAGAACAGTTACAGAGAAGAAGAATGAAGAGACGGAAGAGCATGAGATTGTTGAAGATGAACACAGATGAGAAATTCTATGAAGACCAAGTGGAAGAGGAAGATTTTGGATAGTATTAATGATACTTTATATTATCTAAATTATATTTTGATTCATTTCTGTTTTGCCCGACTAGTTAAACAAATCTATATGCTTTATTGTAGGAGAAGGCGAATAAATTTATGTCTTGATAGGATCTTTGATTCTCAAATAATAGGCTTTTTAGGACCCCAATGTCGGAGGAAACATCGTCGGATCCCCTTTCTTGTCATACAGGAGAATCTCACAATCTAATAACAAGCAGAGTCAAGAGTCCATTTTCTTTTTAATGAATCGAGGGTCGTTAATCTATTTCGGGAATTTAATGAAAAAATTCTTCAACTTTGGCCTCATCCATTTTTAAACCCTCAACTATTGTTCTAGTCAAAAATCCTCTCAACTTTAATCCTTTAACAGATTTGATCTTCGTAAACCGTTTCCATTTACCATGATTGAAAGTTGTTTTAAGGACATAAAACGTTGAGGCGTTTGTATTTTTCATATAAACAATAAGATTTTTAATTTAAAACAAACAAAAAAATATAAAATGTACTCTTTTTAAGTATTTTAATCTTAAAATCCCTAAATCTTAAAACCGTTAAAATTTAAGAAATTCCAAAAATGCTGAACGAAAAGTGAAAGCGGAAGTCGTAGAGAGCAAGAGGTATATTGGTTCGATTGTTCTAAGATGTTGAGGTAAGTCAAATTCATTTGATTATTATGGTGTTCTCACATTGAGATAAAATTCCTTTTGCACATGAAAAAGTTCAAATGGTAGACCCAAGAACAATGAACAACATTGGTTTTGAAAATTTTCTATTTCAAGTTCTTTACTTTTTTTTTTTTTTTTTCATTTGTAGACTTGCAAAAACTGTCAACAAGTTAGACACAACAGACATTCAGTCAAAGGAAAACTAAGAAAAAAACAGAAGATTGTGGCTGAAGAAAATTCTAACACTGAGCCAACACAATCTTCTCTTCAAAGTTAATGTTGGGGTAGTGTCTACTTTATGATATATGTAGTTTCTTATGTTGCAACGGATAGTACTTCTTAGAGCTATTAGTTTTTTTTTGTTAAACAATGTGGATGGTTTTTTTTGGTCGATTTCTTGAAACAACATATTGTTGAACAGCTTGAATTGTTGGATATATATTCATGTTTTTGTGTCTTATATTTGTTTTTACAACTTCTAAACACCAAACTAAACCATTTAAAATTCACAATAAAATCACGAAACCGGAACCATAAGTTTACAATTCGAGATTTTTACATGGACTTCATGTTATTTTTTAATTAAAAATCTTGTTGTTTCTATGAAAAATACAAACACCTCAACGTTTTATGTCTTTAAAACAACATTTCGTTACGGTAAACGAAAACGGTTTACGGAGGGTCAAATCTATTAACAAATTGAAGTTGAGAGGATTTTTTACTAAAATAATAGTTGAAGGTTTAAAAATGGATGGAACCAAAGTTGAGGGGTTTTTTCATTAAATTCCCATCTATTTATTGTATAACCTTAAACAAAGGTTGAAGTTTCTATATTAACAAGAAAAATCCCTGTAAAATTTGAATACAAATGCATCAGGTGTCATTGACAAGCTTTGGCCTCGCTGTTTTAGGATCAATTTCAACTCAGACCAATTTCACGGAGTTGAGGCACATCCACAGAGTCTTGAATCTCCATTCTCCAACTCAGCAACCGCTTTCTGGTTTTCTTCGTTTCCTTCCAGGAGATTTCTCACACACCACAGGCCCCATTCTCTCAGGAATGGGTTGTCATCGGCCGTCACACACTGCTGCAACATCAGGAAGAGCCCATCTCTCTCTCTCATCTCATCTTGTACCTCTTTCCTTCTATACGCACAGTTGGCAATCACAGACACAATGTCTCTCCTGAATCCTCTGTAAGGACAAGGCTTTAAAGAAGACGAAGAAGAACTGAGACTCTGGTTTAGAGACTTCTTTATTGTTGTTGGAGGCTCAAGCAGGAGGATCTCTATTAATCCAGAGGACAACAACAATCCAACAACAGTATCACCAGAATCATTCTTGTCCTTCTTGAATTCTTCAAGGCTTCCTCCAGCGCAAGCGTCCCTTACAATAACCAGAGAGTATCCCATTACATCCATTGTAGCTGAGCCCGTAGGAAGCTCCGATTTTTCACTTGAAACAAAGTCAAAAACAGTAACTGATTGCTTGAATAATCCGAGAATCGAATGAGTAGCATTCTTGGGGATTGACACTTGTCCTATCCGTTCATTTGCAATATCAGATACCATCCTCAGAAGAAAGGCTTGCTCTTTTGTAAATGTCTCATTTTTATCATCCGTATACAGTTTGGAGAAGAGCTTGTGGAAGTAATCTTCTTCAACACAGATTCTCGAAACTAGTAACTTTAGCCAGTAATCCTCAACAGACCCAACTACAAACAGTTACAAGATTTGGCTCAAATCAGATTAAAAATTGCGACTTTTTTCAGATCAAATTTGTATTAACAGTTGAAATAAAAGAGTTACCGGAAGATGAAGTCCGTAGAGTTTCAGCAATGATACAGAGCCCTTCATTGCTGCAAAGATGAGAAGAAAGCTCGGGGCTTCCATCGAAGCAAGTATACAAAATCTTACACAGAGGATCACAGGTTTCGCGCCTCCTAATCTTAGCGATTGAGAAGAACCACTCCGGGAAGAAGCGGAGCCACACATCTCTCTGACGTTTCTCTCCGAACAACACAACGTTCGATAGAACCTGCAATCCTAACCGAACTGTCTCAAAATCCGTAATTTTCTCTGCAATCGCGGAGGATAGCAAGTGGGAGACGAGAGCAGAACCGTTGTGATCGATGAAAGCGTTTTGATTCGAAATATCGCCGGCGCAGAGGTTGCGGAGGAGCTTTAGAGAGAGATTTAGATAATGGCGGGAAGATGGATAGGGAAGAAGCTGAAGAAGACGGAGGACAGACGGAAGGATAGCCTTGGAAGCGAGGTCGGAGCGGCCTGAATCGGTCCTGGAAGACTCTAGAAGAAACTTCAAGCAATCTTCTAGAGAGAATGATAAATCCGATGCATGGAGCAGCGGCTGAAGCACTTGTTCCGGTATAGAAGCTTCCATTGATGAAGCACTCGTTAGGTTTTTCTCCGATTTATGATCGGCAGGTAAAATAACCTCAGTAATCTTATAGATTAGACTAGGGATTTTAGTTTATAAAACTGCTTTGTCTTTTCACTGACTATCTTGAGAGAGTTGCTTCATTAGGATGCTATTTTTTGGTTTTGTTGCCTTTGGCTTTCTTACACATTTTATTTCTGTGCCTGCAGAGCCAAGCGTCAGGTAACATAGTGACGAGTGTTCAGAGTGGGAATTCAATCTCACGTGATAAGAGAAAGAGAATAGGTATAAGACTTTCTGTTCACTCTTGTCCTAAATAGTGCAACTGATACATGATCTAGTCTTCAGCTTTCACTGGTACATGATCTCGTCTTCAGCTTTCAGTTTGCAGACATTCACTGGCTCATATTTTAGCCTAACTCCTTATTCTGTATTTTACATCCTTGGATCTCCTGCCAAACTTGAGGCCATGTGACTGTCTGAAAAGTCATTGCATTGTTAAACTCTTTACGTTTGTGCCAAATTTGATCCTTAGCTTTTTGTTTTTGTTTTTGTTTTGGCAGCTAGAGATGAGATTAGGAATTTGAAAGATGCCTTGGGCATTGGTGATGGGAGAGAAAATGTGATTATCATGGCTGCCAATTTCTTTGACGTATGTTTCGGTTTTACATATCGTCTGAATATTAATCAATCTGTCAGGATTCTTACACCGTCTAACTTTATTTATCTTCTGAAGATTGCACATGACCAAAACTTCACTAAAGGGCGCCAGAACTGAACTTGTACAGTCTTCCTGTCTCTACTTGACTTGCAGGTTTGAATCTTAGTAATCGATTTCTTTCCCTCATAAATCATGCTGAGTTATGTTCGCTGTATGTTAACCAAATACTTTCTTTACTTGTAGGGAATTGAAAATTCCGTTGCTTCTTATTGATTTTTCAAGCTACCTTCGAGTTAGCGTGTAAGATGAGTTGTTTTCATTCTTATTCTACTTTTCTCTTTATTTGATAGCCTAATTACCTGTTAAGTCTACTGCAGAGTCGAGTAATGCTGGTATTGTTTTCATGTCTAGTTACGAGTTAGGTTCTGTCTACTTGCAACTCTGTGAATTGCTGTACCTTGCGGATGACGGGAACTATGACGAGCTTGTTGATCCTTCAATCTTCATTCCTGGATTCGTAAACAGTAAGTATGTCGTCTTTTGCTTTACCGGGTTTATGCAGAACATTCTATTTTTTTTTATTAGTTGGTGTGAACATCAGTCAAAATACAAACAGTTATATCAAATTCTTGTTTCATTATACACTTGCAGGTTTATTGAAAGGTGTACACGATAAAGCACAAAAAGAGGTCGTGGATAATATCCTGAAAACGGCTACAAACATTATATCTAGTATGAAGAGAGATTGGATGCAGGTGTGATTTTATTGTTAAAAGGATAGTTACCTAAATCAGTGTTCTTTGTCTTGGCTTGTGTTAATGTTGACCATCTATTGGCTTGCAGACCGGCCGGAAACCAAGTGGAATATGTGGAGCAGCAATTTACATAGCTGCACGTTCTCATGGTATCATGTGCTCTAGGGCAGATATTGTAAGAATATGATTTATTCTTTTTAAAGAATATTGTTATAAGATGAGAGCAAGGATGTTTTGATTTGATGTGTTTTCTAAATATTTTTTAGGCAAAAATTGTGCATATGTGTGAAGCAACAATAACCAAAAGATTGAATGAGTTTGCTAATACCGAGGCTGCAAGTTTAAATGTGAGTTATTTCATTTGCAGGATATGTTACAAATCTAAGGCTAAGAGTTTCTAGTTGTAGAGTTATTCGCTAATTAGATGTTGCCATATGCAACATGGGCTCATATTACTTGTTGATTTGTATGTTCATTCTATTTCAATTGTTGTACATGATTGGCTAGGTTGATGAGCTCACTGAAAGAGAAAGGATATTGCATAAAAAAGCTTTTACCCCAAGACCAAATTCCGACAAAGGAGTAGTGAACTGTAAACATAAGGATTTAAAACGTTTTGGTTATGGATTATGTAAGAGCTGTCACGATGATGTAAGTCTCCGGACTTATCTCTTTCCATTTTGTTTTTAATGCTTATGCAACTGGCGACAAATAGCTCCGAGAGTTGACAATCAGAGAAAGAGAGAATGGAAAAAGCAGCTAGAGAAGAAAACGAGGGAGGAATTGCTAGCGATGAACAAGTAAATGTAAGCAAAAGGGAACAACAATGTCCAGGTAAGTGTACTTGATGTCTAATCAGAAGATTAAAGTTTTTGCTATCGTTTTGAGCTCTTTGTGTGCATTGTCCCAGAGAAAGGCCAAGGAGAAAAAGATTGGGCGTCGGATGAGTCAGACAACTTATCTAACGTCGATGATTCTGAGGTAGGCAATGGTTTTGCTTTCTTGTCTTTTCTTGTATTAGATGCTAAGTCGACATGAAATGGATAAATGCTCTACAGTCATTTTCCATCCTTACCAGAGTTTCACTTGTTTACATTTGATCGTTGGCCATAATATTTCCCAGGTGGATGACATGCTTCTTGATGAGATAGAAACGGAGCAGAAGACGATGTTTTGGAATTTAATAAACAGAGACTATAATGAGGTGATTGATAGGCTATATATATAGCATTTATTTCTCTTGGGTTCAGACACTCTGAGAAGAATTTATATTGTTTGGTAGGAGCAAGCAGCAAAGGAAGCAGCTCTGAAGGCTTTAAACCCCGGGCAATGCTGCTAATTGCCCAGAATATGCAAGAAACCTTGTCGAAGCTTCTAAAGCAGCTGTGGCGAAATCTAGAAAGGAAAAGCGACAAAAACCTGCTGAGGAAGCAAAGAACGCGCCTCCACCAGCTACAGCCATGGAAGCAGTTCGCAGAACACTTGAGAGGAAGGTAAATATATTGTAGCTTTTGAAGAAAAACGTTTGGAGTTTTCTTGTGTTTCTGATTTTGTCTCTTATACAGAGACTCAGTGGGTTAATCAACTACGATGTTTTGGAAGAGCTCTTTGATACTTTGGTAAGTTTATTTTCCTCTCTTCTTGTTTCCTTAGTTCTCATCACTTTCAGGTCTATACAATTTTGTTCTTGTTCTTGTTTCTTCTTTCAGCCAGCTGAGAAGAAATCGAGAACCGAGACAGTTACAGAGAAGAAGAAGGAAGAGACGGAAGAGCATGAGATTGTTGAAGATGAAGAAGCACCATACGAGATGAACACAGATGAGAGATTCTATGAAGACGAAGTGGAAGAGGAAGAGGATGGATATGATTTTGGATTGTATTAATGATACTTTATATTATCTAATTATATTTTGATTCATTTTTTTGTTTTGCTGGACTAGTTATACAAATATACGAACAAATTGATAGGATTACAATAAGTAAAATGTATTTTTTAAGATGTAACGATCTCAGTCCGAAGGACTGTAGATAACAATGGGGCTCCGAACAGAGTGACGTGAGCTCTTCCACACAAGCAACCCCGACAAAATCTTACCAGGAGTCATTTGTTGTGCCTTAACCAGCACTTTAAAGCTCCTCTTCTGTGAAGCCTTTGAAAATGACAAACTCTTTGGCTCCACCGTGATTTCAACTCCTTTGGGTGCCCTGACGATGGCGTTGTAGACCGACGACGGTGGTCCCACGTTAGTGACTCTGCGCCTGAACACAGCCATTGTGGACGTTTTGGCAGATCTCAACGTGAGTTGGATTGTTGGGTAGTTGAGGGAATCGTGGCCGATTCCAGGGACAATGGAGGAACAGTTCACAGAGCGTGAGCCCACCAATGGAGCCAGAGTGGTTGCGTTGTAGCCTTCACCGCACAAGAACTGAACATAAGAGATGTCTTCCATGTCATAGACTAATCCAGGGCTCGCGGCTCGTCTTGGGTTTACTTGGCCTCCTCCATACGCAAACTCTGCTTCCTTGTTCACTTTCGGGCTTATCGGTTTTGCTGCGAAAACAAAATCAGAGAAATACATGTTGTTACTGCTTTCTCTGTTTCACGAGAACCAAACCGGTTTATTATACCTGAGGTAATGATGGCGGATTTAATGGCAGCGGGTGTCCAATCAGGATGAAAAGACTTAACGTAAGCAGCTACACCAGCAACATGAGGACAGGCCATTGAAGTACCAGACAGGAAGGTGAACTTTGAAAATTGCGTGTCACCATCTAAGCCAGTGAGTGATCTTTTGAGAGTGAATGCCGCCAATATATCAATCCCGGGTGCAGCAATATCAGGCTACACATTCCACAAAACATAATTAAGAGCCGCATTTCTCCGATAAGCAAATAAAAGTGATGTGGTAATATACCTTGAGAAGGCGTGTTGATGCCGGATTGGGACCTCTTGATGAAAAAGAAGCAACAAATGGAGCAGGGATGGTCACTTGCCGGGTTTTCTGAATCACAGCCGATGGTGATCTGATAAAAGCAAAACCAAGAAAGACTTAGCTGAACACAACTTGTTTTGTCAGGGTTCCTCAGTATCCAAGAAAATGAACAAAGGACCTTGTGGAGTTGATATATCGGTAGATGTCATCGCCAATGGAGGTATTAACAGTGGTGGCTGGAGACATAAAAACCTGAGCGTTATCAAGATATTGATCACTAATCACGATGGTACCAGCACCTCCATAGCTTTTAACAGTCGACTCCACACCACTTCCTCCCATTCGACACACCACTACCTTTCCCTTCACCTTCTTTCCATCCAAAGAATCAGTGAAGCAGTACCTTTTTAATTTGCATCATCAAACAAAACAAACATGTAACATATGTTTTGTTTCTGTCTTAACATATAGTATTTAAGTTCATGTACCTGGCTAAGTACTTGTCATCTGAGCTCTTAGCAACATCAACGCCACTTACAAGCGGATACGATTTGGCTTTTGGGTTAAACATACTTACTCCCATCCCCTTTTAAAATCATCAAACTTTCTTCTGTGAAACCCTAAAAATTGATTTTTTTTTTTTTAAAGAGATTTGATTATAAATGCTTACAGAGATGGATTTGCCGTTGCCGAGATCTATCTGGCTCTTGAACGTCCGATCGATTCCGCTTGCTGCAACAGTTAATATCCACGGCTCGTGGTTCGTTACAGTCCCTGAGCTCGGCCCGTCGTTTCCGGCGGACGCAACCGTGAGGATCCCTTTCCTCATCGCGTGAAACGACCCGACGGATATCGAATCAGAAGAATAGCTCGCGATTGGACCGCCGATTGATATGGAGATAATGTCTACGCCGTCGTGAATCGCCGCTTCGAATCCGGCGAGGATGTCCATGTCTGCGCAGCCAGATTGCGCCCAACACACCTTGTACGTCGCCAACCTCGCCGACGGAACAGCGCCGCGGGCTGTACCACTTGCTATGCCATAGAGACTCGCGTTTGCGACTAAAACGCCGGCTGCGGTAGATGACGTGTGTGTTCCATGGCCGTTGATATCGATCGGTGATCGGGTTTCGCTGGGAGGCACGTTGCCGTCGTGCTTGAAATACTTGGCGCCGATTAGTTTGCTGTTCGAGTTGAATGTTAATGAGATTCAATAGTATTTATATTTCCCAATCAAGACCCTTATCTTAACGCATAATTCTTATAGACTCCCCAAACTTTTAAAGTTATCAGCCAACCCCTTTTTTCCTAACATTGATATTTCCCTTTATTGGTTATGAATTCATGTAGCTTATCAAGAACTTTTAAACAATCTTGATCTAAAAGTGAGTAAAAAATAGATATATACTTATTGCATCCGGTGAAATTTTTAAAAGGTCCACACGATCCTTTCCATTTCGCTGGGGGAGGGCCTAGACCATGGTCTTGGAAACTCTCTGAGTCTGGCGTTATTCCTGATTATCATTATTGTATAGAAATTTTAGATAATTTATAAGAAACATGAAGAATGATTGATCAAGAACACCAATAATATCCAGAACCTTCTGGTATTAAAAAAAAGAGCACCAATAATATATAAAAACCTGTATCAAGAACACCAATAATAACATCTCTCTCTGCCTTTAGATGTCTTTTTGCTGTCAGAGGAAGTCCAACGAAATCCCATGATTTTGTTGTGTGAAGTTGGCGATATTGATTTCGGAATACACCAACAACTTCTTCCATCTCTGCACCAGTTTTTAAATTATTACTTGATTTAGTAACTTTTATATATATGAATCTCACTAGTGCATATGGAAATTAATTATTTTGCGATATCAAATTAAAGAGGGATCGATTAGGAACAATATATTACCCATCATCTTCTTAGCTTCATGTGGAGAAAGCTTGGCAGCGAAAGCGTTGAATGCTTTAGTGTAACTATATACCATTCTTTCTTTTGCTTCTTCTTGACTGTAATTCTCAATAAAGATTATGTATTTTGATAAACTAGGATACATGGTTATAAGCATAAATTTGATTAACACACAACCAGGTATAGAATATTATTCGATACCATGTTACGCATTAATTTATTTTACAACATGTGTAATTTATACATGTATTGATGCATGGCTTACCTTATATTCAAAGACGAGAGAAGATTTATGTGTGTCTTGACAGCTTCGTCTTTATTATCCGGTCCATCTCCCAAATAAATGATATAGAAATCCTTTAAATTGAAAAGTAACTCAAGAGTAAATTCCCTTTTGCAACGTGTATTTTTGCTCAATCTAATGACAAACAAGCCAGAGGATAAAAATTGTATATTAATACCTTTACATGTTCATCTGCGGCTGAAGCATATGGTGGTGATATCCAATGAACATCAAGAAGAACAATAACAAGAACAAGAAGATGATGATGGCATGACCATTTTGACCTTCCCATATTATAATATTGTGTATAGGATAAGTTTGGTTATTGAGTTATGAGAAGATGACACATTCTCCTCTATTAATAGAGAATCAGAATTCATGATGGGTTGAACGTAAAGAAGGACTTATGATAAATGGAGAAATGTGAGATTTAATTAATCCGTAAGTAGACCAAACATGCGAAATTGTATAATTAATAGTTTAGTATTTTTTTTAAGAATTAGATTAGTTCGTACGGTGTCTTAGAAGGAAATGGGTGGTCGTCACTTGCTAATTGCTATATCTAATTGTTTCTACTTGGGTGATGGCATACAATACAATGTATATATTTGGGTGAATGCTAATAATATTTTTTTTTAAAGAAGGGAATTTACTTACTTGAATTAGAATTCAAGCAAGTAAGTATTGACTATAGCAACTCTCAAGTAATAGCTTTAAAGTTTTCCAATGGTGGTATGTCTTGTAAGGCTCTACTCCAATATATGTTTCTCTTAAATATTACACTAATTAGTAGTATTCACATATATATATCATCAATAACTATATAATATATATTGCTTATCTCAACCCTTTATTCATTCACTCAGTTTTAACAACGATATTTTTGTATTTAAACATTTAAATTAGTTCTCTTATACAAAAATTTAGGAAGATTATATATGTTAATGCATGCCTCAGAAAGATGTTGAATCTGGTAAACAGAGTCTCATAGTGACAGGGAACCGGGTCGGGTTTAAATATAAAAGAACACCTTTGTTGAACCCATTTACGGCCCATTATAATTTATAGAGGAGTAAATCAATTTCAGTATATGAGTATGGAGTTATCTTCTTGCTCACTCACCAAGTCACCATCAAGGACCAAATTGAGATTCTTTTGTCTCTCTAAATTGGAGTCTCTTTGATTGGACAAATGCTATGTCTTTGCTAAGCTTTCCGGAGATTTATCAACATAAATATGTTTGTAGTTCTTATATTATTAACATTCTAGCCAACAATTTAAATACGAACTCGACCAAGTTTACATTACAATGACAATCATACCGCTAAATATAGAACTCGTAAGGTCCAAATTAACCGACATTTATTAAATAACATTATTCTCGTTTTATGACTGTTGAGGCAGAACCACTGGTTCCCGGAGATGGCTGAGCTGGCACTTGTCCACCCTGAAGAAACTCACGCGCCAGTGCTTGGAGCTCGCCACCTCCGCCCATGTTGGACCCTGACGGGACACCGAAGAAATGATCGGACGGTCGTAGTTGTTGCTGCATTGTCCACGTGGAGGACATGCCCATCTCGAAGATGGAAGAGAGGTCGTACACCGACGGGGATATTGTTGGGAGGTCCGATATGGAAAGAGGCGGTGGAGATGTAGAAGAAGACACTTGAGCTTGCGGTGGTTGTGGTTGTGGCAGCTCTAGAGTTGCTAAGTGTGCTTGTACATATGAAAGCTCAGTTTGCAAACTTACCACCTGCTCTTTTTTTTTTTTGAAGCAATTAAAATCGATAATAATGCCAACAAATATTAAAGAGAGATAATAATCTAGATAATCATATTTCCAGCAATCTTTAATAATTATAAGAGTTTCCGAAAATGAGCAAATGTTGATTCAATAATGCCAAAAACACACGACAGAAGTAATTGATCAATCAAAACCACTGATTTAGAAATATTTACGCGAAATAAAACAATCTAATAATAACACAAAAACATTAAACATGAATAAATGCTTTCTTGTGAATATGTGATATTGAAAATATCCTTGACTAATATCAATTGTAGATTGTACGTACTTCCATACGTGTGTGTATTTTATATATTGGAGTCTATATAATACAAGAAAGAGATAATCATATCTCTTTAGTTGTATTTTGCAACTAAAGAGATGGCTAAATTAAAAAGGATGCTTGGGAATAAGTGTAAAACAACGTGGTTGTTGCGAATAGAGGAAGATTTGTCATCCCAATCAATGGATTACTTGGAAAACAACTTGGTAAAAATTTAAAAAAACTTCTAATACATATGCTAACTAATTAAGTACATAGACATTTTAATCCAGAGAAAGAGAAAGTTTTCGTCGGTAATGTAACACATTGGATCATGTGAAATACACAAACAAACATGCAATTATGCATACTTTCTTAACGAACTATCATTACTAAAAATGTATGCAGGTATAATCAAACATCAACTTGTTCTATATTTTAAACAAAACAAGGAGAACACTTGTTCTATATCACATATATACTCATAGACACGTCATGTAATACAAAGACATAACTTTACCCGAAAGACAAAAGGGCATGAACCCAAACTGTGAAGTTTTAAAATTTAATAACATAATTTTTTTTCTTTTTCCTAAGTTGGTTTTCATGCCGGTCATAGCAAAATCAAGAAAAAAAAAAAAAAAAAAAAAAAAAAAACATCTTTGAAGAAGAACACATTGTAATTATCAAAAAAATGAAATTTGGTCGGCGCTTAATTTTAGAGGGTCATTTGCATGAGGGGCTTGAAAATATAGTAGAGAGATATTTAAAAAAATTAACAATTTTTCTTTAAAATGATATAATTTCATAGAAAAAGGTCGACCGTCGAAAATGAAAAAGAATTTATCAACGTGACGACATATAGAGACAGTAAATTGACTTAAAATTGATGGGATTTGCACATGAGAAGTAGTGATGATCATAAAATTAAACGTTATGAAGTGGAATAACTAACCTGTTGCTGAAGAGAAACTATGTGAGCGACGCAGCCATAAATAGGGTCTCTAAGACGAGCTTGAGCCTCGAAGCAGATTGAAATGACGGCGTCTGGTCGTTTGTGCTCGGGAACATGTTGGAGGAGTTTAGAGACGTTGCTCGCTCCGAACACCTTGTGAACCGCCGCGAAGTGTGCCGCTCCTTGCTCGGAGTCAAAGTATGGAGCGAATATGCAGCCAGCGACGCACTTCCGTCTCAAGAACTTGCACGCGCCGCACGGTCCTCCCCCGCCGCCTCCACCGCTGCTGCTAGGGTTCCCGCTACAGCTCATCTTCCTGCCACACAAATCTTTTTTTTTTCCTTTTACTAGCTAATTGGTAATTAAGGTATTGATATATATGGAGTTAATTCATCGAGATTTTGGTTTCTTTTTTTTGTTCCTGAATAGAGAAATGGAAAAGGGAACGTTTGGGAGAGAAGAGAGGGGAGAAGGAGGAGATCGGACGTAAACAAAACTAGGGCTTGGTTGTTGGTAATTGGAAATATTTTTATTTCCCCCCCCCTTAATACATTATTTAGTAGATAAGAAAACTAGTAAAAATAATAATTTAATTAGTTTAGTTATTACCTAAAAAAAAAACAAAGGCCTTCAAAGCCACGCGATGGAGCGTACTTGTCTCGTGTGTTTAAGCTCTTTGCGTGAAGCAAAACATTCCATATCTCTCAACTTCTTCACTGTTGTTCCCTTCCTTCAGTTTTCTACTTCTAGTTTACATTTTATTTTTTGTTACTACCGGTCCACGCAAGTGCATCTTTTGGTATACATAATTGTATTTTGTGGACATTCAATCTAATACAATTAGAAATTGTAAGGTTCCAAATGAGATAATGTAAAAGCAAATGAAATAAACACATTACTATTAAAAAATACAACTATAAATAAGTTTTTTCAAACTATTAGTTAAATACAACTGAGCTTCAAATTTATTTTAATGATATTTTTTTGGTGGTGATTTTGATATGATAATATTTTACTGGAAATTAACGCTCGCTGCCGTGCGTTAAATATTTTTTGGTTAAACGCGTATTTTATCAACATTTGGCAACATATTTAGAAAATTATAGCATACGTTTTCTGTCAAAACTTTAATTTAAAATTAAACTTTTGAATTTTAAATTTTTTTTATTAATTTTTGTCGTTTATGATTCAAATAATTAATACCATGACAATACTGGTACAATCCAATATATTATAGTAAACTTCTACAAATTAACACTCGATAAATCAATAATTTTTGGTACCAAATTATTCTTAGAAGTGTATTATAGTTTGGATATTATTAGTTTAAAGAAGGCTTAGTGTACACATTCGCATCTATGTTTACTTTGCATGTAACTGCATATGCTAAATATATGTATATAAATAAATCAGATCAAGAGAATATGAATTTTCCAAAAGAGCTAGACTATTGAATACAATCCCCTGAAATTTATATGCTACAACTTAATATCTATATTTCGGTCACAGAAGCTTGTAACTCATTAATTGATTAATATACAAATAAGGCAAATTCCATTAATACATTCGATAAATATTTGAAAATTGAAACTTCTAAAATTACAAGATTGATGTAAATATCATCACCAGTGAAGAGGGAATCAAATATTACACGATAAATGCCTCTAAATTTGGTGACGGACAGAATAATCAAATAGACGTGTGTACGCGTGTATCATATACATATCTCATCACCATATATAAAATAAAATAAAATAAAAAAAAAGTGTGACGATTACGACAAGTGAGTGAGTCAAGCTAAATTCTCCTGCTTCCGGTAAAAGGCAATAGTTTAAAGGTTTGGTCGGTTCAGGAAAACCGGTGATCAAAATAGCCAAAACATTGCAAGAACCGGCACGTATGTTTGTTCGCCATGTGTCAAATGTGACTTTATGAACGTAACCGCTCAGTGCAACTTGCTGACGCAGCCAATGGGGCGTGGGATCCACATTGAAGTGCATATTGTCGGTCAACAGGTAAAAAATGTAACGCTCCGTTTTCTTTATTTTTTTTTACTTGGGCTGTGAATGGCAGCACGGTTTGACAGCGGCACGGAAGAAAATAGACAAATGTTACCATTCAAGCAAAATTAATTATATAAAGGCGTATTGGTTAATGAACCGCACAGCATTTTTTTTTTCTTTGTTCTTTGTAATGTATGGACCCCACCTATTTTTTGATACACACCCAATTATGGTGTGGTTCAAGTGCGTTTCTTAGTTTTGTATATATATATAATATTGTTTTAGGCTTGGAAAATTTTGAAATTAATTGTAAATATCAGCTTTATCAAATAACACATTTCTATGTAAATAAAAATTATTTCTATTATTCAAAATATTATTTAAAAACAGCAAAAAATTATAATTATTATAACCGTACCTCACTTATACTAGTTACAAAAAAAAACGCATGTAAAAAGTAGTGTTTATAAGTTTTTATATAAAAATAAATTAAAACTTTTATTTCAAATAAATTTTTGTATTTAAGATTTATAAATACTTAATATTATAATTACTTAATATTATTAATATATTTGTTTATATATTATTTTAGTAATATTTGTATACCGCACTGCATGATATTTCTTTTACCAATCAAACATTATTCTGTACCGTTTATTTTATAAAATCCGTATTTATCTCGTATAATATATTTTTCCGCACGTACCGCTATTGAACCATAGTGCACTAAGAATCTATTTTTCCTCCATTACTAAATATACAGTCACCATTCCGACCCTTAATTTAAAATAATTACTATGAAAATTGAAAATAGGAGATTAAAATAAATTAGAAGAAACGTTACAACAGTACAGTAGTTAACAGAGCGGTCACCGTGCCGTCCGCCTCTTGTCCAATCCTTGTACTGTGAACAAGTAACATCGACAGACACATTTTCTAAGCGACACGTGTCCTCGTATCACTCCTCTTCTACTCCTTTCCTCACCGCTTACGTACGTTATATTTACACTCTACCTAATGGCTAATACAGTAAGAGTAACTCATTACATTACAGTAGAAACAAACAGAAGGACAACGATTTTGCCATATACTTACTTGATTTTATAATCATTTAACATTAGCTAATTAAGATCCAAAACATAACATTTGAAACATATAAAGGCCCGGCCCATTAATAGTTGTGAAGCCCAAAAGAGTGGGGGAAGAGGAGAGGGTCAGCATCTTGTCAAACAGAAACATGACAGTGACTGACTGAGGTTGTACTCGCGGCACAGTGATTAGTGTCTTGTCAGTATCTGACACTATGATTTGTAGAAACAAGAAGCAATAGATCTCTCTCTCTATATTCTATAACTAGGCTAGGCATGAATGATGTTGTTACATGTATATTTCTATTTATTTTTACATATAAGAGAATACACACGTGTGGAGAGGGATCACACACACGAATGGATGAGTGTGAGAGAGAGAGAGTGGATACGTCAGCAAGCAGCTAAAAGTGTGTTGGCTTCACGCAAAGCTGTTTGTCCTTTGTATTTACAAATGTACATCATCCGCTTTGCCGTTGCTTCCAAGCTTTACCATCATTACTACTTAGCTCCTATGATTGCCCTCATTAACATCTAATTTATTGAACCATTAAGTATCTAAATTCAAACTAATGTCGCTAGTTTCTATGCCTAGTGTAGTAGTTATAGATTTTTTCAATGGTAAACAAAATGTTTGATATTTTGTCCCCTCAAACATATTTTGTTGATAAACAAACATTCAGTCATTGAGTCTGATACTTTGTTGCCTCAAACATATGACTGAATTCTCTATATTTATTTTTGATGTTTTCGTAAATTTTCTAATTTGTAAATATTAAATTGTCCACATTTATATTTTTGTGAACCCTTAATTATGCTAATATGCTTTCATTGATTCTAGGATTAGATAAACTTTTATTATTATTTTCAGTTCTATTGAAAATAGCGAGTTTCTTTCTTGTGTGTGATTTCAGTAATGATTATAGAAAATGTAATGATTATAAATGACCCACCACCAAAAGCAAGACATGATTTTCTTGCCTGACACGATCCTCTATGCTCCACATAAACTAAAAACATTAGGAGTTATTCATAAACGAAATGGGCCATGAAACATTGAAGAAGCCCATTTGACAAACAGATAAACTGAAGCCCGTAGAAGCAAAACCTCTGCTTGAAAGAGATACTCTGCTACAAGGGTCTGGTGCATCAAGTGAAGACAAAGAAAGACCCAAGACGAGGTTGCAGTACGGAGTTGAGCACCAAAACGGAGAATCAATTCAAAGCCTTGACAGAGCACAACTCTGTAATCTGAAATTTTTTTTCATCATCTCCTTCATCTCCCTCTCTCTCTCTCTATAACATCTCTGTGGATTCCCAAACAGAACATTACGTCTCGACAGGAAAATATGAGCACCGGCGGTGGAAGTCCGTGCGGCGCATGCAAGCTTCTCCGGCGGAAATGTGTGGCGGAATGCGTCTTCGCTCCCTACTTTGGCTCGGAGGAAGGGACAGCTCATTTTGCGGCGGTGCACAAGGTTTTCGGGGCGAGCAACGCCTCCAAGCTGCTCATGGCGATTCCGGCGAGCCGGAGACTAGACGCCGCCGTCACGCTTTGTTACGAAGCATTGGCTAGGGTTCGCGATCCCGTGTACGGATGCGTTGGTCACATCTTATACCTTCAAGACCAGGTATTCAAATATAACCCAATGTTTGTTTTATATTAATGTGATCATCTATTATATACAATGAAAGATTATATAGTTCACTGTAAAGCAAACACATCCTAGAACGTCAGCTTAAACAGATATGATGAGACTAATTTACCTTTACTCATTTTAATTACACTTCCATGCATCGCCTCTTGGATTCAATTGTTGATTTGTTTTGGAAATTTCATTTACTATTTAAAATTTTAGCAAATGTCAAAGTTGCTGATCATAAATTGGAAATAGCTAACGTGTGTCTTCCCAATGACTAGCTCGTTTGTGGAAAACAGAGTTAAAGAGAGTCAAACTGTCAATCTTTAGTATTATCGGTTGAACAAAAGAAGTTATTTTTGTAATTTGTTAAAAGTACAGGTGATGAATCTACAGGCGGAGTTAGCTTACGTCCAAACTCATCGCTCAACCCTACAACGCCGATTCCTCCTCAAAATAATTCACCTACAGAAGCAGTTATTGCTTCATCTAATGCGCAACTCATTGCTTCTACGGATGATAACAAGAACGTGTCTTCTTCGTTGTTAGACACTCATCGTATGCCACAACAACAACTTGATGAATCGGAAGATATGGAGATCTCAACAGAGTCAGTGGATTTTACTCGTTTGAGCAAATTGTTGGGCCTGGTAGATCCGGTGAATGAGGAGGGTGATCTCAACACGCTTGCCCGTGAGTTCGTCTCTACGTATTTGAGTGAAGGCAAATGCCGACCATCTTCACCGATCTAAGTCTCTAACCGCTCATTTTAACTTCAGGTCTTTATACAATGACTGCCCTGTCACTTGAATCATCTTATATCAACAAAGTGGCGTTAATATTTTCTATTGGATTTGCAGTCTAACTCTTCCATCTCACCATGTCCCCTATTTTTAATATATCAAATAAAGTAATTGGGTCGAAATATGAAAATGATAATTCACAGTGCCCAACTGTAAAGTAGGTAAGCTAGGCCCAAATTATAAAGGCCCAACTATTTGGCCCAAATGGTGATGTTAAATGGCTTCTGTTTCGTGCATCGGTCCTCCTTGTCTTTTGCGGTGGTACCTAATTATTTCGAGCATATTTATTTTCGTCGAGCGAAAAAACATTGGGGAATAAAATATGTAAGTATATCATTAAATGTGAAATAAAGTAATCATTAGTGTTAATCACTTGTCTTGTTATATTTGAAATTAACTACAAAGTGAATAATATAATCCTGAAGGGGGCCTCGAGACCTCGAAAATTAAACTTGAAATTAGGGGTATGTTGACACGACACGTAATGATGACCCTAAAGCTTTATCATGTGCCGTGATCCTAATGAGATACGGATCAATTATTTTTTAACATAAAATAATTTAATTCAATATTTGTCCCTGCAACTAAAAGCAATATATATAACTCATTCACTTGACTTGAGTCTTTTTTTAAAATTTAAACTAAATATTTATTTGATTTTGTTGATAAAATTGTCGTACCAAACACGTGATTCCAATCAAAAATCTCATCTATAAGGGTACTTGTATAAAATATCAGGATTATATGCCATATGAAAATGGAGAATATAGCTGTGAGAAAAAGCATAACTCAACATTTTCAATAAATAAAATAAAATAAAATACTAGTATTGATTTTGTAGTGTGGTGCCAATTTAAAAAAAAAAAAAGAAGTCAGATGAGTCAAAAGGAGACAGAAGGCAGAGCAGGTCAAAACGGCTTGTGTTATTCTGACGGGTTGTCACTTTATTACCTGTCACCTACCAATTGCATTCCTCCATTTCTTTCCTTTCCCACTATTTACACAATTGTCGTGTTACGATATTTTCCAATATAAATCTGATTCAAGTAAATATTAGCTGCAAATTGTTTGAATTTCAAATAACTCTTACAATGCGGAGGGTTAGTGGCATAGTTGTTATTTACGTTGAAAATAAAAGGTATTAATGCCAAGAAGAAAGGACTAAATTTTACGCAAAAGGGACATTATTTTCTTTACATTTTGAATTTTCAATCCGGACGTGAAATTATTATTAACCAAAATTCACTGTCGGTCTTAACGACAAGATAATAACTATTTGGTTATATTTTACTTTATACATATCTCTTGAAAATCTAGAAAAAACAAAAAAAAAAAGACCTAATTTCTCTCATCTTATTTTTGATATTTAATTTTCCATTTCGTAATATTTTTACGCTCCTGTTTTGTTTTCTTTCTACTTTGTTTGGACTGGGGGACACTAGTAATTTCTGTTTTTTTTTTTGTTTCTTTGGATCATAAAGCCTTCCCGAATTTCGCGGAATTTCCGTTAAGAGGTTCTCCGGCGGGAGCTTTTTCTGGTCGTCATACCTGGAGGCTGCAAATATATCTTCTTTTGACGAATTTTCAGTTACACAGCTTAATTTTTGGCTGAGAAAGTGGGAAGTTTAGTGATATAGCTACTTCAGAGTTTGGACAACAAAAGCTTCAGGTCTCTCTCTGTTTTTCTTTTTAAAAAAATTCTTGTCTGAGATTTCATTGCTTATGATTTTGCCTCTTATATTATTATTAGTATCTTCCAGTTCTAGACTCTTATCTATATGTTATTTTCCTGTTGGTTATTGAAAATTTTCAGTTTTTAGTGTTACAGAACAAAAGATCCTATCTTTATACTTGAAAATTTGCTGACTTTGGAAAATTAGAAAGCATTTTAAAAGAAAAGCTTGAAATTTATCGCCTTTCTTGTGATTACTTGAGAAGAAGAAAAGCTTGAAATTTGTAATCCAGCCGAAGCCTCGACTCTTTTTTAACTTTTGGCTTCCTTTGTTACACTGCAGGTTCTCTTGAAAGAAAAAAAAAATCTTGGAATTTGAAATGGAAACAAGCGACAGAATAAGCTCTGGTGTGACTGTAATAGGAGCAGAAGCTCCATCAGCGTATCATATGGCTCCGAGACCATCAGAGAGCCCTAACCAGTTTCTGGGGTCATCTCTCGCTCCCATCGAAGCCTCAATGCCTTCTGGGGAATCCTCAGGGAAGAAGAGGAGGGGCAGACCTCGTAAATATGAAGCTAATGGTACTCCTTTGCCTTCTTCATCAACTCCTCTTGTCAAGAAACGAGGAAGAGGCAAGCTCAATGGTTTTGATATGAAGATGCATAAAGGCATGGGCTTTCATTCTTCTGGTAACTCGTCCATTTGTCATTTGTCACACTATTAAACTAAGCTTTCTTAATATTTATTTCTTTGTTTTATTATTACATACTTGATCTTGATCTCTTCCTATAGAAAATATGAAAGATTTTTCAGCTGTATATACAACTGGAATGTTTGTTGATAGAGTAAATAATTGCATATCTAATTGGTTTTCATTATCAAACACAGTAAAAATCTTACATTGAAAGTTTCTCAATTTTGTTTAGTTTAAATTAGCTTAGGTTAAAAAGAATCCCAACTTTGCAGCTCGTTTGAGCTGAGAATATCCCTGATTTTATGGTTCAAATTACTGTTAGCCTAAGTATAGGAGCTTTGACTTTGTTGATTTTTGTGAGTGTCTTTAAAGATTGTAACTTTGAATCATCGTGTTGCAGGTGAAAGGTTTGACATTGAGGCTGGTGTTGGTGTTGGTGTTGGATCAAATTTCACGCCGCATATAATCACAGTGAACACTGGTGAGGTATGTATTGAGAAACAAAATAAAGGCCTTAGATTTCATTTGAGAGGAGGGGATTTGTGTATATGTCATACTCTGTATGTTTCTGTTTTGATTCAAGGATGTTACAATGAGAATCATCTCATTTTCACAACAAGGACCTCGAGCTATTTGTATTTTATCAGCAAATGGAGTGATATCTAACGTTACTCTTCGCCAGCCTGATTCTTGCGGTGGTACTCTCACCTACGAGGTCTGTCTCTCAGTTCTCACACTCTATTTTAGAGATATCAGAGCAAGTGAAACAGAGTATCTTATGTGTTGGTTTCTTGCAGGGTCGATTTGAGATACTGTCGCTGTCTGGTTCTTTCATGGAAACAGAGAATCAAGGAGCAAGAGGTCGGTCAGGTGGCATGAGCGTCTCTTTGGCTGGTCCTGATGGTCGTGTTGTCGGTGGCGGTGTGGCCGGCCTGCTCATTGCTGCCACTCCGATTCAGGTGAATCCAACAACATTTTAGGCTATATTCATGAAATCGTTGTCTCTGGTCTCATCAAAGTTTGTTTCTTTCTTGAAACAGGTGGTTGTTGGCAGTTTTGTAACGAGTGATCAACAAGATCATCAGAAACCAAGGAAGCAAAAACTTGAACATACCTCTGCAACGGTCATGCCATTGCTGCCTCCTCCTCCTCGGGCTTCTGTTTTCTCATCGTCAAACACTGACATAGAGCAGCCGTCATCCTCATTTGGCATCTCCAGCTGGACCAACGGACAAGACAACCTGAGAAACTCAGCCACTGACATCAACATATCCTTACCAACGGACTGAGTGGAAGATTAGGTATCAGATTAACTCTCTGTACAATCGTTAGGAGGATTGTTGAAGCTAAATGTTACTCTAGGCTTATTGGATTGTTGAAGCTGAGTGTGTTACTCTACGCTTTTCGTTTAGTCAACTTTCTCTGATGACTTGCTTGTTCTTCCTATATTTATATTTACTTAGTACTACTCAGTTTAATTGCGGATCAATCTTTGATTCTGTAGAACTACTAAACATACGTTAATTCACATTTAAAACCAATCCATTTTCGTTTGACCAAAAAAAAAAAACCAATCTAGCAAAGAGATTCCATGGCTTAGATCATCCATTTATTCCTTTCTCTCACTATGCTCGTGGACGCTACTTTACACTAAATAAACTTGTGTATCCTATACATGAGGAAGTGTCGGTGTCATTGTCACTTAAGATTTGAACAGACAAGTCAAGTTTGGACCCGGTGTAGAATGGATTGAATGCACGGACGATCAATCAACAAGTAAATACTTGGATCATTTTCTTAATATGCTCCTTTCTCTCTTGTCCATTTTTGAAGTTACTCAGGATTAGAAGGTACTTTCCGGATCAGAAAGATGGATCATTGGAACCCCGTTTATTCAGGCATTTTTCTTAAGCTTTCCGGACCAAAACAGCCTCCCCCCGATTTTGTCATACAGGCAATCTTCTGATTTCAAAAGGCATCAGACAACACACACAGCATGGGTTTTTATGGAAGCTTCTCATGCGTTCTTGATGCAGGGAGAGGAGAGTCATGGAGTTCCTGGTCTTGTTAATCTTTTGGCATCGAATCAACTGGTTTAACTTCAAGTTTGGCTATTGCAGAATATATATATAGCAAACAAGTTCTTGAGAGAACAAAGCTGGCCCATAAGAAGATGGTTTGGCATAACTACACAGTTTTCCTTTCTTTGTGATCGGTCCTTTTACAGACTATGTCTATAAACTCTCCACGTTTTGCATTCAAATGTTATATAAACTCAACTTTACTTCTGTTCAACCTCTGAATTGAACCAGACTCATGAAAACGATTGCTACTGCTACTAAACAACTCAAGAGAATGTTTTAAAGAAAGTTAACAGAATTGCTCCAAGTCAAGAACAACTACGGAATGTAGAAAGAAACAAAGCTGTATTCCTAAGAGTTTTTTGTTTTAGATCAGAAAGGAGCTGAGTTTTTTCTTCGGGATCAGGCGGTGGTGCACTTGGGAGGACCTTCTCCACCTCCTGTAAAGTGATCTAAGGATTAGCTTTGGCCACATCTAGACCGAGACACAAAATTGAAAAACTTTCATGGAAAAGATTTTCAAACAAATCAATCTTTGTCACAAGTATAAGCATCATCAACACATTTCTCAGCTTAATGCCACAGAACTATCATTTAACCCTAACACGAATAGACAAAGAAAGATTAAAAGAAGCATACCTGGAGTTGGTTCTGAAAATCAATCAAATGCATTCCTAGCAGCAGCATCCAAAGTGTTGAAAAGAATCATTGCTATGGTCATGTCCTCGGATACACTGTTCTGAATTGGGCATCTTCCCACATCAAGCACAATTGCTCCCGGGTTCAGCCACCTTTGAGGAAGCAGATCAGCTAAAGCAGACTCTATGATTACAACATCTGCTCGTTTTATAGCTTGTGTCCTAGAAATCTTTACAACGATATCCATATTTTCCTTCAAAGAATCCAAACGGCCAATGGAAATCTGGTGCCTTTTCAGTAACGAACACATCTGGAAAGCACTAATACCTTTGCCAACAACAAGAATATGTTTTTCTTTTAAATTCACCACTGACCGAAACAAGAATTCTACTATTCCTTTGGGAGAAGGAGGAAGGAAGTTGGGTTCACGCCCCTCAGTAACCAGATCAAAAAAGTTTTTGCTTTGAAAGCCATCTATGTCTTTTTCCAACCTCACTTTGTGCATTGTCTGTACTTCATCCATGATCTGCACATGAATACTGTTGGGGTCGGTTTTCACCCACTCAACATTAACGTCCGAAGGCAAGGTGACTAAAGAAATGGTCCTCCAGACTCTCGATGAAGGAGCAACAGCACCTGAGTCTTCCCGCGGTGCAAAACATGCGGTAGTTAAATGTATCTAGACAAAGCAGACAATGGACCGGAAAGGAGCCGACCACGTGCTCGGACCGCGTCGGGCCGATCACGTACTCGGCACCATGAGGTGCGACCACGTGCTCGCAGACAAGCGACCAAGCCTTCGCCGAAACCAGCCGATCCCATGCTCGCCAAGACCAGACGACCACGGCCTCTCCTGTGCTGCTGATCACACCCTCGGTCCAATACAGTCTTCGGCCCAATGACGAGAAGATAGCCCGGTCCAGACACGAAGCCCACATTGATGCAACCGACTCAAGCGAAGCAATTCCGCGAAGACTTAGGAATGTTCAGCCGCCTTAGAGATAGTATATAGTCGATGTAAAAACCCTTGTAAAGGATCGGCAATCACATACACAATCTTATACTCAAACTTTTACATAGCAATAACAAAAGCTCTTACTTATCTCTTGCGATCTTAGCTAACCCTAGAAATCTCTTCCTCTTCACGAACCCTTACAAATCTAATTGTGTTAGTTTCGACTCCCACAATTTGGCGCCGTCTGTGGGGAACTAGAGAATTTCTGACACAAGAAAGCTAGGTTTATAACACCACCAAGATGTCCGTAACAACAGCACGAAGCAACGAAGGATCCTCGTCTTACAGAGAAGCGGAGAAAAAGGAAAACTATGTGGAAGCGCCGCGCCCCCGACAACAACCCAGCGGATATCACGGAGATCAAGCAGATACTTGATGTGCTCCCGAAGAAAGCGCAGGATCAGGAAAAATACCATGAGGCTATGATGAGCGAATTGCGGCGCTCGGAAGACAGAAAAAGATCTCGTGTCCGTCCGACGCGCCTAAACTTCACCACGCCCGAGTCATTCGACGGATTCGACATGAGAAGCTGCCACCTCGAACCGGTCGTATTGTCCCCGACGATCTGCCGTCACCACCGCCTGATCAGGAATCGATGGAACTCCCCAGCAGCGATGGGAGAATCGGACGAAGATCAACCCCCTCCGAGAGCGATCCGAACTAAGGCAGCTGCTTACAACACCATCGCTGATGGAGAAGAAGCTCCAACCATGGCAAAGCCTTACAGGAGGGAAGCGAAGCGAAAAGGCTCCACAAGGCTCCCCAAAGCGAAGAGGTCGCAGCGTTAAAAGCCAGTTAGACCATGTCGTTTCGACCTAAGGACTACTAAGCTACAGATGTACCGAAGCATAGAGAAGGCTCCGGGGTCGCTTCGTCCTAGAGAGCGAAACACCCACTTCGCTGAAAGCATCTCAAGGGCCAAAATCTCTGATCCGGGAAGAATCAGGACTTCCAAGCTACTGAAGGAACCTCCGACCCAGCTGATCATCTAATGGAGTTCGAGGTAGCCCTAGGAGGGGCAAATTTCAAAGAAGCCGAGAAGGACGCGTGCAATACTATCTGTTAAGAAAGCCTCGAGAGGCCTGCCCTCCGATGGTTCTACAAACCGGAGAGGAATTCGATCCACAACTTCCACCAACTTTTCGAGATGTTCAGATAACAACACTACAACATCTTCGCTGAGAAAAAGATTACTGAGAGCTATGGACCAAAAAGCAAGGAGAGAGCTATAGAGTTTTCTCGACGAGGTTCAAAAATACTCATCAAAGGTAGATGGAATAAGCAATACATCTGCCTTTGGAAGCCTTAAGAGGAGCAGTTAAATGCCCATCTCCGTTTTGGCATAAACTCACCATCAATCCTCCGACAACGATTCAAGACGCTCTTCGCCGTGCAGCTGATTTTGCCCAGTGAGGAAGAGCTCCGCTCAAAGAAGGGGGGAAGAACTAAGCGGTAGTGAACCTTCTCAGATTTCAGCCCGCTCGCACCAAAGAAAGGCAATCCCTTCGTCGATTCGAAGAGGGCGAGGAGGAGCTCAAATTACCAAATCGAAGCACCCGGATATGGTAGAGGCGCGGTCGCGGTCAAGGTCGTGGCAGGGAAACTTCAAATGGGTTAGAGACCCGAAGAGTCTGACAAAAGTCATGACTGTGAATTCCACAAGACAACAGGGCATTCGATTGCGAGGTCATGCGAGTTAGGACGACAGTGGCTGCTAAGCTGGCGAGAGGGCACTCTCAAAGGTAACATCAGCCTGGCGGACTTCAAACCAGAAGAAAAGGCTCAAGACGTCACCGAGGTTCAGACCGAAATTCCTCGGTGACAACGTCGTGGAGACAACTCCGAGAGCGGAGACCCGCAAGGCACTATCAGCGTGATCATGGGAGGGTCGCAGTACTGTGCTGACAATGTAACTGCGATCGAGGCTTACCAGAGACGCGCCGAGGTCTGTGCCAACATCTCCGCACCCCCGAGGGCAAAGCGTGCCAGCGACCCCGTCACTTTTGGCGAAGAGGATACCGAAGGCATTGATCATCCACATAACGATCCTTTGGTAATCAACCTGACTATCTTCGACTTCAATGTTGCTCGAGTCCTCATCGATACTGGAAGCTCAGTGGATGTTATCTTCAAGGATACGCTCGAAAAAATGAAGATCGACCTCTCACTCGTCAGAGGGCAACCAAAGCCTATAACAGGCTTCTCTGGCGAGACAACTTTGACAATGGGAACTATTCGCCTGCTAGTCCAAGCTGGAGGCGTCAAGAAGATGGTGAACTTCATGGTGTCTGATCATCCCGCCATTTACAACGCAATTATAGGAACGCCATGGCTCAATCAAATGCTAGCCGTACCATCAACTTACCACCTGTACTTAAAATTCCCGGCCGGTGATGGCGTACAAACAATCTACGGTAATCAAAGAGATTTCCGCATGTGTTTCTTGGCAGCGCACAAGCTGCGCAATCGCGAGGAGAACGATGACTCAAACCCAATGACTCATGAAGAAAAGGAAGACAGCCCCGACCCCAGGGGCAGCGAAGAAAGGAAAAACAATCCCAATCCGGTGAAAGACCTTGCTAACCTCTTATAGCAATTACAGATCGCAGACGGTCGTGCAGAAGAAGAGCGACCTACCTGCGAACCCGTGATCTCCGTGTGTATCGACGAGCAGCACCCAGAGAGATATGTTGAAGTCGGAGCTGCCCTTAATGAAATACTCAAAACAAAGCTAGTGGCTTTCCTTCAGAAGAACGTCAACGCCTTTGCCTGGAACGCCGAAGATATGCCTGGGATAGATATCAACATCACCAGCCATGAACTCAATGTTGATCCGACATTTAAACCCGTCAAACAGAAAAGAAGGAAGTTCGGTCCTGAACGGGCAAAGGCTGTTAATGACGAAGTCGAGAGGCTCCTGCGAGTTGGGTCGATAACCGAGGTCAAATATCGGTGGCTCAACCCGACGCGTGGTCAAGAAGAAGAATGGGAAGTGGCGTCTGCGTCGACTTCACGGATCTTAACAAAGCCTGTCCGAAAGACAGCTTCCCTTACGCTCATTGACCGCTTGGTGGAAGCAACAATGAGCAACAAGCTCCTTAGCTTCATGGGCGCTTTCTGCTACAACCAACGATCCTCGATGCACCCCAAGATCGTGAGAAGACAACTTTCATTCTGATAAGGGCATCTACTGCTACAAGGTAATGCCCTTTGGCCTGAAAAACAGAAAGAACGTATCAAAGGATAGTGAACAAGATGTTCCAGAACCAGTTAGGAAAGATTATGGAGGTTTACATTGATGACATGCCCGTCAAGTCACTCAAAGAAGAAGACCACATCACTCATCTGGAAGCGTTCTTCAACCAGCTAAACCTCCACAACATGCAGCTGAATCCAACGAGTGTAGATTTCTTTGTGACTTCTGAGTGAGTTCCTTGGGTACCTAGTCACTTGTCGAGGCATCGAAGCCAACCCAAAGCAGATCGATGCACTGATCCAGATGGCCTCTCCAAAGAACAAACGCGAGGTACAGAGGTTAACTGGGAGAGTGGCTGCACTCAATCGGTTTATTTCATGCTCCACTGACAAGTGTCTTCCCTTCTACAACACTCTACGAGGAAACAAACAATTCGAATGGTCAGAAAAATGCGAAGACGCCTTCAAACAGCTCAAGGAATACCTAGCAACGCCACCTATCCTTGCTAAGCCAGTGACTGGAGAACCTCTCTTCCTCTACATTGCCGTTTCAGAGACAGCAGTCAGCGCTATCCTTGTGCGGGAGGAAAGAAGCGAGCAGAGGCCTATCTTCTATGTGAGTAAAACACTCACGGACGCTAAGACAAGATACCCTCAACTGGAAAAGCTGGCGCTCTCCGTCCTCATGGCATCGAGAAAGCTAAGACCTTACTTTTAATCTCATTCAATTATTGTCCTTAGTACTTTCCTTCACGTTCGGTTTACATAGCCCAAGTCAATCGGCAAAGCTAGCCAAGTGGGCAATGGAGCTCAGTGAATCTGACATAGAATACAAGGGTGAACTTGCAACAAGTCACAAGTGCTAGCAGATTTCCTCATAGAGCTCCCCGAAGACAAAAAAATCCGGAGGAATCTGTTGATCATTTATCGTGGGCGGCTCGTCTTCAAAGAATGGTTCCGGAATTGGAATACGATTAGTGTCGCCAACGGAGAGGCCCTTGAGCAATCATTTCGACTTGGATTTAAAGCCTCTAACAACAAAGCAGAATATGAGGCCTACTCGCCGTAGGAGGCTCGCCGAAGGATGCTGAATTGAACACATCCACGTTTTTTGACTCACGGTGGTGACCAGGTCGATTCGGTGATGAGTACATAGAAAGGATGATCGCATGGAGGCTTATCTGAAGATAGTAAAAAACCTCGCCTCGTCATTCCGAGAATTCGCCCTTACAAAGATTCCGCAGAGATGAAAATATGGATGACGACGATTGGCAACCTAGCTTCCGCCTCTACTACGCCGGAAGACCCAGCCACGAAATGGATCATTCGATCGAGTTCATTGAATTCCCGCAAGATTCAACAGGATGTGTCGCCGCCATCTTACCACGCTCTCACGAGCAGCATGGCAGGCATCCTCGCCAAGGCGTATGAACACAGAAATAATGAGCACACCAAATCGGGACCGATATGCCTGATGACGACCCGAAGGCGGTTCCAATGGAGCGGATCTTGGAGAAGCAGAATCTGGCTGTGACAAGTCATGGATCGACGAGATCTGTGAGTACATTACAGATGGTAAATTGCCCGATGAGCAAATAGGCAGCTTCGCAAGTTGCGGAAGAAGCCACGACGTTATGTTCTACTTGATTGAAACCTCTTGAGATGGGGTTTCTCCGGTCCTATGCTTCACTGCGTGGAAGGACAAGGCAAAGCGAATAATGGAAGAAGTCCTGGCGGGTCTCTGCGAATCACTCGGGGAAAGCAAACTTCTTGCGATCAAAATCAATATGGCAACGGCTTCGCCTACTATAGTAGCGATTGCATGAAATTCTCAGCCAAGTGTGAGAAAGTGCCGAGAGACACTCCGAAGATCCATCAACCAACCACGATACTCTCCTCTGTCATCATCGCCTTACCCGTTCATGAGATGGGCCATGGACATTGTTGGACCACTGCACCCGATCGAAAACAGGCGATTCTTGCTCGTGCTAACAGATTACTTCTCAAAGTGGGTAGAAGTGAAGCTTACACGCAAACGTCAAAGACGTGCAAGTGGAAAGCTTTATCTGGAAAAACATCATATGTCGTCACGGAGTTCCATACGAGATCGTTACAGACAACGGTTCGCAGTTCATATCCAACCGGTTCGAGACATTCTGTGCGAAATGGAATATCCGTCTTAGCAAATCCACGCCTCGCTACCCCCAAGGTAACGGTCAAGCAAAAGCTATCAACAAGATGATCCTTGATGGCCTTAAAAAGCGTTTAGAGGCAAAAAAGGGCCGTTGGGTCGACGAATTAGAAGGAGTTTTGTGGTCCCACCGCACCACTCCTCGATGAGCAACAGGCGAAACTCCTTTCGCCCTTGTCTATGGAACCGAATGTGTCATTCCATCCAAAATCTGTTCGCCCGGGGTCCGACGCCAACTCTTACCTATCAACGAACAAATCAACCGGTCAATGCTTATTGACGCATTGGATTTCCTCGATGAGCGACGCGACCAAGCACTCATTCGGATTACCAACTACCAGAGCGCAGCCTCAAAGTATTACAACTCCAGAGTCGAGAGAGCGTTTACGCACGAGCGACTTAGTCCTGCGTGGGTGTTCGAGAACAATAGAGAGCCAACGCAGCAAGCTCGGCACCAATTGGGAAGGCCCATACAAAAGTCACAACAGTCATTCGTCCCCGAGTTTATGAGCTCGCCACCGCAAGCACTCCCATCCTTAACTCTTGGGCTAAACGCTTGAAGAAATACTATCACTAGTCTTCGATAAAAGGAAAATGAACTACGAGGCGACTTTGATCCCTCGCCAAAGTGCGTGGGCAGCTTGTCTTCGGATGGGTTCAGTTGCCCCCCTCCGTCAAAAGGGGGAGATTACGCGTTTCACAAAGCCTCGTCTCCGGATGAGCTCCACTGATCTCCTCCGCCTTAAGGGGGGGAGTAAGTGTTTCCATAAGCCTTGTCTTCGAACAAGCTCAATCTCTCTAGACAATATTCAGTTCCTCTTAAATGCAAAGGAGGGGAGAGTACCCGTGCTACTACTCTTTGACTACACCATCACCAGAAACTTCAAACACTTGGCACAAACCTCATCACGAGAACAGCTATGTCCATCATGGACCTCTCAAAGCTTCAACCAAGTAGAGTCATTCTGCATTCATTGCTTTTGCAGCCACGATGATGATGCGAGAATCTGAACACAATGACATCCAAAGAAACATCGGATCCAAAACGCTTATATAAGTATCGGTGTTCAAGATCTTTGGGCGGACGAACCCAGCTGATCACTCAGAAACCTAACAAGCATCGTTGGTAAAAAGCAGCTGCCAATGATTTGTTCGGCATGTACCCTGAACAGTCATTCAGAAAACCCAGGTTCCACACTGGTAAAACTTACGGTGTGTATGTTCTGGGAAAGACGTGTCTAGAGAACAGCACCATTCTGCAAAGCCCAACAGCAACGTTGGCAGATAAATAGCGTGAGCGCATGTGCGTTTTCTCTACTAAACCAAGCCTCATTCATGAGCAAACAAAGCCTCATTCATGAGCAAACATACCCTCATTCATGAGCAAACAAAGCCTCATTTATGAGCAAACGAAGCCTCATTCATGAGCAAACAAAGCCCCATTCATGAGTAAAAAATAAACCAACAACGGTATTGGCAAACGCATGGCAACAACACTGCCTAAAAATATTCCTAAGCATAGGGAAACATCTGAAGCAAGTACATTGTGCAAAAAAAAACCATCACGGTTTATCATAAGAAACAAAAACTATGATCACAGTCATCCCAAGACATCATCCCAAAAAGAAAGGGATACGAAACCATCCAATCACTACGACCCGGAATCATCAAATCCAATACAAAAACAAAAGGACTAAAATTAAACTAAGAAAGGTGGTCACTTCATCACTCCTCATCCTCATCAAACTACCTCATCGTCCTCTCGAGATCTCCAAGGTTGCCTCACTGAGAGACAAGCTCGCTAAACACATCGCGAGCATCGTAAATCGGGATCTTCCTCTCAACCAAAAGCGCCTCCGCAGCATCCAACGTCGGCCCATCGATTGGACGAAAACATCTATGAACTCCAAATTCGCGATCAATCTCAGCAAGGTCGAGCATGTTATCTTTCGTTATCCCTCCAATCCTATCAAGCGGTCGGTGACTGCTCGACTCGGCCAGAGAGCTGCGAGCCTCCTCTCTCTCGCCTCAGAGATGGCCTCTGCGATCTTGGCATCCCTCGCTGACCTCGGCGTCCAATAACTTACCTCTAAGCACAATGATCTCCTCCTTGTCTTTCGCGCCTCAAAGACGCTCTCGACAGCTTGCTACTCAACTCTTCCTCCCTCTTCTTCACAGAAGCAATGTCATCCTCAAGAGCTAGTTTCCTCTCAGCAAGCTCGACGTTGGTCTTTTTGACCTTGCGAAGCTCCTCGTCGCGAGAGCGAGAATCCTCTTCAAAGCAAAAGGCCAGCTGGTCTAGCTGAGCGGAAAGCTGCATACAGGAAAGAGCAAGGAGGATCATATTAAAATCAAGAGAGCTTTAAGTAACAATAACAAGCACGAAGAAAATCCGAACCTCGGAAACATTGGCCTTCGCCAGCGCGAAAGCCCTCCCGCTGGAACCAAGAGTCGGAGGGGCGATACATTGTAAAGCGGGGAGAAGAACCCGTCTTCTGCCGCTTCGGAGGTGCTCCATCGGGAGTATGTCTCGCCTTGCCCTCTGACGTTAGGGCTGTCTTCCGCGACTGCTCACGACGCATCACAATCTCATCAGGGGTAAGGTCAAGAGCATGAGAAAGAGTCTTGGAACCGCAGCGCTCGACGACGCCGCCTTCGCTCTCTCTGCCCGCTGATAGGCAGAAACCCTAGGAGCACCCCGTCCAAGAACCTTCCCCGGGAAGATCCGGTGGAAGCGCGCACGGATCCTCTGACGAGTAAAAGACTTTACCCAGTCGCTGTTCTCGGAAGCAAGAACACCATGGATGGCCGCTGCGTCGCTCCGGCCGACCGTCTGAAATGCTGGCTTCACTGCAAAAAAAAAAAAACAATCTGGAAATTACTACACAAAACATGGACGCGATACGAAAAATATTTCTGGAGATGAAATTACCTCTCTTCTCCCAGCTCGTTTTAACAAGGGAGATATGATCCGCCTCAACGGTCCTCTCTAAAATCTCAACGAAGAAGAATCGATCCTCGAAGTGGTTGTCCTTGCTCGGGAACCCGTCGATGAGCGTGCGGCCCTGAGTCGGAGAAACCAAATACCTAAGTTCCCCTGACGCACGGAGGCTCGAAGTCTAAAAAGCAGGAGAGCTTCTCGGTGCTAATCTCTGCGTTGCACTCCCTGCTGAGCACGTAGATACCAATGATATGCCTTAATCCTCGGGGTTGATCTCGAAGCGAGGAGGATGCCATTCGCCTCTAGGAAACGAAGAAGAGGCGGGTATCGGAAACCACAAAGAGCGGTGCTCAACGAAATTCTCGTACAAAAGTGAAGTATCCCGGAGACGAGCATCGGCTCGCTGGGTCTGCATCGGGAACAACTAGCCTGATCTCGTCCGAAATCTCGCTTCTCTCCATAGAATGACTCCGCTCGTCGGAAAGAGTGGATCCCGGAGGATCCGGACGCGTCTTCTTCTTCTTGACTACGCGAGGTTGATCAACCTCTGCAAAGGTTGCATCACTGCCATCCTCATCATCGAGTAGAAGAAAAATTTGTGACGAAGTGGCGTCCACTGCACCAACGAGCCCCGGGTCCTCGTCATTAAGGGGAAGGAGAGTTCAATTCCTCCGTTTGAACCATCAAGTCCTCGTCCCCACCGGCTCGGTGAAGCGACCGGCGGGCTCGGTCCGCTCCTGGCAGCGACCACGGGCTCGGTACCACTCGAAGCCGTGAGCACGTGCTCGGTCTCGCTCGAGCCCGCGAGCTTGCGCTCGGCCCCTCTCGAAGCCGCGACCACGAGGTCGGCTCGGACGGATGGCACGACCACGGGGTCGGATCGGTCGCCAATGACCATGGGAATGCGGCAATTACGGTGGCGAGCTGTGTCCGTGAGGCAACAGCGATAAAGATCCTCGAATGTGGTTTGCTCCATAACAACAAGTCTATCTACACAAAAGTCAACGAGATGGATCTAGGGTCAAGAATTTTCAACAATCAATCAAGAGTTCTATTTCTTCTCCAAAAGCATTTAAAATCAAAATCATAAGGGTTGTTCTAAGGCTCAACACAAGGATTGCTCCATCAACCATCAAAGCTTAGAAATCAACAAGCTACCAAGGATTCAAGGATTCTCCTAAGCAATCAACAACACAACATAGAAAACATTGATTCTCCATGAAAGAAGTCTAGATTTATGACCTTGGATTTTCAAAGAAGCTATGGGGACTTAGAAAAATTTATGCAAAAGGAGTCAATGAGGAAACTCACCAAAGAAGAAAGGTGAGAGATGGTATGAGCTCGGAGGAATGTGAGTCTCCGATCGGTGGCGTCGTGAAGCTTGAGGTCGTGACATGCAAGCCCTAGTCGTCGTGACACCACGATGAGCAATGGGGGGAAACAAAACCCTAACAAACAAATAGAGAAGAAAGGGGAGGAAGAGAAAGAAAGAAAAAGTCAAAACCTTATCTCTTCAAAGGAAAGGATATTAACTCTTTCTCCCACCAAGCGGGTCCCAGCTCCATTCAAAAAATGCTCTTGCCTCCAGAAATCACCTGGCTATCGCCCGGAAATATTGTTGACGCTAGAAATCATGACGCGAGTCTTAAAACCTCCATAAGGAATCCGAAGTCTTAAAACCTTTTCGAAAAAAAAAAAAAAAAAATTTATATATATATGATCAAGATCATCATCTCTGCAGAAAATGACGAACGGTAACAGCGAGAGAAGTCTTAAAATCTTCAAACGCTTACGTAGTCTTAAAACCTCCTGCATAAAGTCATTCTCTACTGCCCAAGGCAGGATAGGCAAACACCTTGACTTCAAACGGTATGCTGATATCCAATACATCTTCAACTCGGCACTATTATCTCTAACACTTCTAAATGGGGGCTAACTGTTGGGGTCGGTTTTCACCCACTCAACATTAACGTCCGAAGGCAAGGTGACTAAAGAAATGGTCCTCCGGACTCTCGATGAAGGAAGCAACACCTGAGTCTTCCGCTGATCAAAACATGCGGTAGTTAAATGTATTTTTAATAAAGCGGACAATGGACCAGAAAGGAGCCGACGACGTGCTCGGACGCGTCGGCCGATCACGTACTTCGGCACCGATGAGATGCGACCGATGCTTCGCAGACATGACGACCACGCCTTCGCCGAAACCAGCCGATCCCGTGCTCGCCAAGACCAGACGACCACGGCTCTCTCTGTCTTGATCACCCCCCCGGCCCAATACGGTCTCCGGCCCAATGACAAGAAGATAGCCCGGTCCAGACACGAAGCCCACATTGACGCAACCGACTCAAGCGAAGCAATTCGCAAGACTTAGGAATGTTCAAATTGCCTTTAGAGATAGTATATAGTCGATGTAAAAACCCTTGTAAAGGATCGGCAATCACATACACAATCTTATACTCAAACTTTTACATAGCAATAACAAAAGCTCTTACTCATCTCTTGCGATCTTAGCTAACCCTAGAAATCTCTTCCTCTTCACGAACCCTTACAAATCTAATTGTGTTAGTTCCGACTCCCACAAATACCATGAATAGAGTTTTCTCTATTGAAATCGTTCAAAGCCTTAATGAGATCTTCGTTCCTGTAGTTCTCCGGCAGTTTAGAAAGAACATACTTAATCCCGGTTTCGCAGGAAGCTCCTACCAGTTTCTCAACAAATGTCTTTAATTGTGGTTGGCCATCATAAACGATTCCAAGAACTGGAACAGTTCCTGTTGCTTTTTGTAACTCCAAAACTTTCTTTGCAATTTGGTTTCTGATATTTGTGGAGACAGTATTGCCATTAACCAATGGGTTTGATGGAATCACACCATCGACAAGAGAAGGAGAGGCTAGGATTTTTGAGGACTCTCTATCATCATAATCATCCAGAGTACCAGTAGATTGGCAATACAACTTAGGACAAAGCAGCTTAGGAGCAAACATCTTTTTGTGAGCGAAGGGAAGAAGGAAGGTTCTTGTAGATTGTTCTCCTTTTGTTCGAAAGATGAATGGCTTGAGAGAGTCTTGGGCTGATGGTATCATCTTCCGTTTGATCTGCAAATATGCAATATACCATTCAAGTTAGTAAGACTCAAATGCCTGAGAAAACACAATGTTCATGTCAAGCACAGATCATATAGCTTCTATTTATCATGTCACATAACCACCAAAAACAACTCATCTCGAATCATACATAAAGCTAAGTGTTTCCATATTCGGATCACCAAAATCTCAACCTTAACGCTCAAATTCGACCTTCTGATTCCAAGTTCTTTCCCAAAACCTAATCCGCTAAGAAGTTCATCTCTACAGAAACAAGTACCAGAAGAAACAAGTTCTCATCCAGATTTTCATGGGACGCAGACTTGATAATTAAGCATCTCAAGACTCAAATGGCTGAGAATACCCATTTTCAGGAACTAACATGAACAGATCATATTGAGACATATAATAACACAAACCACCAACAATAACTCATCCCGAATCATAAAAGCAAGTGTTTTTCCACATTCGGATCATCAAAATCTCAACAGTAATGCTTATCATATGCTACGACTCATCCAAATTCGACCTTCTGATTCCAATTTCCCAAAACCTAATCCGTTAAAAAGGTCATCTCTACAAAAACAAGTCATCATCCAGACTTTCATGGAAACGAAATCAAATTCGCGAGATACTTTAACTTAAAAGGTGAAATCGGAACTCACGGGGTAAAGAACGTTGGGTTCGGGACCGTAATCGCCTGTTAAGAGGAAGTTAGAAGCCATCTCAGTCGCAATCATCGTCGTTCTTCTCACGACTTAATCGGTCTCCGGCGAAGCAGTACGGAGAAAAATCCAAAATGGTGTGTTGTTACCAGAAAACGAATCTTTTCCGTTAGAGAGAAGTGCCACGTGTGATCGTTCTCGTGCTCGTCTCTATAGTATTTATAATATCTTTCATGGGAGGTATGTTCTCTGCAGCAGTTTCGCGCCTTCTGTAAATTTTTGTCTTCTAGTAGAGGTGAAGGAGAGTGATGGTTTTAATGAATGGCCTTAACCGGATTTGGTTTGGTTTCATTGAATGTACATTAGACTTAACCGGATTTAAACCAAGATGTGTCCAATTCCTATAGAGCTCAGCTCAAAAAGCAATTAATAGAACAGAAAATCTTATAAAACATACAAGATTTGCGAGGAGGAAAACATATATAAAATTGATATTTAATAAACTTAAGTATATAAGTATATACCTATTTTTTATATTAAAGTCTAAATAATTGATCAGAAAACAAACAAAGAAATACAACAAAACATTTGTGTTGATTGGAAAAATCAAAACTATGATTAATGAATGCCGTAATAAAGAACAAATAATGCAAAAATTAAGAGTTCTTCTTTCCCAAAAATTTACAAAATTTTGATACAGTGTTAAATCCTAATAACTTTGGATTAATGGAATATGTGGAAAAAATTCGATTTCAAAGTGAAGTTCTTCTATTTTAAAGTTATTTGTAAACTAGGGATAAACACGAGCGATGGACGGATGTTTTATTATATATATCTTTAAAATTTTCAAGTGTTGTTTTTCATTATCTTTATCATCTATAATTTTAAAAGTAATGTGTTATATTTAAAATAAATTATAAATTATGTCATATTTATGGTGGTTTACACTTATATCATGTTTGATAGGATATTTTAGAATTTCCCGTTATTTTTAAATTACAATATTTAATGTATATATGTCAAATTTAATATCTCCTTCAATCGTAGATATAGTTTATACTATTTATAATTTATTTTATCAATCTTTCTTTTTTTGCATATTATTCATATTTTATTTTAAATTTTTATTATTGATATAATGACTGGTATGTAATATACTTTTGAAATAGTATCCATTGCCTTCTCTTTTAACTTTTAGTAAAATAAGAATCTAAGAAATATTTAATTTTAACTACAATTTTTAATTATATTTATAATTACGAGACTAATGTAGTATTCTAAAATTTAATATAAAAGATTATACAGTATAAAAGAGACTAAAACGAAAAATGTATTACTACATATTTGAATGTAGATATATGCAGAGGCGGATCTAAGTTATGATTGAGGGAGGCAGTTGTCCCTCGTAAAATTTTATAAGTTCATATAAATTGTTCATATTTTCAATACTGCTCATGTTGCTATTTGCTATGTTAGCCCTAATTATTTAAGCAATTTCATTTCTGTCCCCCATAAAATTTCAGTTTACATCTGTCCGTGGATATATGCTAAACTTTTAACTTTTACACTTCAACTTAGTTCACACATGACTTCCTTTCTCATATACACTAATTATTAAAATATTTTAAATCACTCTCTACAAATTTCTTAATGAAGTAAATTTAACCTCACATGTAACAGTGCATTTGCTTAAATTTGAAATATGTTACCTTTTTTGGGATGTATATTGTTGAAAATGTCTTTGTAAGAAATGTTTCTGAAACCTTTGCTTTAAACTCAGGGTCTTTTATGTCTCCAACGGTGACTTTTGTTGGGCCATTTAACCGGTTTACTTTCTCTTAAGCCCATTTAAAATTTATGTTGTCCCAAAAAAACGGCACGATGTTTGCGTCTTCAATTCAAGAACTGTACACGGGGTTTTTCATGTCATTCCTTGTGGGGCCTTTGCCTGAAAACGATGCCTGGCGACGGAGCAGATCAAAGCCGGCGGTGTTTTGTGGCGGTCAACGTCGGTGCCCGATGTAACGCGGCGTCTAATGCTCTGAGATCCTTCATGAGACGTTCTTGCCTAGCCGCCTCGTTCATTCTTCGCCAGGTCCTATTTCCATTTTCAATTTCTGAAGCCGAAATCTTTTAGAATGTCTCAAGTGCATAGCCTTAGTTGTGAACTTTGCTTTACTCTGTTGAATTTGGATTCTGGTAAGTGCATAGATGCTGTTTCATCGGCCATTCAAGTCTTGGAGGTACTTGTTGAATAAAGAAGAAGTAACTCTGTAGATTTTGCCTGCAATGGCTAACGATTCCTGTGTGAATCTTTTTGTTTAAAAAGGATGATCCAAGCACAAATGCTGGTAGAGGATCTAATCTGACGGAAGATGGTAATGTGGAATGTGATGCTAGTCTTATGGATGGAGATTCAGGGGTGTTTGGAGGAGTTGGAGCAGTTCCAGGTACTCCTACATCTCTCATCTCAAGCTTCTTCTTTTACTTGTGTATCAAATTAGACTATTTTGGAATCGCTGAAGGTTTTGGACGATGAACTTTAGATCAGGTGTCAGAAATGCTATCAAGATTGCTGCTTTGTTGCTGAAAGAGCAGATGAATGGCTCAACTCTGTTAGGCCGTATACCTCCTATGTAAGAATCACTCTTCTTCTTTTCTGATATAAACCCAAATTTGAATGCGTTTCATCAAGCATCGAACTTTCTGATATGCCTCCCTAGGTTGTTGGTTGGTGAAGGAGCTCGACGAGGGGCCATGTCCAAAGATATTCTTTTGCGTGAAACTGTCATAGAAGCTGATCAGGTTTGAGATTCCCATCTTCTCTTTGCTTTACTTGTCGAACACCTGGTTGTTTTATTCCTTGAAGATGATTTTTTCCCCCTAAATATTGTATGTTTAAACAGTGGCTGGTTACAGAGAGAGCAAGAAATCAGTGGAGAAGGTTCAAGACCATGCTTTCTGAGGCAGAGGCAAAGAGTACCGTTTCCGCTGATGAAACAGGCGAGGAAAAACCATCACCCTGCGCAGCAGTAGATGAGGATAAGATTATGGACACTGTTGGCGTAATTTGTGTTGACAGTGAAGGACATATTGCTTGTGGCTCCTCAAGTGGCGGTATTGCGACGAAGGTAATATCAATGAATTCTTAGTTGTTCTTTGAGCTGAAAGAAAAAACTGATCATCTGTTTCTGATTCAGATTAGCGGCCGTGTAGGTTTAGCGGCAACGTATGGTTCTGGTTACTGGGCATCCTCTAAAGGACCATTTGGAGCTCCATTTCTAGTTGGCTGTTGTGTTTCTGGAGCTGGAGAGTATCTTATGAGAGGATTTGCAGCTAGGGAATGTTGTACATCATTGGCACTGTAGATTTCCTTATCCTTCTGAATGGTTGTGCTATTTTCGGTGTGCTTTGTTCTTCTGTAACAAAGCTAAGAAGGGATTTCTTATGCTCTTAGTTCACAGGCTGGTCCAGCATCTGCAGCAATGAAGGTTTTACATTCTGTAATGCAACAAGAGGGTTCAAAGAATGGAACTGCTGATAAAACAGCTGGAGTTCTAGTGGTTCAGGCAGGTGCAGCTGTGGCTGTAAGTCCAAGTTTTTGAAAAACCTACAGTATTTGGTGTTTTTGCTTTCTTTTGGTTCTGAATTTGACTTACTTTGATTGTTCTAATTTCACTCTAAAGGTCCCTGAAAAAAAGCCAGAGCTGAATGCTGTTGAGATAGCGGCTGCTTACTCATCACAGTCTTTTGGAGTGGGATACTATGGGAGCTCTATAGAGAAGCCAAAAGTATAGCCTTTATCTTAGATTCAAAAATAAAAACTTGTCATGGTTAATGGTTGAGCTTGAGAACTAAGTTTAGGATGATCGGGTCTCTTGAACAGATGAGTAAAGGTGGGGTAGATCATTTTGAAGCCCGGGTTGATCTCCGGTCAACCTGTTGGTGATTGATTTATACTCTCTGGAATATGATTTGGTGGAAAGAAATTTCAGAATCTGTACACCCTTGCAATATGTATTCAAAACTAGTTCTAGATGAGCAACAAGAACAGACAAGAAATAAATAAATGTTAAATAACAGGTCTGAATCAAATAACAAGAAATGAGTAAATGTTGAAAGAGCATACAGTATGCCGCATACTGTATCTGACTTAATTAAAGAAAATACCATGTTCGCTTTCATGAAACAAAAAATCAATTTATTAAATCACCAGAGTAAAAACAACTTTCATGGGTCAGTGAAAGTTGTGAATTCTCTTGGCAGACGTTAAAGTGTTGGATAGAAGCATGGGTATGTTCATTGGTTGAACACCGCCAGGAACAGGTGTGATGGCTGATGCGACTTTGCAAGCCTCCTCATAGCAAACGTCCCCAACCAATCGGTAGCCGCAAGGAGCCCTTGGATCTTCAACAGGATTAATCCCAGCATCAACGATGACTGCGCCGGGTTTAATCCAGCTTCCTCTGACCAAGTTTGGTTGGCCAGCAACTGTGATTATGATATCAACGTGTCTTGTGATATCTATGGTATCTTGAGGGATATTCATGGCTCTTGAATGGAAGTGGGTAACTACATATGCACCCTCCCTCTACATTTACAAAAATACCTCTGATAAAGGACCAATAATCATCGAATAGCCCAAAAAAATGGCATCTAATTATGATTACCTGCAGTAATTGAGTAATTGCCAAACCAACAGAGAGAGACTCTGTGAGAACAAGAGCGGATTTGCCATTGATATCAATGTTGTACCTACGCAACAACTCGATGCATCCTTTAGGAGTACACGGAACAAATAACTCAACCATTCCATAAAATATTCCGTCAACGTATTTCTCGTTACTAACCTCTTTCCATATGTCCACTTCATGGATATGCTGCATATATATATACACCATAAACTGTAAACAGCTGTTTTTGTTAAAGAATAATTGAATTGGATGATGATAAGACTTAATTACCGATGGTAGAGGCAACTGAGCAATGATACCATGGACACGAGGATCATCGTTGAAGCCTAAGACATATTTCAACACATCTTCTTCTGATGAATCTTCAGCTAAATCAACTTCGAATGAAGTGATTCCAACGGATTCACAAGCTTTCTTCTTCTCCTTGGCTTCAATTACGGATTCCTCTATATCCCCAACACGGATTACCGCTAAACCAGGAACCACACCTATTGATTCCTTCATTCTTCTAACTTCCACTCTGATCTCATCTCTTATCTTTTTCGCCACAGCTTCGCCATCCATTACTATCGCCGATGGAGATGAAGAGGAACGAATGGAGAGACTGCTGCCTCGGAGTTGGCTGATGCACCGTCGGGCCAGAAAAGCACCGTTGCGGCGGTTCAAATCGATGAGACGCGAGGAGTGGCAATCGGTACTAAACATCATCGACGCCATCGGTTCAAACAGAGAACACTAGTCGTGGCTTCCAACTTATGTTAGGGTTAGATGTACATAGGTATTTGTACTTAATCAGAGATAGGGTTGTACAGAAGATCTGCTTGTACTTGGTCCTGAAACCCATCAGGACTTATCTCCAACATTTAATTTATTTTTATATCATACGATTAGATTTAGGACCTGCCCAATTAAAATATAACGTAATCAAATGCCGTAAAAGCCCCTTGACAACAAAAGCTTCAGGTCTCTGGTTCAAATTACTGTTAGCCTAAGTATAGGAGGTTTGACTTTTTGTGAGTGTTTAAAGATTGTAACTTTGAAAGTTTAGTTTTACATTAAAAATCTTACATTGAAAGTTTCTCAATTTTGTTTAGTTTAAATTAGCTTAGGTTAAAAAGAATCCCAACTTTGCAGCTCGTTTGAGCTGAGAATATCCCTGATTTTATGGTTCAAATTACTGTTAGCCTAAGTATAGGAGCTTTGACTTTGTTGATTTTTGTGAGTGTCTTTAAAGATTGTAACTTTGAATCATCGTGTTGCAGGTGAAAGGTTTGACATTGAGGCTGGTGTTGGTGTTGGTGTTGGATCAAATTTCACGCCGCATATAATCACAGTGAACACTGGTGAGGTATGTATTGAGAAACAAAATAAAGGCCTTAGATTTCATTTGAGAGGAGGGGATTTGTGTATATGTCATACTCTGTATGTTTCTGTTTTGATTCAAGGATGTTACAATGAGAATCATCTCATTTTCACAACAAGGACCTCGAGCTATTTGTATTTTATCAGCAAATGGAGTGATATCTAACGTTACTCTTCGCCAGCCTGATTCTTGCGGTGGTACTCTCACCTACGAGGTCTGTCTCTCAGTTCTCACACTCTATTTTAGAGATATCAGAGCAAGTGAAACAGAGTATCTTATGTGTTGGTTTCTTGCAGGGTCGATTTGAGATACTGTCGCTGTCTGGTTCTTTCATGGAAACAGAGAATCAAGGAGCAAGAGGTCGGTCAGGTGGCATGAGCGTCTCTTTGGCTGGTCCTGATGGTCGTGTTGTCGGTGGCGGTGTGGCCGGCCTGCTCATTGCTGCCACTCCGATTCAGGTGAATCCAACAACATTTTAGGCTATATTCATGAAATCGTTGTCTCTGGTCTCATCAAAGTTTGTTTCTTTCTTGAAACAGGTGGTTGTTGGCAGTTTTGTAACGAGTGATCAACAAGATCATCAGAAACCAAGGAAGCAAAAACTTGAACATACCTCTGCAACGGTCATGCCATTGCTGCCTCCTCCTCCTCGGGCTTCTGTTTTCTCATCGTCAAACACTGACATAGAGCAGCCGTCATCCTCATTTGGCATCTCCAGCTGGACCAACGGACAAGACAACCTGAGAAACTCAGCCACTGACATCAACATATCCTTACCAACGGACTGAGTGGAAGATTAGGTATCAGATTAACTCTCTGTACAATCGTTAGGAGGATTGTTGAAGCTAAATGTTACTCTAGGCTTATTGGATTGTTGAAGCTGAGTGTGTTACTCTACGCTTTTCGTTTAGTCAACTTTCTCTGATGACTTGCTTGTTCTTCCTATATTTATATTTACTTAGTACTACTCAGTTTAATTGCGGATCAATCTTTGATTCTGTAGAACTACTAAACATACGTTAATTCACATTTAAAACCAATCCATTTTCGTTTGACCAAAAAAAAAAAACCAATCTAGCAAAGAGATTCCATGGCTTAGATCATCCATTTATTCCTTTCTCTCACTATGCTCGTGGACGCTACTTTACACTAAATAAACTTGTGTATCCTATACATGAGGAAGTGTCGGTGTCATTGTCACTTAAGATTTGAACAGACAAGTCAAGTTTGGACCCGGTGTAGAATGGATTGAATGCACGGACGATCAATCAACAAGTAAATACTTGGATCATTTTCTTAATATGCTCCTTTCTCTCTTGTCCATTTTTGAAGTTACTCAGGATTAGAAGGTACTTTCCGGATCAGAAAGATGGATCATTGGAACCCCGTTTATTCAGGCATTTTTCTTAAGCTTTCCGGACCAAAACAGCCTCCCCCCGATTTTGTCATACAGGCAATCTTCTGATTTCAAAAGGCATCAGACAACACACACAGCATGGGTTTTTATGGAAGCTTCTCATGCGTTCTTGATGCAGGGAGAGGAGAGTCATGGAGTTCCTGGTCTTGTTAATCTTTTGGCATCGAATCAACTGGTTTAACTTCAAGTTTGGCTATTGCAGAATATATATATAGCAAACAAGTTCTTGAGAGAACAAAGCTGGCCCATAAGAAGATGGTTTGGCATAACTACACAGTTTTCCTTTCTTTGTGATCGGTCCTTTTACAGACTATGTCTATAAACTCTCCACGTTTTGCATTCAAATGTTATATAAACTCAACTTTACTTCTGTTCAACCTCTGAATTGAACCAGACTCATGAAAACGATTGCTACTGCTACTAAACAACTCAAGAGAATGTTTTAAAGAAAGTTAACAGAATTGCTCCAAGTCAAGAACAACTACGGAATGTAGAAAGAAACAAAGCTGTATTCCTAAGAGTTTTTTGTTTTAGATCAGAAAGGAGCTGAGTTTTTTCTTCGGGATCAGGCGGTGGTGCACTTGGGAGGACCTTCTCCACCTCCTGTAAAGTGATCTAAGGATTAGCTTTGGCCACATCTAGACCGAGACACAAAATTGAAAAACTTTCATGGAAAAGATTTTCAAACAAATCAATCTTTGTCACAAGTATAAGCATCATCAACACATTTCTCAGCTTAATGCCACAGAACTATCATTTAACCCTAACACGAATAGACAAAGAAAGATTAAAAGAAGCATATATATATAGCTTTAGCTTTAGCCACATCTATATTTTGGCCCACGTTTAGCTCCGGCAAATAATTTCTCTTCAGTTTGGCCCACGTTTAATTCGCCTATGTGTTGCACGAAATTACAATATTTTACATGCGAATTTACATTTCATCGACATAAAACATAAAACGTATTTGTATGGAATAGCTAAACTAATATTATACATGCGAATACACATTTCATCCACCAAATATTATATTTTCTCACATAATTAAACTCTTCGGTTCTAGAGTTATCAGGAAAAGCCTTGTTAAGATGGTGGTTTGTTGCAAAAAAAATGAATATATATAAATGCAATACATTAGAAATTGGTAATGGTAGTGTTTTGTTAGAAGTCTTGAAAAGCTATGATGCCTAGTGAAATGTAAAACCGAGAAAAGTGGCTAGAAACGGGAATGTTAATGAAAATAGAGAGAAAGAGAGACAAATACACGTGCATATATATACTCAGATGTTGATTGTTTTCCAAAGTGTTTGTGTGAGAAATGACAGCTCTCTTTCTCTCTCACCCATTCAGGCGGTGGAGAAAATAATTTCTAACCAAAGTCAGATAAATTCAAACCTAGCTAAAGATATTTGGAAAGAAAATAAAAGAAAAAACAAGAGGGAAGGAGGTGTCTTAAAAGTAAGAAATTAAAGAGATCTCTGTCGGTCCGTCGTCGCTGACAACTATACATGCCTAGCTCTGTATGTATGTGGCTGAGTAAGGTAGATTCATATATGAATGGTCAAATCCGATATTAAACTATATATGTATGTTCTTAAATAAGCTTCTTTTTTTTTCTACTTTTTTTTGCTTCAATTTCCGTTACCACACTATTATTACTCTTATAATTAGTCAACTTCGACGCCTTGTGTGACTGTGTCGTCCTCCATTTTAATGTTCCATCTTTCTCTGCATTCATAGTTTTTTTTTCTTTGATATTATATTTAGTTTATATATAAACGGGAGATTAAGGGAAGTCTAAAACTAATTGTTAGAACGTTTGGATATATTTTGCCACTGAAGTACAATGTTTATGTTGTGGAAAAAATATTATAGTGACCAACTATTAGTTAAAACTGTATAATGACAATATTTTATAATTATTACTTTAAAAAAAAAATCTACAGTTACTAAAGTTGCAAAAATAGTGTTTGACTTACAATTACAAAAATGTCATAATCTGTGTATATACTTATGGGGAAATCGGATAGCTAGGCATAATAAAAGTTGAATTTCACTGAGATCTAGTAGTTACCGCGAAAATTAAACTGTAAAATTACCACGAAATGGTGGTCCAGTATTATGGAATTTAGTGAAACCACACACTTGCGGATAAAAATTGAAATAATGATGACAAAATGATATACTACATAGGAATATAGAGAAAGTGTGTAGAATAAAGAAAAAAAGAAAGGGCATGGAATTGACGAGGATCGAGGGAAAGAGTGGTGTGGCAGAAATGTTATTAAGTGTGAAAACAACTGATGAATGAGCCTTTGCTTAATCACTTCCATGCACAAGTCCCTTTCTTCTACCTCTCTCTCTCCACTTCATCGAACTTTGTGACATCTTTTAAAAATAAATTGATTTCCAATTCCAATTCATTTCAAACCGGAACCAGTTTTGATTTCACTTGGGATGTTCGATTATTTTTACATTAATTATATCTTCTTCTTCTTCTCTTTGCATTCAAACATGTATAGTGTGAGTGACCTCTTTAACAAAAAGAAAAAAACATGTTTAGTGACCTCATTATGTAGACTTGGATTCACTGGAGTGTATCTATGACATGTAAAAAAAAAAACATTTATATATGACTACTTTTTACTCTATAGGTGTAATATGCCAAAGAGACACCACAGCACCAGTTCAAGTTTTAAGTCCTGCTTTTAGGTCTATGAACACACCCACCCACCTTATATAATTGGTGCTCCCTGTTTATCTGAGGTTTAGATGTAGCTGATAAACTTTTGTGCGCCACAAACCCAATTACCAAAATCGAAATCATGCATGAGTTTCTAACTCAAAATTTAACATGTTAGGTTAGTTTTTTTATTTTCGATGTGCGACATTCTAATAATATCCGAATCTTATGGCTGTGGTTACATCTTCCATATATACATGTATCAAGGCACTAATCCAAATTTAAGCTTTGTTTTTTTCCGCTTACCAACATGTTTGTCGTATGTATTTTTGAGAGATTTTGATGTGATAATTAATCGCAAAGTAGAGTTTAAATCTGATTCGACAAGCTAGCTCCGGTTTAATAGAAGAAAAGGATGGATTGGAATAAAGAAAAAACCGGTTCAAAGGTAGTAAATGAGAATGCAGGTTTGCAGCTTATCTCTACAATGGCCTCTTCATCACATGTCGCCTATTTGTTTAGGTACAGTGTGTCTCTTTATATATATTTACATAAATAGAAATCTCTCTCTCTGAACCACATCTTCCTCTATATTCTCCACCGTTCTTTCTCTTCCCTCTATGGACTTCAACTTCTCGAGAAGTACTTATCATTTATAAGCCTATACTACTGTTCATCACCCGATTGTCAAAAGGTGTGGGGGAAGCAGAATCTTCTTCTTTCTGATTATCGAATATCTTTTCAATCAAATCAAAATCTCCTCTTACTTCTTTTTGTTTGGATAAAGATAAAAAAACAGTCGATGTCGAGTTTGTCCATGTCGTCCTCCTCAGCTCCAGCTTATCCACCGGACCACATCTCCTCTACAGACGACCAGCTCTGTTACGTCCATTGCAGCTTCTGTGATACTGTCCTCGCTGTAAATTTGGATTCTTATCTCATCTAATTATACCAAAGTTCCTAGCTAGGGTTTCACATGATTTAACTAATTAATGTGTGATATTGGCAGGTGAGTGTTCCTCCGGGTAGTTTGTTCAAGACGGTGACGGTGAGATGCGGTCATTGTTCAAATC
>CM051390.1:330684-380684 GCA_028015245.1 Cardamine occulta | reverse complement strand
TTTTGTCGGTCACTGTGAGCATGAGAGCTCTTCTTCTTCCCTCCGTTTCAAACCTTGGCCATTCATTTTTACCTCCGCCTCCTCCTCCCAATCTTTTGGTACATCGGTTTATTCACCCTAACAAATTAGGTCTTTTTCCCATTAAAAATAGCGGTTCTTGATTTATGAAACTGAATCCAAAAACGTTTAATTTTGTTAGCATCATATGTTAGATCTAAGAATTGATTCTTGTTGCATACAAAGAATCCCCAATGACAATATTTAGGGTTTCTTTTAAAAACATCATAAAAAAGAAGCTTAGTTTGACATGTATTTTTGCTGATTTCTTTTGGTAAGGATCAGGAGATGCGAAGCGGAGGGCATAATATAAACATGAACATGATGATGAGCCATCACGGCGCAGCCCACCACCCGAACGAGTCTTTGGTTATGGCGACTCGCCACGGAAGAGTGGATCATCTGCCGGAGATGCCTCGGCCACCACCAGCCAATAGACGTAACATCCCATCTTCTTTTCTTTAATTATTTCAGCATCTCTAAACAAGAAAAAAAAAAACCCCTAATTCACAAAAACCATATTCATTCATTTTCATATTTCGTTTCTTCAACATTTCTTCTCCCTTTCAGATTTACCCCCAAAGACTCTCGTTTGTTTGTTTATTTGTCTTTTATGTTCTTCTGTTTTGGAGTTTCTAAGTTTTAATTTCGTTTTTGTTTCTTGGTATGTGACTTCTCGCATGCATTCTTTTTTTTTTAAACAGAAAAAAAATTCCTCGACAAAGAAAAATGAATAACTTAACATATTTATCCCCCGGAAATCTAGCTAAACCTAAAGACGCCAATTGATATATTTTGGGGGTAGATCGTAAGAAAGATAATGATGAAGTGATGATGATAACGTGCAAAGTGAGAGGGAGAGGGGGAGAGAGATACTCTTTTTATTTATCTTTTTGTGATTTTTTAGGAGGCACATATCAATAATATATTTTTTTAACAAATGGTTTTAATAAAAATTGAATACGTTCTGTTTGTTTGTTTGTTTGTGGAAAAGCAGCCCCAGAGAAGCGACAAAGAGTACCATCTGCTTACAATCGATTCATCAAGTATTTATTCCTTTGCTTAATATGGATAAATAAGTTCACTAATTAACAAATTACTTACATAATTAAATACAAGGATTGATGTGACAGATTCTATATAATAAAAAAATTTGACAGGGAGGAGATCCAACGTATAAAGGCAGGCAACCCTGATATCAGCCACAGAGAAGCCTTCAGCGCTGCTGCCAAAAACGTACATTTCTTTTTTATTATCCTCTTTTCTCTTTTTTTCACTTTTAATTATACTAATTTTTGCTATATTACATATGTCCATAAACATGCTATCTACTTTGATCTTTTATGAATTGAGTTATGTATAAATTGACTGCACCTAGATATTGTAGGGCTATAGGTGTCAAAATGGACGGGCTGTCCGTGGTCTGCCCATATCCAACAAAATTATGGATTGTCCTTGGACCGTCTATTTTCGAAATATTTAAAATGGTGTCCATTCAATTTGACCACGACAAAATTGGATACCTGGACAATGGGTGGTCCACAATTCAAAATCTAAGAAAATCGATTTTCCCACAAAAAATATGAAAACATAATTCCCGCCAAAAATGTTAAAACACATTTTCCCGCTATGACCCATTTTGACACCTATATGTAGGGCTACATTGTTTCTCACATAATCTATAAAATATAAGTCTTGTCCAACATATATTCTATAGTCTAGGTTCAATATAGCCTGCTTTAGTTTTTTTCTTTGTTCTTTTGGTCAAGAGTTTAGTTTGTTACATTCGTATATTTCTGACGAAATTTGATGTTTTTATATATAGGATTAATACTTATATATAAATTGATTACCAAATTTTTCTTTATCAGTTTTTATATGTGATTTAAATTTGAACATAATGCAATCATATATTATTACTTTGCTCATGCGAGATACATATAACTTATGTAAGTTAGTTCGTAATAAACCTAATAAAAGCGATCAGTAAATTATATAAAAGTCCAATTCAACAAATCAGTTATAGCAATTTTGACAATAAATATACATAATGCATGTGTGAAACAGTGGGCTCATTTCCCTCACATACACTTTGGTCTCATGGCTGACCATCCTCCCACCAAGAAGGCTAACGTGCGCCAGCAGGTAACTATTTACAAATTTTTAATAAACAGGTGGTCATCGATTATCAAAACTTATTTATTATATAAGAATTTGATGATGAAGGAAGGAGATGATGTGATGATGGGAAGAGAAGGATTCTACGGCTCAGCTGCTAATGTTGGGGTCACCCATAACTAGCTAGGACCTTTTTTTTAAGGTTTCTTCATCTTCAAAATGTGGTTAATTTCAGCTGAAACTTAACTTATTATTGTTATAATGATATTGATAATCTATGAGGAGATTTTTCTTGTTAATTAGAAATTTCGGAACTAATATAATTTTTCCTTTGGATAAGTATTTTCAAATGTCATGTAAATGTTATTAAATATAAAAAGCATAGAGAGTAGGCAGGATCTAGCTTCACCATACATTAATGATAATGTTTTTTGCCAATCTGCTGGTTCTCTAGATGATTATGACGATAGAGATTCATCAAAAAATATAGGAACTGCCGGAGAACCATAGTAACGAGCTAGCTTCACCATACATTTAATGATAATGTATATTTTTTTTTCTTTTCTCTAAATGGTATTATATTCGAAGTTTGATGTACACATACAAATCGGGAAGAAATATGGAGTCACGAGAATGAGCAAAGAAAAAGCGGCTGCGGGCCACGATGTAGGTAGACTGTTGCAATTCATTAGGCTTTATGAAGCCCAGTTAGTAGGCCCAGCCCGAAAGTAGTTTAATATACATTGGATCCATTTTGTAGATGATAAAGAGTTTTGGACTAAGAGCTGCTGATATAGGGAAAACATAGGGACCAATTAATAAAAACATTAGATACCGTGGACCGATGACCAAAAGCGACAGAAACAAGAGCCTTGATGACAAAATGACTTGACGGCTAAAGTAACGGTAGTTTACGCACAAATAACTCACAGTCAATCCGTGACCGTCAAAGCTATTTATGTGGCATCAATCAAGACACTCCGTTTCAATAAAAGAAAAGAAAAGGTACCTACCATTTTTGGCTCGATTTTTTCTTTAATTGCTGATCAAATCAAAGCTTGCAGGAGTCAACCCTAAAATTGAATAATCGTGGTGAGGGATTGGAATTCCGATAGAAGGAGTAATCATGACGACCGGAGATCTAGTGAATATCCATCCTACAGAGCTGAAGTTCCCTTGTAAGTTTCTTAATTATGCCGGCGAATGAATGAATGAATTGTAATAATAATAAGAATGATTGAAAATTGTGTTGTTCAGTTGAGTTGAAGAAGCAAAGTTCGTGTTCGATGCAATTGACGAACAAGACAAGTAAATATGTGGCTTTTAAGGTTAAAACAACCAATCCTCGTAAATACTCTGTCCGTCCTAACACCGGTCTTCTCTTACCCGGCGATTCCTCCGATGTTACTGGTTTGATTCTTCCTTGAATTCAACATTTACTGATGATGATATATATCTCTGATCCATTTGTTTTGATTGTTTTACAGTGACGATGCAAGCCATGAGAGAGGCACCTCAGGATATGCAATGCAAAGACAAGTTCCTTGTGCAGAGTGTTATTGTCTCTGATGGTACAACTTCGAAAGAAGTAGTGGCTGAATTGTTCAACAAGGAAGGCGGTCAAGTGATTGAGGAATTCAAATTGCGGGTTGCTTACATCCCTGCTAATCCTCCTTCGCCTGTCCCTGAAGGTTCTGAAGAAGGCAACTCTCCTAGGCCTTCTCTCAACGACATTACTTCTCAAACTACCTCCTCCGTTTTTGATGATGTCAGATCATTCTCTTTTATCTCTCTCTCTATATATATATATATACTTCTTCTGGAAATCATTTGGTACTAATGCATTTTCTTATTTCAGCTCTCGAGAACGCTTGATGAAACAAATGAGAAATCTTCAGAGGTAATCTTGTCTTTTCCATTCTACCTACTTTTACTCTGCTAATCTCAACTCAACATCATTGTGTTTGCTCAGGCATGGTCCATGATTTCCATATTGACAGAGGAGAAGACTAGTGCTATTCAACAAACTCTGAAGCTCCGACAGGAACTGGTATGTATTGAGCCGAGTGCACTAAGTCATCTACTTGTTATTTTGTTTAATCTTCTTAATAAAGGATTTGTGTGTGTATTCAGGAAGTGCTGAAGAACGAATCTAGCAAGAAGCAGTCGTCGGGTGGTTATTCCTTGGTGTTGATGCTGCTGGTGGGTCTTCTCGGTTGCATCATTGGCTACATCTTGAACCGGACATAATTGCCACGGGAGTTGGTTTGCTTCATCATCTTTTTAGTCATCAAATCTTGCAAAGTTCCAAACCTTTTTCTTTAAAGGAAAAAAGAGTCTTTTTAATTAGATTTTATAAAAATTGAGGTGTTCTTTTCATTTTAAGCTGTAAAATCAGTATCTGTAGCACAGGAACAGAGTGATTTTGTGGCTTGGTATTGATTTAAACATACTTTTGAGTCTGTAGTAAGATCTCAAGAGTCGTGTTTTGGTTGGAATGAAATTAGTTTTATTGAAAAAAAGAAAAAAGGTAAAAGAATAGAGATAAATTTGAGTCAGTCTTCTGTGGGATTGGTCTTTGTCTTACGGTATCTCTCTTCCATCTGCTTGGCCATGGAATAGGCTTTTTGAGCCACCTTGTCTACGTTTGGAACGTTATAGCTCTGCGCTATGTAAATCCCGCAGATGGTTCCGCAGATTAAGGAGAAGCAGCTTCTCATCACCCCCATTTTTCCCCAAGAGTTTTAGAAAGCCTTAAGCCCCACTTGGTTTGACGAGTTATATAAAGAGCCTAGGTCTTTACTTCTCCTCCAAGGGGGGTTTTACAAAGTTATTATATATCTTTTTCTTTTTAAAAAAGTAAACTTCTTCCCCAAAGGGTCAACTCCCCGAATCTCGTCACTTATGAATTCGTTAGATATATATTGACTGTCGTTATCATCGGACAGTAACAAGTGTATTTTCTGAATGATCGGAAAAGATTTGCCCAAGATTTCAATTAAGATAAGAAGATGAACTATGGCCACAAAGTAACGATGATAAATGAATGCTTCCCAACACAGAAAGAAATTAAATTGAAGGCCTCTCTCTTCTTCTTCATTGGTGAAATCCCATAGCCTTCAAAATTATTAACTAATGGATATCTCGAAAGCTTTGCGATGGCTTCTTATCTTGCTGCTCCTCAACATAACATTCTTCTTCGGTCACGTCACACCTGGCAAGCCATGTCCTCCCCCTCCTCCCAAAAAATCCACCGTCAAGCCATGTCCTCCTCCTCCAACAAAACAAGGCACCATCAAGTGTCCGAGAGACACGCTCAAATTTGGAGTGTGTGGGAGCTGGTTAGGTCTGGTTCATGAGGTCATCGGTACACCACCGAGCAAAGAGTGTTGCTCACTAGTCAAAGGTTTGGTTGATCTCGAAGCTGCCGGTTGTCTCTGCACCGCCCTTAAAACCAGCCTTCTCGGAGTCACTCATGTCAAAATTCCCGTTGCTCTCACTTTGCTTCTCAACTCTTGCGGCAAGAATGTTCCTCAGGGATTCGTCTGCTAATTTATCTTTAAACCTATTATTATAATCTCAATACTCAAAGAGAGGGTTTCTTGTATAATTGTATTTGAATATTTGTGGATTCAAGACTCGCAAACAAGTGTTTTCTTTTTATTAATTTGAGTATTAGTACTAATTTTTCGTCAGACAAGCACATAACCAAGTTATTTAGCGTGAGATCATTTTATTAATAATCGAATCGATCGAATACAAGAATGAAAGGTTTTCTTATTGGTGGTCCTCTGCTTTTATAGGATTTAAATTCTCCAAAGGAGCCTTGCTATTTCCCGGAGCAGCTACAACGTTCTTCCAAGCTTCCAAGTTTTGATATTGTAAATGTCCAAATATACCAAAATGGATATCATTACCATTTCTAAGATCATTGGAAAATTGATGATTATAAGATATTTGGCATTATATAAAGTCTGAGAAATATACGGTCAAATCAGAGTATGAATTAGCTAGGAGTATGATAGATGAAATTTCTTGGGAGCCGAGTTGTAATGCTCTCAAAGTATATGCATAGAAAGTTAAAACTCCTCCAAAAATAAAACATTTACTTTGGCAAATAGCTTCAGGTGTTCTTGCTATTACATCAAAGACTAAATCAACGAGGAGTTAAATGTGATAATATTTGTTAGTGATATGGAATACATGAAAAATCTATTAATAATGTTTTTTTCGAATGTTCATTCGCTTTGCAAACTTGGACGCTATTAAAAGTTTCGTTATCATCAAGTACTTTCCCAACAAGGTCAGAGTTTACGAACTTAGATTACCTATTTTGGAGAATACCGAATCATTTAAAGAACCATGGCTCGGCTAATTGTTTCCCTTGGATATTATAGTTTTTGTGGAAATCTAGAAATAAAAAGTTATTTAAGGGCAAACAAACTAATTCCCAGGATATATTAAATCGAGTTATTACTGAACATGTGGCTTGGGCATCCGAGGATATTGTTAATATGGATTTGTTGGAGATAACAGAAGATGTAGTTTCTACATTGCTTCGATATCAGGTTGATGGCTCTTGGAAGTCATCTGACCCTAATGTGGGTCTAGGTTGGATATGTCTTCAAGGAGAAGATAATATAAAATTGTTGGGTGCAAAGTGTTGTCAGAAAACGTTGTCACCCCTGCATACGGAGTTGGACGCACTATTGTGGGCTATGGATTCTGTTCTATTGGCAAGACTACTGTATATTGTTCTCGAAACAGATTATGTTGAGCTCGTCTCATTGGTACAATCTTCAAAAGAGTGGCCAGCTTTCTCCAATCAGTTTGATGATTTAGCTCGTCTTCGAGATTCCTTCCCTTGTTTTTCAATCTCCCGTATACCAAGATCGAGTAATATTCAAGCGGACTGCTTAGTTCGTACTTTAAGAGTTTTAATTTCTGAGTCTACGTTTGTAAACATTTTTCCTCCAGTTTGGGCAACCAACTTTGGTGTGAATTTCTAATTATTTAATATTTGGTTGGTTAAAAAAAAAGGTAGATAACCATAAATATCTCATTATTTTGGATATGTATAATTGTATATCATGCATATCATAAACAATATTTGAATCATTTTAAAAAAAAACTATTTATTAATCCTACTAATAATATTATGGAAGTACATTGAAGAAAATAACAATTTAAATATACAATATTACATCATTCCATTGGTATTAAGGACAAAAAAAATAACTTTCTTAATCGTGAAAATGTCTAAACGATTAAAATTACTATCTTTATAACCAACAAAAAAAAGAGAACTCTACAATCTATATATATAACCAAACAAGATCATTCTACTACTATAAATAAAACAAAAAAGTTCAAGATTCATATATATGAGTATATGACATATATACATTATAAGATTATTATTAAATAAAACTTAACAAAAATATAATAATTTTGTTAAAAATTAATTAACCCTTAACAAACTAAAAAGAAAGAACTATGCATTCCCTTTACGCTTGTTAGAATCTAGTATATATTACTTAGCTACCATCATATTGTATGACAAAATCAAAACCATGGAAACTAATAAATTCAATTTTTGCTTTAGGTATTTGCTTACCTTGTAGGTATTAGGAAAATTAATTGAAATATATTAATTATAGATAACCAAACAAATCATTAAAATAAATATAAAACGATTAATTCCCCCCCCCCAATGTTTATAAAAGTCTCATATGCCAAAATGTTCATATATATAAATATTGAAAAAAAATCTCATGTATAAAATTTTAAAAATTATCATATAATTCTTTGTTTGATATTTGCTTACCTTGTATGAATGAATTATATGTAGTAAGTAGAAACGTTGAACTTTATATACTAAGATATGTTTGTAAAACTGTAATGTAATATTTTCTCATTTATAATTATGAACAAACTTTCTTATAATTTAATTATTTTAAATTTTGAAAGAATGTCGAAACTACTACAAGAATGGATTGTAGGGTAATTCGATCATAAGTTGTCAAGATAAATGAGAAACTAGATTAGATTAAATGATGAATGATTAAAGAAATAAGGAATAATATAGTTTGGGAGGAGAAATGCCCTTACCAACTTTACGTGGTGGTAATAGTCCATTACTTCCCGGCGTACCCGCCGATCTTGGTTGGTTTATGTAAATATAATAATTATTACTTTGGGTCTGATGATATAGAATAAATCTTCTATCTTTTCCTTTTCCTATCAGTCCCATGTGATCTCTTAATAATAATTGATCAATTTTTGTCTAATCTAATCATTATCCTGAAATCTTATACAAAATGAACGACGCAATCATTTATATAGTTACATGCATACAACTCTAACACGTCATCACAAATTATATTGTTTGACAGGATTAATATATTTAACTGACTTCTTTTTTTTCCCTCTGATCATGATGGCAAATCATGATTCTTTTCATACAATCCCGAATTTAGGAGAATCAACAAGCTGAAAGCTTTTTCATTTTATAAAGCGATATATTAAGGGATGTATAAATGTATATTTCTCATACCTATCAAATTGAGTGGGGTTGGGTGTTTGCTTGTTGTGAAGGGTTCCTTGAGACGAGAGAAAAGAACATGTTTTCACCAGTTACTTCACCCCAACGAAGCAATATATATATATATATATATATATATCAAAATGTGGAGAATTGAGGTTAAGCGTATCATTGTATATATATTTTTAAGAAGTATAACCATGAAAGAATTGAGGTTATACGTTTCATTGCATCCGTTGCCGATTCAGTTTGTTTCTCCACATTTTGATATAACATATCGTTAATTAAAAAAGGCATAATTAAGTAAATAAATATAATCACGAGATCATCAAGGTTTATAAGAATAATAATACAAAAGAGAAAAGTGTGAGAAGTAGTTGTTAGCAAATCACATGGGAACATGGATATAGCTAAAGGAGTTATCTCTAAAAAGTGAACATTTTAATTTCTTATTGATGATATAAAGCAAGTTAGTTAATTATCATTCAAACATCTATGGTATTTAACAAGTATAATAGTATGAGACTAAAATTACCATATAATAAAATAAACTATGGCTTGCATAATTCGCATATCAGACAAATCCATTAATGATTAATCTGGTATAGCTCGTAGTTCGTACTAATGAAAGGTTTGTATAAGATAGAAAATGTACTTAGTGGCCAATCTCATATCTCTTTAAATAGAGGTTGAACATACTCTTGGTTTGGTTCACCGTTTGGGAGAGATTGCTCTCTAGAAAAAGGATTATTTATCCCACTATGATTTCACCCCACGAAGACTAGAGTTCCAATTCTGCCATTTTGTAGTAAATTAACAAAACAAAACAAAAACATAATAATAACTGTCGTTATTCATTACAAAATTGGTCCAACTTTATCTTCAAAATCAAACCACCTACCTCTTTTTCTCTTTGGTTGTTTTTTTTTTTTGATAAAATTCTCTTTGGTTGTTTCTGATTGCATTATTCATATATTAGTTTAGGGTTTTCCATTGGTAGATATAAATGGTGATTGGTGACTTGCTACATTCACCCATTGTCTGGCTCAATAAAGGACTATACCGTCCTCTTCTTTCTCAATCTCTCGTGCATTTAACTTGTCACAGAAGAAACATCATTCACTGATCTTCTTCAATAATAAAAATGAACCAATTCAATAAATTAAGTATATATTTATTTATACACGTAAATATATACAAAATTTTGGTTTCCCACGTAACTATATAATTCCTTGTAACTAGTACATGAATGTTACGTAGAATAACAAAATAACACAGATATTTTAATGTGATTCCAAGATATATACATAATACAATCACCACTTGGTTTAGATTTATGAATCTAAATAAATGTCTGTCACAAAAAAACAAATTAATGTTGCAATGTGTGGTTTAGCTTCTACAATGGATTGGCTGATTTGATTGGTTCATTAGAAAAAATCCTCCAAAAGCTTGTCCAAGCCCTAAAACACCCAATTGAGGACAAAGATCACACAAAAGGAAATAACGACAGCACCTTTGAGATAAAACAAGACTAGATAAAACAACGAAAATATCCAAATATAGTTTGTAAGCCACAAAGTTTTAATCATAAAAACAAATTATAAGAAAACCAAAACATCACCAACGCATGATATATAAATAAATAAACAGTACCATATCAAGAAACTGTATTTTGAATCCAGCGTGGACATTTGCCAGAATGAAAAAGTAAGAAATTCCTGGTGGTTCTGATCAATCGTAGCCACACGTTGCTTTATCTAGGAACAGTATCTTAGCCGTTCAGTGACCATTTTCGAAATTTCCCCGCTTCGAAGACCAGTCCGGTTCAGATAATGTTTGGAGTCAAATGACCCAAATATCCTTGTATTGCTTATTATGACAGACTTAAGCACATGAATCACATGATTAGAGCATGTACATTCTTAGTTTTTCAATAAGTCTCTTAACAAAGTATACAATAATAAATATTACTAAAATATTATAATTTTTTTGGAAAATGTGAGAATCTCATGGATGAGTCTCACACTCATGAAATTTTCACTATTTTTAAGAGACTCATAATATTTTAATAATATTTACTATTTTATATTTGTTAAAAAACTTATTGAAAAACCATTAATACCATTTCCATCGGGGGTGTCTTAAAGCATGGGCCCACAAAAATGTCTTCAAATGGTGTCTTTCGTGTCTCTGTGAAGACACGGACTCTTCTCCGAAATCGCCACGTGTCACGGCGTGATTCGTCGAGACAATAAAAAATTCATTTTTTTTTAAATTAAAAAAAAAAAAAAATATTGATTTTTTTTTTGGGAAGACACCCGCACCGATGTGGATGCTCTAATGCACCTGCTCTTATAACCCGCCTATCAAGATTAGAGTCTCTACTCTCTATTACTTTTTTTTTTATATATAATGAAGAAACTCTATTACTTAACGTCCCAATTTGCACAATCGACTGAAAACAAAAATAATCAGCAAACTAATATTTACGTGAACTTCAAATATTGGTGGTTATTTGTAGAATGAAAATTGACTGACGCAAAGCAAAAACAAAACAAAACAAAAATCACTAAGCAACAACAATACAAAATAAAAGTAGTGTATGTAGTGGAACTCCTTGTTTCCAAATTGACCATATAATTATATATAACATTTGTAAATTGAAATACACTATATTTACATAGTGGAAGGAGTTTGGGAGACACGCGCGTGGGTGGGAAAGTGGGGTTGGAATAGAAGAAGACATGTAAGAAAGATTACTTAAGAAAGCAAAGAGATTAAAGATTGTGAAAGAGAAGCTGATAATTGTTAAATAGTAAGCCAAGCAAGAAACGGAAAGGAAGATAGAGAAAGGAGGAACCTCACTTTGCCACTTTAACTTCTCCCACGCATCCATACTTCTAATTCTAAACAAGAGGAAGAAGAAGAAGAGGTCGAAGAAGACAAATGAAACAAGAGATAGTTTCAAGAGAGATATTTGATTGAGCAAATCTGCAATGCCCTTACCCTTTGAAGAGTTTCAAGCGAAGGGGATTTCTTATTTCTCTTCTTCTTCTCAACCACCACCATCTCCGCCGCTTTTGAGCCACCGCAAAGCCAGAGGCGGAGAAGAAGAGCCCAACTCTGTTCTCGACGCCTTGAGAAGCCCTACCTCCTCCTCCACAGTGTCTTCCTCTCACGGCGGTAACAGCGCCGTCGGAGGTGGCGGCGACGCCATCACCGATGAGCAATGGGGACAGATTGGGTTGGGGGATTGGGAGCAAGTGCCCCATGACCATGAACACAGCATTCTCAGACTCATCATGGGAGATTCCACAGATCCCTCTCTCGAACTCAACTCCATTCTCCAAACATCTCCGTCCTTTCACGATTCCGATTACTCATCCCTCGGTTTCGGAGTCGTTGATACCGGATTCGCTTTAGACCACTCAGCTCCGCCGCCGCAGCATGTTCCTCCACTTCTCATCAACCAAAGCCAAACTCACTTCACACAGAATCCGTCCACCATCTTCTACGGACCTCCGCCGGCTAAACGGCTCAATCCTGGTCCCATAGGGATAACGGAGCAGCTGGTGAAGGCGGCGGAGGTGATAGAGAGCGGCGGTGACACGTGTCTAGCTCAAGGGATATTGGCGCGGCTCAATCAACAGCTCTCTTCTCCGGTTGGAAAGCCATTGGAAAGAGCAGCTTTTTACTTCAAAGAAGCTCTCAACAATCTCACCCACAACGTCTCCCAAACCCTAAACCCTTACTCCCTCATCTTCAAGATCGCCGCTTACAAATCCTTCTCCGAGATCTCTCCCGTTCTTCAGTTCGCTAACTTCACATCCAACCAAGCCCTCCTCGAGTCCTTCCATGGCTTCCATCGCCTCCACATCGTCGACTTTGACATCGGCTACGGTGGCCAATGGGCCTCCCTCATGCAGGAGCTTGTTCTCCGCGACAACTCAGCTCCTTTCTCCCTCAAAATCACCGTCTTCGCTTCTCCGGCGAACCACGACCAGCTTGAACTCGGCTTCACTCAAGACAATCTCAAGCACTTCGCTTCCGAGATCAATATCTCCCTCGACATTCAAGTTCTCAGCTTGGACCTCCTTGGCTCCATCTCGTGGCCTAACTCATCGGAGAAAGAAGCCGTCGCTGTTAATATCTCCGCCGCGTCCTTCTCCCATCTCCCGTTGGTCCTCCGTTTCGTGAAGCATCTTTCTCCGACGATCATCGTCTGCTCCGATAGAGGATGCGAGAGGACGGATCTGCCCTTCCCGCAACAGCTCGTCCACTCGCTGCATTCACACACCGCTCTTCTAGAATCCCTCGACGCCGTCAACGCTAACCTCGACGCAATGCAGAAGATTGAGAGGTTTCTGATACAACCGGAGATAGAGAAGCTGGTGATGGATCGTAGCCGTCCAATCGAGAGGCCTATGATGACGTGGCAAACGATGTTCTTGCAGATGGGGTTCTCGCCGGTGACGCATAGTAACTTTACGGAGTCTCAGGCGGAGTGTTTGGTTCAACGGACGCCGGTGAGAGGATTTCACGTCGAGAAGAAACATAACTCTCTGCTTCTGTGTTGGCAAAGGACAGAACTCGTCGGAGTTTCCGCCTGGAAATGTCGCTCCTGACTCCGCCGGAGATTCAATTATTATTAATTTCTTTATTTAAAATTATTATCTAGTGACATATTTTTTAGTTTCTGATTTTACTTTTGCTCAGTGCCATGGATTTAAAAAAAAAAAATTAAGTTCACAAAAAATATACAAATTTTGTGAGTAATTAATTGTTTAAGTTCACAAAAATATATGACAAATCCAATCTCATTGTGGGGATTACTTTTGCTCGACTACCATTATAGGTTAGTCAGTTTTTTTTTTTTTAATTAAAAATGAATGGGTGATGATTTTAATGCGTGGCAGAAAGCTACTGCTCATTATTGTGATAATATGATTATATAATGCTTAGAGTTTGTTGTGGTTTGTGTCTTTGCGAGGGTCTATTTTATTTATAAACATATGTCTCCATGATGTCACATGGGTCTTGTAATATTTTAAAAATTTATTTGGTCCACAATTCATTTTTGTGTGCGCCGTTTCTAACTTTTTTTTCTCCGACGAAACAAAGGTTTGCTTTTTCCTTTCAAATGGTCCATACGCATTACATAATGCGGCCATCGCTTTACACATTAAATGCATTTCTCTAAAGAAATATCAAAACAAACGAAATATACAACTCATTGGGGGTATTTTATTAAAAATAAATAATTAAATATCCAAACAAAACATAAAATGTTTCCGTTTTAGAAAATAATCAAGAGTTGATTAAATGGAGAAAAACGACGATTATAAAATTTGTAGTGAAAATGACAATAAGCTCTAAGTTATTGTCTCTTGCAATAAACGTTGGTTGGAAACAGTTGATTGAATAGTTGACAGATAAGCCGTGTCCTGAAGCAGAAGAACGGTCGCGATCCGTCAATCTACACGTGTACGGCAGAAACACATGTGTCGTTTCCCTGTTAGAGATGATTTACGAAATCAACGGTCAGATTTTGTCAACCATTGTGTAGAGATCCATAACATGCCAACGTGGAAGAACACAACAAGGCCCATGGTCACGCGCGCTCGGCTCCACTAAGACGCGCGATGTGGTCATCATCACATTTCGTAGATTAAAATCCGATGAAATTGGGCAGTAAATAGAAACGTTGACTGGTCCACACAAGGTCTCGCAACATGCTTGAATTAGGTATAAGTAATTACGATCGATTCATCACTAGGATCGAATCTCATAATAATTACTTTACAGTCCGTAGATAATCATTCAATATTCTAGTTTGCCATTAGGAAACCATTGTTATATTATACTAATAATACTTATATCCTCTGGTTCTATTATATAAGCTGTTTTAAAGTTTTTATTTTGTTTTACAATATAAGATGGTTAAGACAATTATATAAAATTTAAATAGATTTTATAAATAATACTTATTTTGCCGTAATTTACGATTGGTTAAATTATTTTTAGTTAAATTAAAATTATATATTTAACAAACAAAAAAAATCTTAAATACACGTTTTAAACTAAAAACATATCATACACTTTGGATCAGAATAAGTACTTTAGAGATCCTACTATTTGCAAAGCTGACAAAACGTTAGCATTTTATTTTAGAGCTTTATAGTTAAAAAAACCATCAAATAAAAGTATTCAAGAATTAACAAAATTAATACTTTTTGTTTTTTGATACAAGATAAGAAAATTAATACACACATATATACATTTCAAAATTTTCGTTACGATTTTGTGTATAATTATATAGATGACACATCATGCATCGAAGCATCTTCTTGATATGGAAGGGCAATACAAATTAAAAAGCTATGAAACTTTCTTCGTTTTTTTGTTTGTTTGCCGGTGTTTGACATTTTAGAATAAGTGTGAAATATTTTTAAGAAATCAATAACAATTGGCTATTCATTGCTTATCAAAAGTAAAATGATGATAGATATCATATACGCAGCTTTTGTGTTTTGTTGTCCTTCAATTGATTGAGTTATATGTTTTCTTTTATCCTTTAGATTCCGCATGTACTTTTGTCTCCAAGAAGACTCTCCTAGGAGTTAGGGAGATTTTGATTTTGTTATTATCAGACTTGAACAAACATTTGTCTTCCATCTTTCTACTGTTTGTTAAATATTTTATTATTAGTCGTTATTTATTTTTAAGTCCAAAATCATTTTCTCTACGAATATTGCAATTGCCTTTTCTCTTAAAGACTTTCCGAATTCTCACTAATTTGAGTGTCATAGATTCATCAGAAAACACCACATCACTAAGGCAATAACCTTCTTCTTCTTTTTTTGTTAAAGGCAATAACCTTCTTGATCACGTTTATCTTTGTTGTGATGCATTATTCTTTGCATCTATACATTAAAAACGTTTTTGAAAATAGCAAGCGTAAAAAGACTAATGCCTAGCGGTATCATGCGGAGAGCCACTAGATAATGGGACATATCACGCAACTTTTTCGGGTTGTACAATGAACATCATTACTTTAATCCAACATGCACAGTTGTTTTGACGATACATTTTAGAAAACTAGCTGCATCAAATAAATTTTCTATGTAGATCTTCCGAAAAGCCAGCACAATTTATAACCTTTCCGCCCTACAAAGTATTGACTAATTAGTATCCAGACATTAGTTAAGATAATACCTATAAATATCATCTTAAACCTCTTGGAAGGTGAAACTAGCTCTCTTCTTAAAAAACAAAAAGTCTTGAGCTATGTCTGATGACGATTAATCGTGTTTTATGTAAAGCCGATAAATGTATAACCTATCCGTTCTACAAGGTGTTGTTGACCCAATATCCAAGCTCATTGAGTTAAACCTATAATAAATATCATCTTAAACATTGATATTATAATCTGAGGAATCAAATCCAATTCGTCTCAAAAAGTTAAGGTTATAACTTACAATCTCGAGCTAAAAATAAATAAAAGAACTTATAAACCTAAATATAATAAGAATCACATAGTATCTCATGCATTTGACGTTTATCTTAAACACTTTCAAATTCTCGCTAATTTGAGTATCATGGATTCCTCAGAAAACACCACATCGGTAAGACGGTAAGGTAATAATGACCTTCTTGATCATGATCATCTTTGTTGTGATACATTATTCTCGAACGATCGTTTTTGGACAATGTCGAGATGTAAATACATGGTGTTACGTTGGAAACCCAAAGGTGTACACAAAACAATCACCATAGTTCTAGGATAGTGAGACGACAGAGAATATTTTGTTAAAAATATATATACTTTTTGTTTGTTCAAGGCTCGAATATACACATTCATATTTTATATATAACGAAAGTGGTTATTTTCGCCATATTCGTTGAGGTGAATATTTGTTTCTACATAAATATAAATGTTTTAGTTTTATATAAAAATGTTGTTTATTTAATTAAATAGAGACAATAAATATATATATATACATATTTTAAAATTGTTAAAGAAATGAAAATTATTAATTAAAATGATAAATTAATAAATTCCAAATTGAAAATTTTACTATTAAAATGTGTTTTAATATATGTAAAGTTTGGAAACATTTAATTTGACAAAAAAAAAAGAGTGAGTGGGTCTACTAACAAAAGGTTGTATACGTAAAAAAAGGTTGTAATATTATTCTGACTCTCGATAAAAAGTTGTCTAATAAGGTGGGGAGGGGAGCGAAGGTCTCTGAAATTGATGGGTGTAATTTTGTGTGCATAACAAAAGTTAAATATGTATTTTTATTGCAAAATTCTTTTCTTACTCGTGTTTTAAATATATATTTAAAGAATTAATTTAATGAGACAAGCTTTCGATTCAATTTTTAGTCTCTTTCAATCTCTATCTCACCTTTTGTAGATGCCAAGCTTGCCCACCATATCTTCTCCTCAACCTCTCACTTTACAATTGTAATTTAATTGATTGTTTTAGTTAGTCTATTTATTTCAATAAACAAACTGTACTCAAATGTAAGATCCAACGTATTATCATATCAATGGAATAATTTCTTAATTTTAGATCATGTACAGAAGAAGATCAAATATGTTAAGTCTTTACATAGATACGTATATACTTTATTTACTGTACTACTTATTATCTAATTCCATATGGAGCTATTTATGAATATATATACAGCAACTCATCTCCTTGAAAACCAGTTACATGTTTTTTGATTCTTATCTTTAATCTTTTGTGTTTCTCTTTTTGGCTTTTTTCTTGCTTTATCCATTTACAAGTCAAGTCAGCTTAGAAACAACGCGGCATTTCCACCCCCACAAATTGTATTTTCATATGGGTAGTTTTTATCAAACAATATTGACGACAAAATAAGAAAAATATAATAAAGGAAAAAGAGAAGGCCATTTATCTACCAATCACACCATTCGCATTGCGCTCTATAACGAAAGGTGCTTTCTTCTTTCGTATGGATCGTATTAGAGTTGGCCAAATTCTCGGTTAGATATGATTCGAATGTCTACTTTGCTGACAGAAAATATCAAATGCTTAACACTAGGATTTTAAGTAGACTGTTGTCATTTAATATTATTTTTTGTTGAAGAAGTCGAAAAATGCCGATTAGACAATTTTGGACATTCAGCTTTGTATATCTTTTCTTAGAGAGGATCAAGCTGATTTCAGACGCATAAAGTTGTCTATTATATTAAACGAAATGGATTAAATATCACATAAGAAACAAAGCAAAACATAAAATTTTAAATCCAGTAGAGACGGATCATATTACATAGTCAAATCCTAGCTTGTGACCACCCTCAAATACGTGACAGCTTGACCACCACCAATGACACACATATAGACGTCAATGTAGTATGTATGGATACATGTCTGTAGACTATATGCAGAGTTGAGTTTCAAGACACATTCAAATACAAATAACCGTTTTAAAATGCCAGAATTAATAATTGAGCTGAAAAAATAAAATAATTGAACTGTTATTTTTTGTTATGCTGTTAATGCAAAAATGTATCTTAACCGGCTATTGGGTTTTCTTAATCCTCGTTAGAAATTTCAATGAGAGCCCATGTATTTGGGCTTAAATCTACAAATGGGCCATAGTTAAAGCCCAACTGAAAGGGTAGTCGAAGGAATCGAGGCGGCAAAATCAAGGGTAAACGAACGAGGAATCCCTAATAGTGGAAAATTGAATGGCGAGTAGTGGAGGAGAGAACTCGATGTCCGGCGATGAATCGGAAGGAAAGGGGAAGATATCGGAAGACGAGAAGCAGAGGTTTGCTGAAGCCGCCAAGGCTCTTCTCGATTCATCTTTAAATTCTAGAAAACGTAGAGGCAAACGAAATTCCGGTGAAGAAGACGATGATTATAGACCCGATAAAAGAAAGGTAAATTTTGTCAGTTATTATTCTCTGGGCATGTCTCCAATGGTTTATTCTAAGATAATCGAACAACGGCTGCATTCTGTATTGTGTAATAGTTTTTGTCTATAATGTTAATGGATTTCTTGTTGTATCAATTTAAGAAGAAGACCTCCGCATCCAAGAGAACACTCTTATCTAAGAGGAATTTGTATACATCAGATGATGACGACTTAGACAAGGTATTCACATCATTATAATCCTGCTATTGGCCATTGTCTATTGGCTAGCTCAAAACTGTTGACAATGGACATTTGTTGGTGCTGCAGGCAATAGCGCTTTCTCTTCAGGACTCTGTTGCAGGTAATACCCCTCCCAAGAAAGTGAGAAAGGTTTGTTTTTATTTTACATTAAATATTCTTTCTAGGAGGCTGCTGTTTTGCCTTAGTGTGTATTGCTTTTGTCTGATACGTAGGAATTGATGAGCAAGACGCAGATGACACAGGACGAATTGCTCATTTACTTCTATCAGTTTGATGGTACATACTATATATCTCCCAATCTGTTTTGAGTTTTCTAAACTTCATTAAGTGATGAGTGTATTGGATCATCATCGCTTTTTGTAAATGCAGAAGCGGGAAACGGGTTCATTGCTCTGAGAGATGTGGCCAAAATGGCGACGGTACATGATTTCACATGGACACAAGAGGAATTACAGGACATGATTCGTTGCTTTGACATGGATAAGGACGGAAAGGTGGGTGCTAATTACTTCAAGTTATTAACGTTAGTTTATTACAACCACTTATGCTTAATATTGAGATCTTCTTTAATTTTGGGTTTCAGCTAAGCTTGGACGAGTTCAGGAAGATTGTTACGCGATGTCGCCTGTTGAAACAATCTTGATGTATACTCTGTAATTTTGGGTGACTACTTATTGAACTACTTATTGAATTATATGAATTCGAGTGCTATCGATAACAACTTTTTAGTTTTTATCTAGGATTCATTTAATTACCTTTTGTGAATGAATCAACTTACGAACTCTATAAAGAGCATGTATATAATTAATGAATTTATAACAAGTATGAACACTAATAAATTCGGGGTATTTTGTCTAGAACTCATTAAGCCGACAATGTGAAAAGAAGCGAGCTCTTTTTGAAACTTTGGTCGATTTTATAAAATGAACGTAGAATTTAGAAATTTCGTGTGGAAAACGACATGTATAGACGGTGTCGTAAGACCGATCAATTAGTAATATTTTTAGTGGTGATTATATGTTTACTTATCTAATTGAGAATTTAAATCATCGACAATACCTGAATGTCGATGAAGCTGTCCCCACTTCGTGTAATGAGTTATGGGAGAGATCCCGTAAATCGTCAAATTAAAACAGCTTAGAAATAGAAATAGACACCAAATATCATAAAGAGAACGTTAAAGTTGTCATTTATCGTATCCAGCTCATATTTCCTAAGATCAAATCAAGGCCGTTGAAAGGGTTTGTAAGAAAATGTTGAAGAAACCCATAGGCTTTAGAAGAAAGACAAGAAAGAGAGGAACAATGATGTTAAATTACCTATTTTGGTGTATAGGAGTTGTCAGACAAGGAGAGAGAGGGAAAAATTAGGTCAAAGTTATAGCACTAAAAATGGAGACATGTGTTGAGTAACTATTACAAGAGCGACTTATGCTTCTATATGGCAATGATATCCACACTGGAAGTGCAATGCTCCTTTTTGCCCTAATTTTGTAAAGTCTCTCTCCTTCTTTGTCCTTAGGAAAAACACTCGAAATTTAATCCATTGTTCTTGATCTTGCTTTTTGAGTAACCATGATTTTGACCACACACTATTTCTTCAATCTTTTGTGGTCTATAGGATTTTGCTTTATATGTGTTTCTTGTATGCTCCGTACGTACGTATATTAATTTAAATGGTTATAACAAGGTTTATATAAACCAGCACAAATCAGTCCATGAAATTAGTTAGCGGAAATGGTAGAAATATATTCAGTCTTTAAACGGAAATATATAAATTTGATGCGAAGCTTAACTTTAATGATCTGCTAATATTTTCTTTAATTTCATTTACCAACTCACGTGTACGGATTTTTGGCAAGTTATGTGTAGAATTGAGGCAACACTAAAACAAATGATAAGTTCTAGGATATATTATTTTTAACAATATCAATAGTCCTCAAAATATTTTCATAACTAAAACTTTAGTAACATTAATATATATTTTCGCTTGAGGTATGAGCTCTTCCTGCGAGTTTTGACGAGATATCGATTCCCCGGCCCATAAATATCTCAACAAAAATCTTGCACCTTACAGTTTAACCATCGGTAAACGATTTTAATGGCAAGAAATTTTGAATTTCTATGGGCCCCAAAGATAATTCTGAGTTTCAATCTAATATTTTTCCGGTTAACAAAACAAATTAGATTATCAGAGATTCAGAATAGTGATACCAACGTAGTAATTCTTTTTTTTTGTTTTTACTAGATCTGAGTAAAACATACAAGTCCGAGATATATACCGCTAGACGACAACTTAAACTTTAATAAACACAATCAATCTCAACCTATATAATAAGCAATTTTAAATAATCTGTAGACACCTCAACATGAATCTTAGAAAAACTTGCAAACGTAACCTCTAAAATTTTGAAAACTAAAGGAAATGTGATGTAAACGCACTAATGTTTTTTGGTCCTGGTAAAAAATCATTTCAAAACTTTTATTTATTAATCCAAGGACATTTTACATAGATAAATAGTTGAGTAATAAAATATGATGGTTAATAATTTATACAACAATAATACGACAGGAAAGCAGTAAATACATATATGTATATTTCTGGCATAATATAATATATATATATATATATATATTAAGAAATAAGAAAAGATGAAAAAATGGAAATTGGTATGTATAAAAGGAAAGGTCTATGCGAGTCTTGTCGAAAATCAGATCCAAGCACAGCCCCAATAAGCATGATGGAGCCTCAGCCTCATCATCTCTTCATGGATTGGAACAAAGCTAATAATCTTGTCACACAAGAACACCCCCTTTTCCATGATCCTCATCTCATGTTAGATCCACCTCCCGAAACCCTAATTCACTTGGAAGAAGACGAAGAAGAAGATGAAGAGATGGATAATATGAAGTACGTGCAGTACATGTTCGCCGCCATGCAGCCCGTAGACATCGACCCTTCCACTGTCCCTAAGCCGAACCGCCGTAACGTAAGAATAAGCGACGATCCTCAGACGGTGGTTGCTCGTCGGCGACGGGACAGAATCAGCGAGAAGATCCGAATTCTGAAGAGGATCGTGCCAGGCGGTGCAAAGATGGACACGGCTTCTATGCTCGATGAAGCCATTCGTTACACTAAGTTCTTGAAACGGCAGGTGAGGTTGCTTCAGCCTCACTCTCAACTTGGAGCTCCTATGGCTGACCCCTCTTACCTTTGTTATTACCCCAACTCCCAAGCCTGATTTACTATAACTCATCTCTCTCTATATATATATATATATTGCTTATTGATGAATTACACACTAGCTCCGTAGACATGTGGTGCTATTCTCTTAAGCGTTTTCATGTTGATATAGCTAGATGCATAAGAATTCGATCCACGATTGTATGGTTGTTGAATTATATTATTGTAAGAAAAATGGTGTAGTGGTGTGCCACGTCTTATAAGCATTCTTGAATAATGATATTGATTGTATTTCTTTGTATGGAGATAATGGAGGTTAGGGCTTGATCGTTTCGTATGCAATCTTGGCCTGCAAATTTATAACATATTTGTTTGAATATGATATTTCATCAATTATTTGAATCTGAGTGTAGGTTAGATATATGGATTAGCAAAAAAAAATTGTAACTTTTGGCAAACAATCTCTTCGGACCCAATACTAAAACATACTCCCTCCGTTTCATATTAGTTGTCGTTTTAGATCTTAAAACTCGTTTCATATTAGTTGTCGTTTTATGTTTTCAATGCATATGTTTGATAAGATTTCTAACTTTGTTCATTTTGTTTTAATGTTCTGACCAATGAAATAAAATCAAATAAATATTAATTAGGGGTAAAACAGAAAAATCAAATGTTTTCTCAATATGTGTGAAACAACCTTAAACGATAACTAATTTGAAACTGAGGGAGTACTAAGTTAGTCTCATTCCCATCGATACACCAGTTCATCTATATATTAATGTTGAGAACGTACTACACATATATAGTTCACATTTTATCAAAAAAACTACACATAGATAACATATATAACAGAAAACTACCATACGCCCATATATTAAAAACCATCCTCAAGAGGGATCCAGTCCGGACTGGAGAAATAAACATTTGAAAAAAGAAAGGCTCGAGATTCTGTTAGACAGGGGTGACATTCCGATTATTACAATGTAAATGGATCAATCTAATATATGGAAAATGAAAATTTAAAGGAAGCACACTGAGAGAGAAATCTGTTTCGAAGGCCAACCAAAAGTGATAATTGTTTTCATCTTTATAAGGTCTAAGGCATTAGTCCATTGTGTTTGAAACAAGAAATTTCCCACAACAAGGACACCAAGAGATGTGGTGGCTAATTTAAACATCCAAAAGGAGATTTAATGATCTTTGAAACCTCTACATTTGTCCTAATTAAATACATAAATGTTAAATTTGCAACCAAATCCTGTAGTGAAATTTATACGTAAATCTTGTATTTAAGAGATCCAAATAATAAGAGGCACGGAGTTTACATCATTTATCCAAAAACTGATTACTATTCATATTTTAATTTCATCATTTGTTGTTAAGTCTTTTTCCACGAAGAAGATAGTTTTATAAACAGGGTCAACGAACAATCAAAAGGTTGGACCCAGGAAAGGCCCATCAAGAACAATGAAATAGGAAGTAAGGGCCCAACATCTTTTTTCTTGTTGTTGTTGAGAATGAAGCGGACTTTTAATATTGGGTTTGGGGGCCCAAATGGAATGCATATAGATGAGTCGTACTTAAACAACGCCGTTATGACGGGGGTTGTTGCACCAAACCTCACACGGAGTCGCTTCACGACGTCATCATCAGTCATCACTTCCGTCTTCTTCTTCTTTAACAAAATTCGCCTGATCAACAGTCAACAAGACAACAACCCACCCCCAGATCCAACGATCAGGATTTGGCTCCTTTATCAATCTGACGATCACCAGCCCCCGCATGAAGTATATTTAAAAACACACCAAAATCTCAAAGCTCTCAAAGTGCGAAAATGGCATCGCTGACTACATCACAGGCTTCTTTCGTCGCTAGACCTTCACCGAAACGTATCTCTCCTCGGTCTACGGATCAGCAAGTGTCCCTTTTTCCGAGAGATCTCCCTTCATTTTCCGGTCTCAGAGCCTTCACTCGCTCCTCTACGCACCGCCGCCTTCCGACGCGTGCTCTCGCCCCGATATCTGCGACAGTGCGTGCCTCCGTCGCGACGGACGTGGCTCTGGTTGACAAATCGGTGAATACGATAAGATTTCTGGCGATCGATGCGGTGGAGAAAGCGAAATCAGGTCACCCGGGATTGCCAATGGGATGTGCCCCAATGGGTCATGTATTGTTCGACGAAGTGATGAAGTACAACCCAAAGAATCCTTACTGGTTTAACCGAGACCGTTTCATTTTATCTGCCGGCCATGGTTGCATGCTCCAGTACGCCTTGCTTCACCTCGCTGGCTACGACAGCGTCAGGGTACATATTTCAATTTGTTTGGAGTGATCAATTATTTGATTCTAATAGCTTTGTGTTTTGAGTGTAATTTAAATATTATGTATGTTTTGGATGTGATTAGGAAGAAGACTTGAAGAGTTTTCGACAGTGGGGAAGTAGGACTCCAGGACACCCCGAGAATTTTGAGACTCCTGGTGTTGAAGTCACTACTGGTTTGATTCTCTTTTGGCTTTTAAACAATGCTTTAACCAATTCATCCTTCTCATGTCAAGCACTAAGTTAATGTTTTTTTTCTTTCTTCTGTGTAGGTCCGCTTGGCCAAGGAATTGCAAATGCTGTGGGTTTGGCACTTGCCGAGAAGCATTTGGCTGCGAGATTCAACAAACCAGACTTTGAGATTGTTGACCATTACACGTAATACTATTTGCTTATGCCCTTTTGATTGTTTCTTGCAATTCTACTTCCATTAGCTAGTTCCTTGAAGTGAAACGTAAATGAAGATGATTATGGTATTACGCTTTCTGTAGGTATGCTATTCTCGGAGATGGATGTCAAATGGAAGGAATTGCAAATGAAGCTTGTTCTCTTGCGGGCCACTGGGGTCTGGGGAAGCTCATAGCTTTTTATGATGACAACCACATTTCCATTGACGGTGACACAGAGATTGCATTTACCGAGAATGTGGGGACACGTTTTGAGGGTCTCGGTTGGCATGTTATATGGGTGAAGAATGGAAACACGGGTTATGATGAAATCCGTGCTGCCATTAAGGAAGCTAAGGCTGTTAAAGACAAGCCCACTTTGATCAAGGTGAGCCACCACCTTCTTCTTACTCCTAGTCAAATTATCAATGTGGCTGTCAAAATACGCTTTTTAATGTGGCTTGGCCTTGCTATGGATTTTGCTGTTATATACACAGTAGAAAATGGTCTGAAACAAATGTGTTCGGTTCCTCTACCTAATATTCACAACTGGATTCTGGTCGTCTTTGTAATTGATTTTAGATCAAATGATGTGTTCGTTTTGCAAAACAAATATATGCGTAATGGTGAGTTTATACGGTTGGCTTCTTGAAATGGGCAGATAACTACAACCATTGGATTTGGATCACCAAACAAGGCAAATTCTTATAGTGTACACGGAAGTGCACTCGGTGAAAAGGAAGTTGATGCCACCAGAAAGAATCTTGGATGGCCATATGGGCCTTTCCATGTGCCTGAAGATGTCAAGAGGTTAGTTAGTGGCTTTCCATGAGTCTGTTGTAATGCACCAAAGTTAGTGTGATGTTAATGGCACCATTGTCGTTTTTGCAGCCACTGGGGTCGTCATATCCCTGAAGGAGCTGCTCTTGAAACAGAATGGAATGCTAAGTTTGCTGACTATGAGAAGAAGTACCCACAAGAAGCTGCAGAACTGAAATCCATAGTTACTGTTAACTTACCTACTGGCTGGGAAAAATCATTGCCGGTAAGCCTGGAAAACTTTCTTTGTTTTTTTTAAACCTAACTTCAAGAATTGAAAGATCAAATGCAAAGAGGAACAAAGTTTCTGTTTTCTTGAAGTTTTGAAAAACATATGTTAAGAGACATCCTTAAAAGTTCCATCTTTCTGTACACATAGAAAGAAGGTAATTTGTTGTTAAAATGTCGAGTCAATCTCTCTAGTGGGATTAATATGGTTTGTTCACCTCTTTTTCCAGACTTACACGCCCGAGAGTCCTGCAGATGCAACAAGAAACCTCTCCCAACAGTGTCTTAATGCTCTTGCAAAGGTTCTTCCTGGGTTCTTCGGTGGGAGTGCTGACCTTGCTTCATCCAACATGACATTGCTTAAAATGTTTGGGGACTTCCAAAAGAGCGCACCTGAAGAGCGAAACCTTAGGTTTGGTGTCAGGGAACACAGCATGGGAGCTATCTGCAATGGGATTACCTGTCACAGCCCGGGACTCATTCCTTACTGTGCTACGTTCTTTGTCTTCACAGACTACATGAGAGCTGCCATCAGGCTCTCTGCTCTGTCCCAAGCCGGGGTTATCTACGTAATGACCCATGATTCAATTGGTCTTGGAGAAGATGGACCAACCCACCAGCCGATAGAACACGTGGCGAGCTTCCGTGCCATGCCTAACATCTTGATGCTGAGGCCAGCTGATGGAACTGAAACCGCTGGGGCATACAAAGTTGCCGTAGAGAACAGAAAGAGGCCTTCGATCCTGGCTCTGTCCAGACAAAAGCTGCCTCATCTACCTGGAACTTCGGTTGAGGGAGTAGAGAAGGGGGGATATGTAATCTCAGACAACTCCACGGGTAATAAACCAGACGTAATCCTGATGGGGACAGGGTCGGAGCTAGAGATAGCTGCAAAGGCTGGAGAGAAGCTGAGAGAAGAAGGAAGAGCAGTGAGAGTAGTGTCACTGGTGAGTTGGGAGCTGTTTGATGAACAAAGCGAAGAGTACAAAGAAAGTGTGTTACCATCAGAGGTATCAGCAAGAGTGAGCATTGAAGCAGGCTCGACCTTTGGGTGGGAGAAGATGGTTGGCTCTAAAGGAAAAGCCATCGGTGTAGACAGTTTTGGAGCAAGTGCACCAGCCGATGTGCTCTACAAGAAATTTGGACTCACGGTTGATGCAGTTGTTGCAGCCGCCAAGGACATTTGCTAAGCCAAGCTCTGTTTTGCACAACAACATCATAAAGACATTTTCCACGTTGTGTTTGTGTAAGTGTCCTTGGTCACTCACTAGTCACGTAGTCGCTATAAGTCAATTTTCGTTATGCTTTGTCTTACAATAAAATGATATGGAAATTTGAACTTAAAACATGAATCAAATTGAGGTTGTATCCCATAGGTTAATGTGCCTTGGTATTAAATTAGTTTTAAGTATCCTCCATTAGAGCTCCACGTGACGATCTTGGTATGCACCTAAACATGTATTTTTGTGCGTAATTTTGTAACGACCTATAGATGCGAGCAAACATTTGAATATGAATCAAATTTGATGAATCAATAGTGATATATGATTCGATAATTCATCATTTTTGCGGTTAAAACGGTATTATTAGAAATAGTAATGGATATACAAGGGAAACCAAATTATATAATTTTTGCATAATTAAGAACCCTAAGCTGATAGAGCAAACGGCCAAAAAATCTATCTTCATTGATTTATGAGAGTTAATAATCCTCCTAAATGTGATAATAACGAAGCCTCCTCAGTTGATTGATTGATTAATTAGAGAGTAGGTTTGACTACAAAAATAGAAAAACAAAATCTTGAAATTGTTGATCTTGCCTTAGAATTCGGAGAGCCTATAAACTCTGAGAGAAAAGAAACCAATCATCGCCTCCAAGAAAGCTGAAAGAAGATTCTTGGAGACGCCATTATCGCAGCGATCTTCAAAGCTAAATATTTTGATAATGAAGCAAATGTCGCATCTCGATGATATTCCTTCCACGCCGGGCAAGTTCAAGCCCTACTTCCACCGTACACGGTGGCAATCTTCCCTCGCCAAGCTCGCCTTTTGGTCTCTCGTCTTCGTCGGCTTGATCTTCATCTTCTTCTATCGTTCTCCTCTTTCCTCCAATCCAGATCCTACTCGCCGTTCTCTTCGCACCTATTCCTGGGGTGGACCCGCTTGGGAGAAACGGGTCAGATCCTCTGCCCGTGTCCGTACTCGTCACGGTTTCTCCGTTCTCGTCACCGGAGCCGCCGGTTTCGTTGGTACTCACGTTTCCGCCGCTCTCAAACGCCGTGGAGATGGCGTTCTTGGACTCGACAACTTCAACGATTACTACGATCCATCGCTCAAGAGAGCAAGACAAGCCCTTTTGGAGAGAAGCGGCGTCTTCGTTGTTGAAGGAGACATCAACGACGCTGCTCTTCTCAAGAAGCTCTTCGAAGTCGTCCCCTTTACACATGTAATGCATTTGGCTGCTCAAGCTGGCGTCAGGTACGCCATGGAAAACCCAAGCTCCTATGTTCACAGTAACATCGCTGGCTTAGTCAATCTCCTTGAGGTTTGCAAATCTGCTAATCCCCAACCTGCCATTGTCTGGGCTTCCTCTAGCTCTGTCTATGGTTTGAACACTAAGGTCCCTTTCTCCGAGAAAGACAGAACAGATCAACCAGCTAGTCTCTATGCTGCTACTAAGAAGGCTGGTGAAGAGATTGCTCACACTTATAATCACATCTATGGCCTCTCTCTCACCGGTTTGAGGTTTTTCACGGTTTATGGTCCTTGGGGAAGACCTGACATGGCCTATTTCTTCTTCACTAGAGACATGCTCAAAGGCAAAACCATTTCAATCTTTGAGGGTGCTAACCATGGAACTGTGGCTAGAGACTTCACTTACATTGATGACATTGTCAAGGGATGTTTGGGGGCTTTGGACACGGCAGAGAAGAGCACAGGGAGTGGTGGTAAGAAGCGTGGTGCTGCTCAGTTAAGGGTTTTCAATCTCGGGAATACATCGCCTGTTCCCGTGACTGATCTTGTCAGCATTCTGGAGAGACTTCTGAAAGTGAAGGCCAAGAGGAACATTATGAAGTTGCCGAGGAATGGTGATGTGCAGTTCACTCATGCTAATATCAGTTCGGCGCAGAGAGAGCTCGGGTACAAACCAACCACTGATCTTCAGACGGGTCTTAAGAAGTTTGCGAGATGGTATTTGGGTTACTACAATGGTGGAACGAAAGCTTCAAGTTGATTGAGTTTGTAGCCTCTTTCTTTTTTGATTCGAGATTCTTGTGATTGTTTCACCCCTTTTTTAACACTTGCTCCATCTGTTGGTTCTTTGGCCGGCTCAGACTCTGTCCGCATATTTTTACACGACGATTCATACACCATAAGAACCATTAAAATTCGAGATTACTTAAACTCTTTGCTACTCTCATCACTATTCTTTACCAAATCTCTTAAACCACCAATATATCTTGCTTCTCGATTCTATTCATTATAATGGTGTACTACTAAATGCTTAAAAAGGATAGTTATTTTAAAGTAGGGGAGAATAAGATTGAAAAGGATTCAATGGTGTTCATGATCATACGATTATCTTAAAGTAAGGAGCATAAGATTCAAAAGGACCAACAAATATCAAACGCTGACACAAAGAGTAAAGCTGAGAATTCATCAAAACAAAAAGGGAAGCAACAGACTTCTAGAAACTTCGTCCTTCCAAAAGCTTACGCCACAAGGGTGCTGGCTGTTGTGGATTCGCTGCAGTAGTAGGAGAGTGTAAGTCAGTGCTAAGCATGAAAATAGGTTAAGCCAACAACAATAGGGTCAACAGAACAATGCTGGCCAAGTTCTTTAGGAAACAACAGTTCATTGCCATTCCAAACAAAACTAGCTATATATCAAAACCAAACCACTTAGACAAAACTAGTTTCGATAGCAAAAGCAAGATGTGATAATTGAGAAAACGAATGAGGAACTCACTACTTCCAGACGGGAGGAAGCTTCTTGGTCTTCTTGTAATAGCGCGCGAGACGGTGAATCCTGCTCTCAACCAAGATGAGCCTGAACTTGGAATCCTTGTCCTTCCTGTTCCTCTCGAGATGCTTACGGATAGCCACAGCCTTCTTAATAAGGTGGTACAGATCCTCAGGGATCTCAGGAGCAAGGCCTTTCAAGGAATAACATATAACATTTTACAATCAAGACCAAAATGACCAAAAAAAATGAAGACTTTGCAAAATTGAAAACACACCATGGGATTTGAGTATCCTTAGGATCTTGCTTCCTGTAACACTCTTGACCTGAGGGATTCCGTGAGAGTCACGGAGAATAACACCGATCTGTGAAGGGGTCATTCCCTTTTTGGCAAATTTGCAGATTGATTCATCAACCTATAATTCATTCAAGCAAGCTAAGTAAATTAGAAAGCTAATTAAAATCTCAAAAGCAGAGATGATAGAAACTTTACATCCTGAGCGGTAGTCTTCACCCAGCCCGGAGGCTTTCTGATGTAAGGCAACGCAGAAGCTGAAATACCCTTTCTACAGAAACCCATATCAACATGTTCAATTAACGCATAACGATCAATTAGTACATAACGGTGAAAAGAGGAAGATGAAGCACAAACCCTCTACTGTGCATACGACCCATGGTGGCAGATTCTCACACTCTGGATGCTGACTGCTGGAGATGATGATTCTGAGAAACCCTAATTCAGATTTTAAGCGGAGCTCCTGTGTTAGGCGCTAGGGTTATTATATTCGGGACTTACGTGGGCTTCACATATTTCGTGGCCCATTTTGTTTATATGCCCAAAATACCCATTAGAGTCCATGACCTTCACATATAATAATGCTTTTAACCTATTCAGTAAAAAGCTAACTGATCCTCCTCCCTCTCTCTCTCTCTTCTTTTGCGACAAATAAACATTTCATTAACGTCAAACAAATAAACTCATGATACAAAACCATGTTTAGCCAAAAGATGAGCAGCTTCATTGGATGTTCTTAAAGTATGAGTAAAGATCGTGTGCTAGTACTTTGTAGCCCAAAATTTGATGTCTTTACAATGGTTTGTAATCGATATGTCTTGTTGCCTTCCTTTTATAATGACCTTTTAATCCCCATATATGTCATGTTGTTGTGTGCTGTTTATAATTTGTAAAACGAAGAAACAAAAAGTTTGGAGTATCGTACAACATTTGTCCTCAAAAATTACAAAGCCATTCCTAATTCTCTTTTTTTGTAAGCAAAATTCAAAATTCCAAAAGTCGAAAGACACTTAAGTGTTGTGGTGACAAGAAGAAACTTTATCTGATGTAGCTTGATGTGATGGAAGAAACTTCATTCCAACACAGAACTTGAAACAACCTATTCTGATGAAGGTAGTCGTCAAGTCTATCAAGTTTGCGACTTTGGAGCTTCCCACAGCTTCACTTTTTTGTCAACGCCTGATGTCGCTAAAACTATGGCCCGTCTCTCCCCTGAACCAACAACACAAAACATCCAACAATCTATATGAGAAACAAACAACTGTGCGGACAAGAATCAAACAAACAACTGTGTGGACAAGATACAAACAAACAGGCACACATACCAACTGTCATAGCCTTGGGTGCCCAAGATATGCATGTGATATCCCCTACATATACAACCAAGAGTGTTACATTTTAGTACAGCTTCAACTTTTGAGGTATGTGTATGGTTTTGAATAGGTAGCAAAGATAAATTTGAGAGCCTATCACCTTCATGGGCTTTCTCAGCTGTGTCCAAGACATTTCCAGTTTCAGCACATAACCACTGCAATGTTGAACCATGGCTTGTTGCCAATATCTTTCCCTCAGGGCACAAACTGAGACGATCATAGTGCAACGGATTTCCCCCTGAGTCGCATAGTGGAATCGGGAACACCTTCAAAGTCTTTGGATCCTCATCAAGATGATAGCGGACTACAACCAAATTACACAATGCTTTCAGGTTATTTGTTTGTTTGATAAATAAAAATAATTCCATCTGAATCTGTTTCGCATGTGGCAACAATCAGGTTAATGCACAAGTTTAAAACAATTCTACTAACCATTGATGTTCCAGAGTCTCATTGTACCATCTTTTGAAGAGGTGATGATTTTCTCTGAGTTTGGAGAGAAGCATAACCAAGTCACTGCACTCTGGATAACATAGCATAGGTTTTAACAATTGCAAGAGAAAAGTGAGAAAGTTTCTATATCCTGGGGATGGGTTGAAGCTTGCTACAGGTAGTGTATGATACCTTGTGGCCTTTAAGTTGCATAACTCTTGAAATCTCCTTCACAGAACCATCTTTCAGATACACAATTTCCCACACCTACGAAGCATTTACAAAGTCATGAGATACTGTAGAGTCACTCATTTTCGAAATAATGGTTAAATTTAGGAAATCCACCTTCACATCTGCAGTAAATGCTGCAGCAGCCAAAAAGCGTCCATTTGGTGACACAGCTGCCATGTGGTTCTTCAACTGGTTTGTATCAACATGTCCCAAATTTCTCCCAGTTTTCCCATGCCAAAGTATAATATCAGTCCCTGGAGAAGAACAAGGTATAAAAAATAGACAACAAAAAAAGAAGCACACTTGCACATCAATGCAGGAAATTGTACATTTATGATACGAGAGTGAGACAAAAATAGAATAGTATCTCTGTCATTGCAGTCAAATTACGAAAAAAACAAACCTTCGGAACAAGAGGCAATGACAGCACTTCCATCAGCAGTACCGTAAGTGGCAGTAGCTCCAGATAAGGTAAGGACTGATCTCGTCTCATGAATATTACGGCGGTCCCATTTGATCGCAGGAAGAGGAAGCTTGGCCGGCTGTTCCTTTTGCTTTTCTTCACCGTACATGTACAAAGATGAACCAGACAAAAGTTGACAAGCCACCACAATAGACGACGCATCATCACCAAATGCCACAGCGGTTGGATGCCCTCCAGCAGGAAGATTTATCCTTAAAAATCTGGAGATAGAAAACAAACAGAGATTACATAATGCGAAAGGGGCTTGAAAATCGTCTATTGAATATATTATATGTGGGAGTACTTGAAGCTTTTGCTTGATGCATCATCTAGCTTGAACACCCTGATCACTCCATCAGCGCAAGCTAACAGAAACAGAAGGAAATGTAATCAGAATGTAAGATAGCAGAAATTGGCTAAGATAAATCAACAAAATGTTCTAATATGAAGTTATTAGGGAGGAGGACCCTTCTTCTCAGATTGTATCAAACAGTTTAGATACCTTAACCTCTGGTGTAAGCTCCAGAAACAGAATCGCTATAAACAAAAAGGTAATAACTAACCTGTGGCTAAGCTTCTTCCATCGGGGGAGAAACAGAGAGCAGTAACAGAATCACCGTGGCCTTTCAACGTGTTTAAGTCTAAAGGATGATGCCGTTTGGTCAGATTCTGCATCCCACAAGCAATTTTTTAAAAACGTCAAAACGAAGAAGATAAGCTTCAATGCTGCGTTAAAGTCAACTCATCTAAATCCCTAAACACTAATGGAGTCAAAACCTACCTTGTCGGACGCGTGGGATTTGGGATGATTCTTCTTGGGAAAAGGCTGATTCGATTTGGGATTTCGGATCGAAACCTGAGGCTCCGCTTTGGCTATAGATTGCACCTCCGATGTTCGCTTCCGGAAGTAGTTACCGAAGAAGAGCACGGCGATCAACGCACCCACAATAACAGACGCAATGGCCACTGGAACGACCGAATCCATATTTCCAATTTGAATACTAAAAATCGCTCAAAAGGATCGAGTGATCAACGATTGCTACGATAAAAAAAGGAGCTGCAAGCCGTTAGTGGCGGTGGTGTTTACAGAGCAAATGGAGTTACCGGGTCGGGTCGGGTCGAGTCGGGTCGGGTTTATGAAGTTTTTTTAAATTTCAAAGCCCATTAAAAATTCTGGTCTGAAATAACCTGACTGACCCGTTATTTCAAAGCCCATTTAAAACTAAATAAAAGTTAAATACAGTGGGGTTGGAACCCACGATCACAAGGTTAAGAGCCTTGCGCTCTACCAACTGTGTGACAATTTGGTCGATAACTAAGTTTTAAACCAAACAATGTTTTCTTGCTCGGCTTGGAACTTCCCTTGGTATTGAATTTTATCACTTGATAATGTACTTTTGGATTTACACAATTGGTTAATACGAGTAAACAGATAACATCCGTGTATAATTAACGACCATATCAAGAAGTACTCAAGTAAGTAACAAAAGAGGAAATTAAGGCACGATGATCAAAACACAAGGCCTCAGGGGCGTCTGGCTCTGTACCTAGCAGCAGCGTAGTGCTCGATGAAGGCAAGAGCATTGCTAGTGGTTTCCTCCACATTCTTCACCTTCCCTTTAATCGTAGCCTTCAGTTTGCTCATCCTACGTCCCGGGAACTGACTCACGCAAGTCTCGGCGTCTGTGAGAGCTGTGCTTGTCCACGTCTGCAGGTTGTTTATATGCCAGTCCAGATCTTCTTGGCTCTTTCTGCCTATCCTGTTGACTCTGTCCAGCTCCGCTATGGCTAGGCTCAACTGGTTCACGCTGTCTCTGATTTGGGTCAAGCAGTCGTGAATCAAGGCGTAGGAATGAGGCTTCAGCGTCTCCAGGTTCTTAACCTCTTTTAACAAGAAGGTCTTTGTGTACTTGGCTCGGAAGAGGCTCTCTTTGAGCGCGAATCGTGCCAGGTCCCGTGGATTTTGCATCGCCCGTGAACGCACGTAACGAGACATCGACCGGACACACAAGTTTGGGTATAAGGTTGTACGGCACCATGAGTCCACGTAGGCCTTCGTGTCGTAGTTTTTTGATGACGTGGCTGCTGTGGAGAAGATGATAAGAGGGAGCAGGGAGAGCAATACGAGGATCAGTTTGTTGTTAGCGGCCATGGCGAGTTAGGGAACTGAGAGAACTAATTGTTCTATGTAGGTGCTTATATCGGTAGATCGAAGGTAATATTAATTACATGTCTCTCTCTCTCTGTGTTTATATATAGGCTTCATTTTGCATGGCACGTGAATGAGCTGGATTTAAGATCACTTGAGTTCGATTTGTTCTTGTTTGTTAATTTAATCGATGAGTTTGAAGGAAGGTTATAAGAAGCCCCGCTAAGCAAGTACTATATGCTAAATTAATTATATGGTACTTGTATAAAATTGCATAAAACCAATTTTGAACGTGAATGAATCTTTCTTCTAGTTCTAGCTAGGCCGTAGGCAGTTGACCAGATTAAATTATCTAACGTCGTATATAAACCAATATTGTTTTATATATGGAACATAATCTACATATATGTAACAAATATAACAAGGCTGTTGACATAAACTCAAAGTTAAAATAAGTGGATTATGATTAATAGTATATTTAGGAGTTATCTAAATATACTCACATATTTAGGAGGTATCTAAATATGTAATAAGTCCTAATTAGATTATGAACTTGAGAGTTTTCTCCATATAAAAGGATATGCAAAGTTGTTGCATAACTTATAGAGATTTGGAGAGTTAGAGAGAGCTTAAGTTTTGAGTAATTTTCTTAAACAAATAAGAGAAAATTTATTCTTTTAATCTTTGATTCTTCAAATACGAAAACTAAAACCAAGAATTGGTATCAAAGCTTCTTAGTTTTCGTAAGAAAGTTGCGAATCTTTGTTTTTTGTGAGCAATACAAAAGGAGAAAGATCAACGATGGAAAAAGCAGAAGACAGCAAGACGACCGGAGAAAAGTTAACGTCAGGAGGAAAAATAAAGGAAGGAGGAGGATCATCCTCCATTAAGTGCCCTATGCTTAATTCCAGTAATTATACCGTGTGGGCTATTAAGATGAAAATCCTTTTCAAGGTCCATAAAGCATGGGAGGTTGTCGAAACCGGGAAGGGAGATGATGACAAAAATGACCTGGCCACAGCCCTATTATTTCAGTCGATCTCCGAGACTCTTATCTTACAAGTCGGGAGCTAGACTCGGCAAAAGAAGTTTGGGAAGCCATAAAAACAAGACATGTAGGAGCTGAACGTGTGAAGGAAGCTAGATTGCAAACACTAATGGCAGAATTTGATCGCCTTAAAATGAAAGAAACTGAGAAGATTGATGACTTTGCAGGAAGATTATAAGAAATCTCCTCAAAATCTGCGGCTTTAGGAGAAGAGATCGAAGAATCGAAAGTTGTCAAGAAATTCCTCAAAAACCTCCCTCGCAAGAAGTACATTCATATAGTCGTATCTTTGGAACAAGTTTTGGATCTCAACAAAACGAGTTTCGAGGATATCATAGGACGGTTGAAAGCCTATGAAGAACAGATTACCGAGGAAGAAGAAGAACAAGGGGAGATGCAAGGAAAATTGATGTATGCGAATGCGGAATCACAACAAACTCAGACACAACGTGAGTTTAATGGTGAATATAGAAGCAGAGGGCGTGGAGGATGTTTCTATAACAACAGGGGTCGAGGTCGTGGAAGGTTTAATGGAGGAAGAGATTCATCAAGGATAACTTGCTTCCGATGTGACAAAATAGGACACTTCACATCAGTCTGTCCTGATCGACTTCTCAAGTTGCAAGAAGTACAAGAGAACGCAATTAATGACACATAGGAGGCCGATGAACTCATGATCCATGAGGTGGTATTTTTGAATGAAGAAAAGGTCATACCAAGCAAATACGAACCAAGTAAACACGATGATGATCTGTGGTATTTGGACAACGGGGCGAGTAATCACATGAGTGGAGACCGACGATACTTCTCTAAGATTGATGAAACTATTACTGGTAAAGTTAGGTTTGGAGACGATTCTTGTATAAACATCAGAGGAAAAGGAACAATTGAATTTACCGATAGAAACAGAGAAATAAGAACGATGTCCGAAGTTTATTTCATTCCAGATCTAAGGAGCAACATTATCAGTCTCGGACAAGCTACAGAAGCAGGATGTGATGTGAGAATGAGAGGAGAGCACCTGACAATGCATGATAACAACGGAAAACTTCTTGTCAAAACAATACGATCCAAAAACCGATTGTACAAGGTTCGTATGGGAATTAAATAAGCTGTCCGTCTAAACTTGATGGAGTCAAGTAATTCAAATATTTGGCATGCACGATTGGGGCACATAAACATTGAGACAATGAAGTCTATGGTGCAAAGAGAACTGGTCACAGGTATTTCACAGGTATTTCACAGGTTAAGTTTGAATCAAAGACGTGCGATTCGTGTCTGCTCGGAAAACAAACTAGACAGAAATTCCCTCAAGCCACCTCGTATCGAGCAACGAGGATTCTCGAACTCGTACACGGTGATCTCTGTGGCCCTATATCGCCAAGCACAATGGCTAGAAACAAGTATATTTTTGTTCTCATAGATGATCATTCAAGATATATGTGGACAATCTTGTTGAAAGAAAAGAGCGAAACATTCAATAAGCTCAAGAAATTCAAGAGTTTGGTAGAGCGAGAATCAGAAACAAAAATTCAAACTTTCACAACGGATAGAGGAGGAGAGTTCGTGTCACTAGAGTTTAATTCTTTCTGTGACGAATTTGGGATAAAACGGCATCTTACGGCTCCATACACCCTACAGTAGAACGGCGTTGTAGAAAGACGGAACAGAACTTTGTTGGAAATGACTCGAAGCATTCTCAAACACATGATGTTGCCAAACCATCTATGGGGAGAGGCAATAAGGCACTCCAGATACCTCCTAAACCGAATAGGGACAAGAGCATTGAAGGACAGAACACCCTATGAAATCTATCGGTCCAAGAAACCAAATATAAGTCACCTACGAGTTTTTGGTTGCATCGGATTTGCAAAAGTAGAAACACCACACTTGAAAGAACTCGACGATAGATCACGGTGGCTTGTGCATCTGGGTACAGAACCAGGATCGTAAGCATATAGATTACTTGATCCGCAAACCCGAAGAATAGTAGTTAGTAGGGATGTTGTGTTTAATGAAGCGAAAGGATGGAATTGGAGTCTAAATAATCAAGAGCAGAATGGAGCAGAGGGGTTCGTGATTGATCTGGGAGAATTTGGAAACTATGGTATACAAGTAGAAGACAGAGCTAATAATCAAAGTCGTGAAGCTGGGAACATCGACGGAACAGAGCATGCTATCATAAAAACAGAGCTTGACTCTATTATTGAACCAGAAAATGACGATGAACATGGGTCTTTAAGTGAAAACGAGAATCTTGAAGCAGATGGTGAAAACACTGAAGCCAACGATCCACCTCAGTTGAGAAGAACAACTAGAGTAAGCGTTAGACCGAAGTACCTTGAGGATTATGCTCTGTTTGCCGAAGAAGAAGGGGAACGTTTGTTAATGTGTTTAAATGACGAACCCAGAGATTTTAATGAGGCCAAAGAATCAAGAGATTGGAAACTTGCTTGTGAAGATGAGATGCACTCAATTGAAAAAAACCATACGTGGACTCTGGTTAAACTTCCACAAGGAGCAAAGCCTATTGGTTTGAAGTGGGTATTTAAGCTCAAAAGAAACTCCGACGGAAGCGTTAACAAATACAAAGCTAGACTCGTTGCCAAAGGATACGTACAAAGACATGGGATAGACTTTGATGAAGTCTTTGCTCCGGTAGCTCGTATTGAGATAATTCGTCTTCTCATTAACCTTGCAGCATCTAGTGGATGGGAAATACACCACCTCGATGTAAAGACAACATTTCTTCATGGGGAGCTGAAAGAAATAGTCTACGTCACACAACCTGAGGGATTTACGGTAAAAGGGTGTGAGGACAAGGTATATAAGCTCAATAAAGCCTTGTACGGCTTACGACAAGCCCCAAGAGCCTGGAACGACAAGTTGAATCGAATTCTCAAGGAGTTACAGTTCCAGAGATGTTCTAAGGAACCCTCGGTCTATCAAAAGAAGGTATATTAAGATATTCTCATTATTGCGGTATACGTTGACGATTTATTTGTTTCAGGATCAAACATGAAGATCATCACCGAATTCAAGAAAGAGATGGCGTCTAAATTTAAAATGAGTGACCTTGGAAAGTTAACATACTATCTCGGAATTGAAGTATGTCAAACCAAAGATGGGATAACACTGAGTCAAAGACGATACGCTCTAAAAATACTTGAAGAAACTGGAATGAAAGAATGTAATTCGGTGAGTGTACCAATGAACGATGGTCTAAAACTGTCTAAATCAACAAAGGAGAATGACATCGATGCTACGAGCTTCAGGAGGAATGTTGGTTGTCTTCGTTATTTACTTCATACAAGGCCGGATCTATCTTACTGTGTGGGTGTATTAAGTCGGTATATGCAGACTCCGAAAGAGTCCCATAGAGATGCAATGAAACAATGTTTGAGATATTTGCGAGGAACTATCACACTTGGGTTGAATTTTGAACGATCCACTTCGAAGGTGACTCGGTTGATTGGATATAGTGATAGCAGCCATAACGTAGATCCCGATGATGGCAAGAGTACGACGGGTCATGTGTTTTATCTTGGTGGGAGTCCAATAACTTGGTGCTCACAGAAACAAGACACCGTGGCATTGTCTTCATGCGAAGCTGAGTTTATGGCGGGCACCGAGGCAGCAAAACAAGCGATTTGGCTTCAAGATTTGCTTACAGAGATCACTGGACCACTAAGCGAAAAAGTAGTCATCCGGATAGACAACAAATCTGCAATTGCTCTTACAAAAAATCCAGTATTTCACGGTCGAAGCAAGCACATTCACACGAGATTTCACTTCATACTGGAATGTGTTGAGAATGGACAGATTGAGGTGGAACATGTTCCGGGAAGCAAGTAAAAGGCGGATATTCTAACTAAAGCACTTGGAAGGATCAAGTTCAAAGAGATGAGAGAACTCATGGGTGTATGGGATGTATTGGAAGACAATTTCGAGCTTAAAGGGGAGAATGTTGACATAAACTCAAAGTTAAAATAAGTGGATTATGATTAATAGTATATTTAGGAGTTATCTAAATATACTCACATATTTAGGAGTTATCTAAATATGTAATAAGTCCTAATTAGATTAGGAACTTGAGAGTTTTCTCCATATAAAAGGATATGCAAAGTTGTTGCATAACTTATAGAGATTTGGAGAGTTAGAAAGAACTTAAGTTTTGAGTGATTTTCTAAAGCAAATAAGAGAGAGTTTATTCTTTTAATCTTTCATTCTTCAAATACGAAAACTAAAACCAAGAAAGGCTATAGTTATACACACGCGTAATGAAGAGGGTTTTAACTGTTGACCCAGCGGGTGCGGCGGAGAAGAAGAAAAGGGAGAAGCTCGTGGCCAACAAGATCCTTTTTTAAAGCTTTTCATTGTCTCTCTTAAGCAAAGCTGCACGTACACTTTTATTCCCTCCTACCACACATGTAAACTCGATGCGTGTCTTCTCGATTCTTGGAGACACTGCAATTTTTATAATCAAGCAGGGATCAATTTGTTGCAAGAATTATTTATTTTATTTAACCAGGATGATTCTTCTATGGTCGTCCACCGTTTTGCCGAGATATTTTTATTTATACAACAAGAAAAAAACTCTTGTCACAGGCAGATCCACTTGTTGAATAAGAAAGAATAGGCCCAGGCCCAGGCCCAGGCCTATTTTAAATAATCAGATTCTTCCAGATTGAGTTGACAAGTAAGACCGGTTTAATTACCGGTCCGGTTTTCAAAAACATTGGTTAAAGTTATTAGCCGTTCGTCGTTCCGCAACTTTAGCTGTAACCATTTCTGCTCGTCGTCGTCTTCTTCTTCCATTTGGAGACAAGAGACTAAAGAAGAAGAACCATGGAAAATCGCCATCTCCCTTCCAAATTCTCTTCTGCTTCTTCCATGGCTCGGAATCAACTTATCGATTCCCTTACATCTCACATCTCTCTCTACCACTCCCACTCTTCTTCATCCTCCACGCCTAATACTAGCCCCAATCCAAGGTCGGCGATTCTCCGATGGTTCTCATCTCTCAGCGTCCACCAGCGTCTCTCTCACCTCACCTTCGTTGATCCCAAGTTCGTCCAAATCGTTATCCAGATGCTTGGTTACATCCGCACTAAAGGCCGTGGCTCTTTCATCATCCTCCCAGACCTCCCTTCCTCCGATCTCCCTAGTCTCTGCTTTAAAAAATCTCGTGGCTTAATCTCTAGGATTGCGGAGTCGAACGGTTCTGAGCGTTGGATTTTCGACTCCACTCGGCTCTTTGGTTCAAGAGAAGGGGAAAGGGCTCAAGATTGCTCTTGCTCCGTGAATTCCCTCGATTCGGTCGTCATGGCCGAGGAATTTCTTATAAATGTGGATCTTTTCGTGGAGACTATGGATGCTTTATCCAACGGGGCATTTTTGAAAGGTGAAGAAAGTGATTTGGGGTCGAATTGGGTAGAATTGGATTGGCTCAAAGCCAAAGGATATTATAGTATGGAAGCCTTCATCGCAAATAGGTTAGAGGTAAGCTTGAGATTAGCTTGGTTGAACACCAATAGTGGCAAGAGACGAGGAATCAAATTGAAAGAGAAATTGAATGCTGCTGCTGCGGCTGCCAATGCGTATTGGAGGAAGAAGGCCTGTGCTGATTGGTGGCAGAATTTGGATGCCGCAACACACAAGAAAATCTGGACTTGTTTGCTGGGCAAGTCGGCAAAATCTGTGGTATGTTTATTACCTGGAACTTGTTGCACAAATGATGACTATAGAAAAAGGATGTAGGAAAAATATGGGTATCCTGTACTGGCTATATGCTTTCAATGGGTAGTATTTCGAGCTAACAAAATGGTTGACTAGTATAAAGATCTAGTGATATCTTGGACTATGGACTAAGAGCGGCTTCTTAGTTGAAACTGCGGATGCTAGTTATCTAGTTTGTCTCTACAAATTCCTTCTAGGTCACGGTTGCTTTTGTTTTAGTATGAACTTGCATTTTGGAAGTCCCTGTCATCCTGGTGTGAGCTTTGCCACTATGTTCCATTACGTTTTATACAAGTGTGTGTATGCTGTTTGATTTATCTAATTTCCTCTTGTCACTCAAACTCAGATATATGAGATTCTTAGAGAAGCAAATCAAGCACCGCAGGGAGAAATGTGGCTCTTCAATTTTGGTGGGGGCACTGCAAGTGCAAGGAAAGGGCGTACAGACACTACTGCAGTTTCATTCTCTGACATGATTTTGGAACCAAACTATGTATCAAGCAAACCTAATACCGTAGCCAGTAATTTAAGTGGCTTATATGTGCTTCAAGAATTTGCTTCATTACTCATCTTATGCCAAAATGGCTTTGTTCCAGTACAAAGTGTATTCTTCAGCTCATTGGGTTCTCTCACAACCTTAGTTGATTGCATATTAAGAAAACTACGGGGTTTACTTATGTTAATCTCTGTTGATTCTGTTAAAGTTGAGCTTCTTGAAGACAATACTCAGAAGTGTTCCCCAAGTTCATCATCCAAGCAGAGGCTTGGTTCGACCAGCCGTAAACACAAAGGAAAGACCAGGAACATGAAAAAGCAAACCCCAGAGGCTAAGTCTGATAAAAACGTGAATTTGTCAGCAAAAAGCGTAGAGGTACATATGTTTTGCCCGTCCACAAATTATTTATTTCGTAAAGATTTGTGTAGCAATTTGAATTTGATTTTTGAAGTTATCTCCAGAAAGATCAAGCTAAGTTGGAATTTAACAATAACAAAGATGCGGTAGAATGCAAGAAAGTTCCTACAGCATCAACAATGACTCATTGTTCTGAGGCATCTGCATCAAATATGGTGAATTAATTTCTTTCCTCATATTTTGGCTGAATATAAAGATTGTTTTGAAACTGATAATATTTATCAGGAAGTTGTCCCAGGGTTGGTTGCCAGGAAAGGAAGAACTAAAAAGAAAAGGAAAGAAAAGAATAAGACTAGGAAGTATTCAAGTTTGGGAAACACCGAGGAAGTGAATAAGTCCGTAGTGAATAGTTCAGCTATTGAAAAAGCTCCCGGATGTGATTCAAGTTGTACTTCTGCCAATCAGATTCCTGAGGAAGATATAGACACTCAGAGCATTCGAGAGCATGGTTCAGTTACCTGTGAAAGGAATGGCTCAGGTACAGGTGCAGCAGTGAATGGTGCAGTTAAATGTGAGTATTCTGTAGAGGGAGAATTACACGACAAAGCTAAAACGCATGTGATTTCATCTGTTTTTACTTCTGCGGGCTCTGCCGGTGGTCAAAGCTGTGAGAATGTGAACTCTCAGAAATCTTGCTGTCCAGGTGACCGTAAAGACATTTTGACAATGTCTAATGGGCGATCCAGAACTTTGGAGGAAGGGGAATCCCAGCGGATTCACCATCAGAGAAGAGAAGCAGGCTATGGTATTGCCTCCAGCAGTTCAGAATTTGTTTCTTATGAGTGGCCTGCCATGGCTCCCATGTACTTTTCACATGTTAATTCCCACCTTCCAACTGCTACTGATAGACTGCATCTTGATGTTGGTCACAGTTTACATTACGTACGCCAACCTTTTGTGTCCACGGTGCACCATGCTAGAAATGCTTCCATAGAAGGTACCCACAAACAAGTTCTTACTCGACCCATGCCCATGAGTCTAGATTGGCCTCCCATGGTTCATAGCAATTGCGGCTTGACAACAGCATTCACTTGCAATTATGATTCTGGGATTCTGGTGGACATTCCTGAACAAAAAATTAAGCCCGAGCTAGGGAATGAATGCAAGAATAACTGGATGTTAGAGGAAGATTTTGAGATGCACACTGTTTCTGGAGTAGACTATAATCAATATTTCGGTGGTGGAGTTATGTATTGGAATCCTTCCGATCATCTAGGGACCGGCTTTTCTCGCCCTCCATCCCTTAGTTCTGATGATAGCTCTTGGGCTTGGCATGAAGCTGAAATGAAGAGGTCTGTTGATGACATGGTTGCGTTTTCATCTTCTTACAGCACAAATGGACTAGCTTCTCCAACTGCGGCTTCGTTCTGTTCCCCTTTTGATCCCTTAGGTCCGGCAAATCAACCTCTCGGTTATGTTTTGCCAGGTAATGAATTATCTACCAAAGTTTTGCAAGCTCCTCCAACAACAAGTGAAGCAACAGGTGAAGAGGAAGTCTCCAGAACTTTGGCTAGTTTATCAGGGGATGTTGAAGGAAATTCAGCAGACTCACTTCCTTATCCAATTTTGCGCCCTATCATCATCCCAAATATGTCAAAATCTGAATACAAGCGTAGTTATGATACTAAAAGCCCAAATGTTCCACCTGCAAGGCGCGAGCATCCTCGTATAAAGCGGCCACCATCACCTGTGGTACTATGTGTTCCACGTGCTCCTCGTCCACCACCTCCTTCTCCTGTGAGCAATTCCAGAGCACGGCGAGGTTTTCCAACTGTGAGGTCTGGAAGTTCAAGCCCAAGACATTGGGGTATGAGAGGCTGGTTTAATGACGGTGTAAACTGGGAAGAACCTTGTGGAGCGGAGGTTGTTTTACCTTGGAGAAACAAAAGCCTTGCAGTCAGGCCAATTATTCAACCTCTACCGGGGGCCCTTCTGCAAGATCACTTAATTGCAATGTCGCAACTAGGCCGAGATCAGGAGCATGTAAGCAACATCGTTTACTTCTGTGTATGGCTAAACTCTTTATAAGTTGCGTTCATTATTTATAATGCTATTTTACAGCCTGATGTGGCCTTCCCTCTGCAACCACCCGAGTTATTAAACTGTCCAACGCAATGGGAATCTCTATCATTGATCCACGGTCTTCTTAATGACGAGATAGATTCTTTCTGCAAGCAGGTAATCACAATACTTTATTTTTTTCATATGCTTCACAGCTTCAGTAGCTGCCTTTAGTTTGCAGAGGTCTATATGAGCGTCTTTGAAGTTTATATTTATATTTCCTGGGATGGTGCTTATTCTAATTATTTGAATTTGTATACTACTCGTAAAGGTTGCTGCAGAGAATATGGCCCGCAAACCTTATATCAATTGGGCAATCAAGCGGGTTACCCGATCACTCCAAGTTCTGTGGCCCAGGTCTAGGACGAACATATTTGGTTCATCTGCAACTGGTTTGTCCCTCCCTTCTAGTGATGTAGACCTTGTGGTTTGTCTTCCTCCAGTGAGAAATTTGGTGAGCAAACCCAAAAACACTCCTCTGATGCATTACTTTTTAACCTGGAAGATCTCATACATAATACCTATCTCAGGAACCTATCAAAGAGGCAGGAATTTTGGAGGGTCGCAATGGTATAAAGGAGACTTGCCTTCAGGTATGCTTAGTGCGGAAGTCATGTTCCGACTATTGATTGTCTTTGGGCTTGGTAGAATCTTGTTCTTGAACTTTATGTTTCCCTACTCTTGAGATGCGCATGCGTAGCAGTAAACAATAAAAATTTGTGACTGTGTTCTTAACTTTTACGTTTGTGCTTTATAGGTTTTAGTGTTAGGCGCTAGTCTAATTATTTTCATAAATGGTCTTAATTTTTCTTAATATGCTGGTTGCTCATGTCGCATTGCATATGACGGAACCGGAAGCGCTTTAGTATTGTGGAAGTTGTAAAATACTAGATTTGTCTTGAGTCTGGACTCTACTCTATTTTTTTTTTCTTTCTTAGAAACTATTGTTATTCCTATATCTGACAGTTCACTGGTTGCATTATTTTTCATCTTTGCTATTCAGCATGCAGCCAGGTATCTCGCCAATCAGGAGTGGGTAAAAACGGACTCCCTGAAGACAGTTGAAAATACAGCTGTAATGCCTCATTTATTAATGTTTTTCTTTATTTACAATCGTTAATTACTTATCATACTTTCTCTTATATGATCCGTTTATGTTTGCACAGATACCAATTATCATGCTTGTTGTGGAAGTCCCTTGTGATATGGTATGCAGTATACAGTCGCCAAAAGATGGCCCAGACTGTATCACCGTTGACCAGGACAGTAACACTGAAATGGTTAGGTTTGAAGAATCTGCAGCAGCAAATTCTTTGCCAACAAACACTGGAAACTTGGCGAATGCAAAATCTGTCCGTCTTGACATCAGTTTCAAAACTCCATCCCATACGGGTCTTCAAACCACACAGCTGGTAATTGTTATATTCTGTTTTTCATTGCCAGGTTTTTTTCTCTTACGTTATACTCTCTTCATGTGTATGAATCTCTGTAACCTTTTTCCTTCTATTGGTTCATGTTTCCTGAGATGTTCTTTTCTGCAGGTCAAAGATCTGACTGAGCAATTTCCAGCTGCCACACCACTTGCTTTGGTGTTAAAGCAGTTTTTGGCTGATCGTACCCTGGATCAATCATACTCTGGTGGATTAAGCTCTTATTGCCTGGTGAGGCGTATTCTTTTACTTAAGTTATACTCCTTTCTTTTGGATTTTAGGTGGTCAGTCTCTGTATATTTAATGTGGATCCTGGTAATTGGTGCTCATCTAATTTAATTAGTACCAATGCAACGTTCTTGGACAGAAATATCCAGCCACATTTTTTATTCTATCCCCTGAAACATTTTCAAATATCTGTTTGTAAATCTTAAGACTATGAATTATCGCAGGTCTTACTGATTACACGCTTTCTTCAGCATGAGCATCATCTGGGGCGCTCAATCAATCAAGTACTTAGTTTTATTGTTTGGCCTATTCTGTGACACAACATCTATCTTTGTTTAGGTTTCTTCTTACATTCGTGCAATTTTTACTAATTGAAAATAAGTATTTTGCAGAACCTTGGGGGTCTTCTTATGGATTTTCTTTACTTTTTTGGGTCAGTCAAAATGATCACTGCTTCTCTTTATAAATTTGTTAGTTACAGTGACAGATATCTATCTCAAGAGGGAATATGAAGATAATTGGTATAGTGCACTTACTTGTTTTGCAGTAATGTGTTTGATCCTCGCCAGATGCGTGTTTCAGTGCAAGGAAGTGGTATCTATAGGAATCGGGAGAGGGGTCATAGGTAAACATTGCAGCTCTGTCAAACTACAAGTGAAAAATAATAACTTCTATATCTTATGTTGTTCTCATCTGCTTATAGTATTGATCCCATACACATCGATGATCCTCTTTTTCCAACAAATAATGTCGGGAGAAATTGCTTCCGAATACATCAATGTATTAAGGTAAGTTGGATCTTTATATGCATCTACCATTGCTTTTATACGACTATGAAGAAGTTTTATGAAAGGAAAGATGATTTATTTTGCAGGCATTTTCTGAAGCTTACTCTGTTCTGGAGAATGAGCTCACATGCATTACTAGTTCTAGTGATTCGTGTGGGAAACAGCTACACAATTTGCTTCCAAAAATCATCCCGAGTATCATTTCATCTTAGGAACCGAGATGTGTTTTCTGTACGTGTTGCTTCAACAGAACTATCTTGTAGCAAACTTAATATGAGGACCTGGATAGATCGTTTGCAACTCTCATTGCCCTTTAGAGCTTCCTTTTTCACTATTGACCTAATTTTTATTTTTTAAAAAACTGAAGGTGGAGTAGTGATACACACAAAATCTGGAAGTTGCAAGCTGCTGATAATGATGAAGTTTGCAAGTGCCGGTGGGGCTGGAAAGCTTTCCTCTATGAATGGAGATTGATTATTGTGAAGAAGATAGGCTTCCGCAGCTAATACCAGAGTTGAATCCCATGGTATTGGCAGATACATAATACATTCCTCTGAAACGCTTATTTTGTGTTGTACGTAGTTTGAGTACTCAACTTGTTTGAAAAAAGGTATCTAGGACCCTGCTTGAAGAGAAAGAGTAGAGGCATTGAATGAAGGCTGATTGAAGAAAAGTAAACTAATGTTGATGACACGATGTCTTGTCTTGTAGGAATGGGGCCAGGCCTAGCAGTAGCAGTGATATAAGAGGTAAGTAGAACATGTATATTTTGAAGTATCAGAAAACTTGTTAATATATCTTGACATTAGCAGTCATGGATGATTCTTGATCAGGAATGATTTGGGCACAAGTGGGGAAGAAGGATCAAAGGAGTAGTGAGTAGATGACGAGAAAGAAAGGGAGGGGAATACACTAAGAATGAATGTTGTTGACTGATCTCTCTCTCTCTATCTGCTTCTCCGGAGACCCAAATAATGAATGATACAACTACTCAGTCCTCCACGGCCATGTACAAAATTAACAACTGTTAAGTTGTCTAATGTCGATGTAAGCTGGGCTTTCTCTGAAACTGATAATGGGCTTTAGTAAGGCCTCTTTTTCTGCTTACCCTTTTGGATCGGTGATACGGACTATTCTCATGTGACTGATATCAACAGTGCAATCGCATCTGTTAGAGTGAAAGGAATCGCATTTAACCAATATTTGACTTTACGAAAGCTATCACACACACGCACATGTCACTGACATGCAAATCCAATAGTCTCAAATATCAACTTTTTGCACTCTAATACTCTGCCTATTACAGTAACACTCGTTATTTGAAATGGTGTAGCTCTCCACACATTGCAAATCTCAAACTGAAACAAATTCAGATTTATGTGTAAATAGATTAAAATATCATATTATTGTAACATCGCGACCATCGTCGTTTTCATATTTTTGGGCGTATATAGCATACTTATCTATCAACCCAACTGTTGTCGACCTTTGGAGTTATATATATATATATATATTTTATGTGCATCAGTGCATGTACATAAAATATTGTCGCCACAAATTCACCAAAATGTAAGCTTTTTTTAATTTTAATAGTTAAAGGACAAATGAGATTTTTTTATTAGTAAAAGGAAAAAGAAAGAAAAAACGAGCTAGATACGGTATGTGGTCACGACGATTGATTACTACTTATGTTGGCATTTATCTCATGATTTTGGAGTCACTTTTGGTAATTAATAATTAGATTTGTTCACAAACGTGTGGTAATGGTCAGGGCTAAGTTGACCTATTAACACCCAATCATTTACAGTACCTTTAAAAAGAAATATTCGCTTTCTTTTTTGTTTCTTGTAGCATAATAACATTATTTTGCTGACAAAGCATATGCTGTTGTGTCTCCTCCATTTTAGCTTTTCACTTATTCTCAGTGCCATAATTAAATTCGTGAAAACGAAGGATCATCTACTCTATGTACGTATACTGAAGCCAGTACTTATCTAGAAAAATCTAATGGAGTTCGTTTGTGGGTGCGGATTGAGTTTATAAAAAAAAGGTACGTGTATCATATATGTATATAATTCGTGAGTAGCCTATACAAATTACGATGGAATATGTATGGTGAGTAACACATTTATATTTAGACGTAAGATGGGGAGTAGTGCTGTAATATAAACATCATTTAGGATTTGAAGGAGGAGGAAGTTGTTGCTGCATTTGCTGATATAATGCAGCCATCCTGCTATATGCTTCCATCGTCTTTGGCTGCAATTCGAAATATAAATATAAATATGGTAATTACATTGTGACAAAATGAAACATTAAATTTTATATAGAAAACAAGTGGTAACCTGTGAGGAGCATGCAAGAAAGCCGGCCATAGGATCGGGGATGAGGGGAGACTGAAACCGAGTGTCGTTGGAAGACGAGGCATCCCACGATGGAGAAGTCATGGGCACAAATGGGTTTGGCATTATGTTGGCATGGATATTAGGAGCGGTTGCAGCCGCTCGATTCATAGAATTAAGGTCTAGGAGACCGAGACCGGGCATCCCCATGCCAATCCCTAAAGCCATGGGATTGGACATGAGAGACATGTGTAGTTGTTGTTGCTGCTGCATGGCCATAGGAAGCATCATGGAAGGCATGTTCATTCTGCTAATCATGCTCACTTGTGCTTGACGTTGCTTCAAGTACTCTATCACTTCATCCAACATGGACGCTTTATCCGTCTAATTCCAAAATTAATGTAAACCATTTTATATCTACGTACTACTATACTTAACCAAATACGGATATATATATAGTCAAGCATGATACATGTAAATGTAGATTGTGTGTGATTTTAATAATATTAAAGGCGTGTGAATGGACCTACTGGACCAAGCAATAAAGCTATGTAAAATTAAGTTTTTGGGGGACAAACAAATAAGAGATTGATGAGTGTGTGGAGTAGAATCATCGTATGAGGTCCATTTTCTTTAGATGCATTCACTTGGCTTTGGTCCACCAACTTTTTTCTCATATTATCCCCTCTATTTTCATAAATTATACGTACCTACTAGTATTACTAATCAACTA
>CM051390.1:305584-330584 GCA_028015245.1 Cardamine occulta | reverse complement strand
CCGTACGCAGACACATATATATAACTTAACTTGAGCCACAGTTTATGATGCATGTAGTACAACGAAACACGTACGTACCTTGCTGAAGTTGGGAACCAGTTTCTGCAAAGTCTTCATCGTTTGATTGATTTTGTCTCTCCGGTTCTGCAATCAAATCAAATCAAATCAATCAGGGTAGTTAATATATCAAGAGGTTGCGCATGTTTAATGAATATGGAAACAGTAGACGTATTGAATAACATAAAAAGTAAAAAAAAAAAAAAGAGAAAATGTTGAGTCATGAATGAATAATATACACGTTCGAATTGGTTATGAATAGCAGCGGCTCTGCTTCTCTTGGTTGAAAGTGATGATTTGCCTCCGCCTTTCTTCTCTTCTTCCTCCTCCTCCATCTATATATATTTTATATATTTATTAAAAAAGTGATCGAGAATAAATAATGAGGAGGAGTTAATAATATATATATATATATATATATATATATATATATTGAATTGTGCCTGTGGGCGGCTGTGGCAGACGGAGTCATGCTCGTCTATGGTGTTATCCGGCGAGCCCATGGATGTTGAGGTGAAACCAACGTCGTAAGTGTCCATGGTCAGGCGCTGGCTCCCGCTCCCGCTCCACTCCGGCGCCACTCTAGCTCGTTTCCAACCGGCCATGGGACGACCATCGCTACACGACCCCACTCGGGTTCCGGGATTGCTCTGCTGCTCCTGGAGATTGGAGCAGGGCACAAGTGCGTCCATGGCCATGGTGGCCCTGGAAGACCTGTGGTGGAACCATGGGACGACCTCATCGGTGGGCTTAGGGTGAGGGAGCCGAGTAGCTTGGTCCACTATCGACTCCAACGTTCCACCGGCGCCTGTGGAGTACTTTGTGGACGGAGCCATCACCCGCGGTGGGCCTAAGCCGTGCAAGCCCAGTTGCCCGTTCTCCCACGTCAGCTCGGCTACCTCGTAGTCTAGCCTGCAAACAAACAACCAAGTTATTACATAAATATATATCATAAGATTATAAATTAATTAATTAAGGTACTGCATATATACATACATGGGGATGTCTGCGGCTGAGGTGGAGCGGACATTGGTGTTGGTGGCTGCTGCGGCCGCCGGAGGAGTATCATCGATGTGGCAGTTTGGAACACACTGGCTCATCCCAAAGCTTTGTTTAAAAGAACTTTTATGTGAACTTTTGTAGTAATCACGTAGTGGACAAGTGGGGCCATCATACTTGAATCGTTTAACCATATGTATATAACATAGGTCCCTTCTTTCAATGCCCTGCTTACTAGCTGTTGAATCTTTTCTTGACAGCTTATATTAATGATATAACTTTCATTTATAGTTTCTTGATCGATTCTCATATAGTTTAACTACATTTACGGTGGATTCCCTAAAAAAGAATACTCGTGTCACTATGTTACGTATGTATCTTCTTTTGCTAGAACCAAAGGGGTTGTATATATATATATATTCTAAAGAGTGAAGGAGAAAGCGATAGAATATTTTGTATGCCAAAGAAAACGACATACTCTGTAAAGATGAGATTATTACAGTAAATGTGGAACTCTAGTATGAAGGCCTATAACCCATACCTTAAGCCCAGTGTCTTAGAATAGTACAATAGTGTTTGATATCATATTTTTACGATTACCTTACCATTGAAGAACAAAACCAATGCAGCCATACATATACAGACAGGTATGTGTTGGCATTGGTTCACAGTTTTTGGTTATTTCGGTCACAAATCTCCGGTTAGAGGCTTCTCATGAGAAAGCCCTCGAAAGTGATTCCCGGTCCGAAAGCTAAGCCCAAACCCCATTCTTCTCCTCCTCTGCCTTTCTTCTTAAGCTCATCTCTTACTTTCTCCATAATGTAGAAGATGGTGTTGCTGCTTACGTTTCCGTAATCCACCAACGCTTGTCTGCTGCATTCCAGCTTTTCCGGCTTTAGCTTCAGCTTTGTCTCCAGTCCGTTCAGGATGGCAGGTCCACCCGGATGAACTGCCCAGAAGAGGTCATTCAACTTCAATGAATCAGAGCCAGAGCCAGCCTTTGCCACCAGCTTCTTGCAGAACTCCTCTACGTTGTCTTCGATCTTCTGAGGGAGGTCTCTTCCTAGCTTGAAGCTTATGCCCTCTTCTGACAGCCGCCCGTCGATCACCCCCTGCGTTCCGGGCAGGAACTGCTGCAGAGCATAGTGAAGCTCCATGAAGGGAGATTCTGACTCTGTAGCGTCTGCTCCGATAATCAGGGCAGCTGCTCCGTCTCCAAAGAGTGCAGCCCCAACTAAGTCGTAAGGGCGAGCTTTGTTGGGCGGACGGAACCCCAGAACCGTAGTCTCAGAGGTGATGAGCAGCACCCGACTCCTTGGGTTGTTCTCAGCAATGTCTTTGGCCACGCGCAGCCCAGTCACACCTCCATAGCATCCAAGAAAATACAACATCACTCGCTGCACCTCGTTGCTAAGGCCCAGCTGTGCCGAGAGGTAGAGGTCACCTCCGGGCAAACGGAACTCACTGGAGGAAACATAGACAAGATGAGTGATATCTTCCACAGCCCTTTCCCATTCCTTGATGCAAACCAAGCTCGCTTCATATGCCATTTGCACAACTGCATCGTTTGCAATCTCAAGCCTCTGTTTAATGGTTGGGGAACCCTCGGTTGCTAGCTCAGGGTATTTGTGCAGCGTCTCGCGGGACATGACTGTGTAGCGTGTCTTCACAGTTGTGGTTTTACCTAACACCAGCAAGACAAAATACATGCTTATCTTTGCACAAAAAGGTCGCAAAAGAAAGTAGAGGGAAATGATGAAGTTACACAAGTGTTGTAGCTTGTCTTTGATAGAAAGGTCATCGCATTTTATCTCGCGGAGATACTCCTCCACGAGATTCTCTTGGGAAACAACATTGCTCGGGAAGGCCTTACCGAGAGCAAGCACTGTCGCCTTCCCCTGCGTCGCAACACGCCTTGAACTTGTGCCTATATCCTTTTGCATCTTTATTTTGTTTTCAGGTTCAAAATAAAACAAGACACAAAGGATTAGTGTTGGCCTTTTAATGAATGGATTGTGAAGGTAACAGAAAAAGAGGGGATATAAAATGTGGGTGGTGTGTTTGTAACAAACACAGACAAAACCCCTAAATAAACTCAAGCAAGGATCACACTTTGAATAAAGGAAGATGAATGTTGAGAAAGAGGGAGATGGAAATACAGAGTTTATACAAGAAACAAAGCTTGAGTAATTAGCTATACAAATCATTCTTTCCAGTTATAAGGAGCACGATCAACAATTAAGTAGTCTCCTCTAATGTCCTTGGCCACTCTGATCTCATCGTCCATATATACATTCTCAAACCTGTGGAACCAAGCCCATAGTTGTTTGTATTACTAAAAGAAATACGATTGGATTCACCATACATAGTTGTTGTTTGTATAGAGAGAACTCACCAGCCCTGCCCAAATGGTGGCAGTGGGATCTCCCAGTTCCTCCCTCTCAACACCGCACTACTGAATCTGATATCAAAACGCAATCAATTTAGCTTTTACCCACACTCTCTCTCTATTGTTTTCACATCGAAGAGTGATTTGAACCTGAAATTGACTCTCTGCGGGGAAGCGATCTCGATTCCAGAGCGTACGAAGAAAACCCCGTCCGGAGGGAAAGTAATAACGTTATTGAGAATCCGTTGCTTCACATCGATCACCTGTAAAATGTCTCCGGCGCGCGTCCCAAACAACCCAGCCTTTTCTATGATGAATAGCTGTTCCTTCTCCGTCGTCCACAGAAGTCGCCACGTCGCAGAGAGCGAATCGCCTGTGGTGATGGAGCTTCTTCCGATAACCGCCATGGCTTCGATGGCATTCACGATTGCATCTCGCTTCGTGGCGTCTTTCTGGGTTCTCAGACCTCGATCCTGGTCCGAGATGAGCTCCAGCAGGTCCCGCTTGGCTCGCTGTGCTGGTTTCGAGAAGATCGAACAGCTTGTTCGAAGACTGCGACGGACTACGACTGGAGGACATGCCGAGAGCGCCACCGCCATGTTTGCAGTTGAATTGAAGAATTTGATCCTTGCGAGTAAGAGGTATTGGGTTTTTAATGGGCCTTTAAAAATTACGAAGCCCATTTAGATTGATACGACGGCGTTCACACACACGCATGTTCTTCGAATATACTGTATATTATTGGAGGTGAAAGATGGCATGGCGAAACGATCATCCCTCCTCTTTATCGCTCTCAACACCGTAAAATCGCGTAACCTCGAAAAGAGCACTTCCGGAGCGTTTCGATCTCCGATTGCCATGCTGATTATTCCGTCAAAGCTGGTCTCGAGCCATGTCCGATGCTTGCTGATGGAATTCAACGATTCGGACTCTGACTCTCTCGCCCAAGAGATCTGTGAGGTAAGCTCTCTCTATCTACTCTATGATATATACTGTTGATCGAATGGATTTATTTATTGATGTGTGGTCTGCGCAGCTGTTTGAGTATGGATTCGAAACTAGTATTTACGTTCTCAAGACCTGCCTACACTGTTTTACTTTCCGGAAAAGCCAGGAAAATACTTTGCAACTTGAGAATATAATATCCTTTGTGTTGAAACGTGTCTTGCATAAACCAAATTTCGAATCTCTGCTTTCGCACGCACTCAATGATGTTGAGGTCACTCAAGAGTTTGTGAATGATATGGCTACTGCATTGCACTTGTCAACCACTGAGAAAATTCTTTTGGGTCTGGCCCTGAGTTATTCTGAACGATCAGATGCAAGCACAACTGGTAACATTCATCCATTTAATGTTATGTTTTGGCTTCTTCTATCTATCATTTAAGGTATATCTATCTCATGATAGTTTCTCTCCTTTGTAGGACGTAGTTTTTGTACGGCTGAGATTGAGAGATTGTGTGCCAGTCCTCTTCAGATTGAGTCAGCTGAGCAAATCCAGAATATTGTTCCTTTTCTTCAACTATCGGAGGACCTTTCAAAGCATTTAGATTCCTTTATACAGATTTTGTCTTCCTCTCAATCAAGTGATCAACTCCATTTTGTTTCCAAGCCTATCCTTCCAGTGGGAGTGCACGAAGCTGATGTTTTCAGGTTCTGCTTATCAGATTCTTTTTGTGGACTCTGTTTTGCTGCTACTGAGATTGTGACTGTTAATGGGTTTCTCCTTATTCTGTAGGAGCATGGATTTCTTCAAGAAATCCCTTCAAAATAACGTTGATGCTATTTTAACTGAAATCGAAAAGGAGACCGATGTCGGAGATCTCATAGAAGAATTAGGTTATGGATTCACTGCTGATGCATCACTATGCAAACAAATCTTATCCCTCTTCTTACCATTAACAGAGGCTACTATCTCAAGAATTCTTGTCGTTGTTGTTCGTACGTATACTAGTCTTAAAGATAATTACGACACCTTTTCAACATTCAGTTTGTCCCTTGGTTGCTCTACCCCAACCGAGCTTCCCACAGTAAGGTTGTGGAATGTTGACCTCCTTTTTGAAACTATCAAGCAGCTAGTAAGTTCTAAAAACTTTTCTTCTGATCAACCACCGTTTTAGCTTCCATAGTTCATTTATGAGTTTCTTCTCTATGTTTTCTGAATGGTGATTGTCTGCTAATGCAGGCTCCTGGCACTAGGTGGATGAAAGTGATTGAAAATATGGATTATGAAGGACTTGATATCCCTAACATGGAGGCTTTCTTGTTTTTCATGATGGTAGTTAGAAGTATCTGCAAGGTGTGCTTTCAAACTGGATAATCTCTTGATTTCCCCTTCCATTGTTGTTTGAGGGTATTAAACTAATTCTTTCAGGATCCATTTCCTCTTCACGCCATCTGCTCTTTTGTCTGGAAAAATATGGAGGGTCAATTATCTTTTCTTAAGCATGCAGTATTAGCACCGCCAGAAATATTCACTTTTGAGCATTCTGCTAGGAAGCTGGTGAGATCTATGTCATCTGTCTTAGAGCTGTTCTTCCCCAGTTAACTATTTAACTGTTACCCTTTCTCACTACCTGTTTTTTTCTTGTTTTCTTTCAGGCGTGTAATGATAACATGTACAGCCATGAGCAATTAGGACTTTCCAATCATGCATGGCTGTCTCTTGACCTCTTAGATGTGCTATGCCAACTGGCCGAGAGGGGGCATGCTGTTTCAGTTCGTTCGTTGCTCGAGTATCCACTGGCCCATTTTCCTAGAACCTTGCTTCTTGGGATGGCTCATATCAAAGTAACTTTCTGGAAACTATTCTTTGGTGATGAATTATACTCTTAACCTTGATTTTTTTTGTTGGGCTGAGTAATTGGCCCCCGTTGCTGCAGACTGCTTATAATATCATTCAGCGTGAGGTGGTCTCTGATATACTTCCCGGGATAATAAAGAATACCCAGGATATTGGTTTTGTCCTTAACCTCTGGCAGCTGAACAGAGAACTTGTTATTTGGGGTCTTTTAGATGCCCAAAATCTCGGACCAGACAGCATGTTAAGAATAATTGAAATCTGCCATGAGCTCAAGGTAAATATGGGAAAATTGAGTTATTTTTGTTTGAATCCCTTAATTATTTTGGAGGGAAGTAGCTCAAGTTACGCAATCGATAGTATTAGTAGCTCTATTTATCTCCTTAAACTGTTTCTCAATTTTATTTTTGATTCAGCTTCTCTATGTCTATCAACTAATCATGTGGATATTTATTATTTCAGATTCTTCCTTGTGTTTTAGAGTCAGTTCCACTGTCATTTGGCATCAGGTTGGCAATCCTTGCCTCACAGAGAGGGTTTTTGGAGATTGAGAAATGGTTGTCAAACTGCATTTTGAATAAAGATGTCTTCTTTGAGGTAGTAGATTACTTCTTACTAGCAAATTTTTGTTAGGATTTCTCTTTAAATGAGGAAATGGCATGAACTTTATAAATTCATGCTTTATCATTTCAGGAGTGCCTCAAGGTTATCAAGGACATTCATTATGGCGAAGCAAATGATATTTCTTCAAAGCCGTTCCATTCCTCTGATCCTGTATCAGATCTTTATTTGGATGCAACATCTTTGTTTTTGAATGTTAGTTTCCCCTCTTGGTTTCATAATGCTCATCTACCGCCTCATATGTACGAATGTTAACATTTTTGAAGATGTTTTGTAGGCTTTGAAACCGTATACTAATGTAATTACATCACCTCAACTGTTTGAAGAAATAGAAAAGGTCCATGAAGCAATATTGGTAATGTGCCATGCCTTACTTTCAAAACTTGCAAAGCATATAGGGTTTAGGTTATATTGCTCAATGAAGATCAATGCATCAAATGCCTGTTTTTTATTTCTACGATGACAAGGAATGCACATTTTTTTTTCCACCCAGGCTCCACCTTCAGAAATTCAGGACAAAATTTCTTTCATAATGAATAATGTCTCAGCAGCAAACATTGAATCTAAAGGGAAAGAATTCACTGAAATTTGTTCTATCCAGTACTATTCTTGGTTTGCACAGTATATGGTTATGAAAAGGTATTTGTAGTCGTGCTCTATGTATATGATGAGAGACTTTCCACTCTCTTCTTACTGCTTTTCCTGTTTGTGTTGAATTCATGTTAGAGTGAGTATCGAGCGGAACTTTCATGACTTGTACTTGAAGTTCTTGGACAAAGTTAATTCCCAGCCGTTGTACAAGGAGATAGTCCAAGTTACCTATGAGAACTGCAAGGTAATTTTTTCAACGGTTTGCTGTGTTGATTTTTATTTTGTTGGAAAATCTTTATGTTCCTTAATTATCTTTCTTTTTCAGGTTCTTTTACGCTCGGAGCTCATAAAGTCAAGTTCAGAAGAACGGTCCGTGCTTAAAAACTTAGGCAGCTGGCTTGGGAAGGTGACCATTGGAAGGAATCACGTTTTAAGGTCGCGGGAAATTGATCCAAAATCTCTGATCATTAATGTAATTATTCTTGCTGTTTATTTCACTGTTTTGGTACTCATTCTTTGTAATCATTTTGTTATCTTGTTGCTGCTAGACTTGATTTTTTTCTCTCTTTACAGGCATATGAAAGAGGGCTATTGATTGCCATCATTCCGTTCATTTCAAAGGTTTGCAACGGTTAACCCATTCTTCTAGCTGTTTTATGATTGTAGGCTGACTGTAAGCTATGGTATCACAGGTTTTGGAACCTTGTAAAAACAGTATTGCATATCAACCTCCGAATCCATGGACTATGTGTATACTTGGGTTGCTGTCAGAGATTTATTCAATGCCAAACCTTAAAATGAATCTTAAGTTTGACATAGAGGTATGTAGTGTAAGTGGGATTTGAAAAAGATGACAAATGCTCCACTTGCGTATCAACGAGTTTTCTTTCACTTCTATTTATTCTCTTTGTGCATGCAATAATTAATTTGTTCTTACTTCTTATCACTTTTCAGTTGTTTTTCAAGAACCTTGGGGTTGATATCAAAGATGTAAAACCAACTTCCCTTCTTAAGGACCGGAAGAGAGAAATTGATGGAAATCCTGATTTTCGCAACCAAGTCTGTGGAGTGGCACAAGGATCTCAACCACAGAGGATTGATGAGCTTAAATCTGAAAATTTAATTCCTCATAACCAAGTAGAGCTTCCTACCAATGCAGGGGGCCATCCTATCAGTCAGGTATGCTTTTGTTTCATAAGTATTGGTTGAGAGGAATTGGATGTGATTCGCTCAAACTTGTTTTGCTGTTAATCTCATGACGTACAGCTCTCAGTAGCGCTTCCCAACATTGGGAATCATGTAATTATCAATCAGAAGTTACACGCTTTCAATATGCAGCTTCTTTTTCAGAGGTTTGTGGCTTATGTCCTCTACTGGCGAAGTCATTTAGTTTGTAGGACATTGATGGTTTTTATTTTACATCTTTAACTTCTTTCCAATGTTAGAGTGGTGTCACTTGCTATGGTACGAGCTATCAAGGAGATTGAGTCTGGTAGTTTTCAACGTAGTGTTTGTATCGCATGTCAAACAACAAAGGAGCTTGTGTTGAAGGTTGGCTACTTGGCTACATTAAACTTATTCTTTTTCTTTTCTTCGCAAAAACCTCTGGTTTATTTATTGAGTTTGTCTCTCTACATAATTTGTTTCCCTGTATTTCCCATTTGTTTTTTTTTTCTTCTAAAGTTTTGTGCTGCTATTTTTCGTGACTATATGTTTGCCCTCTTTCTCTGAGACCTGCCTATTAAAGGCTTTTTGATCAAAATATCTAGTTTATTTTGTTTATTTTGTGTGTGTGTGTGTGTGAATGATGGATAAGATTCTTACTTTTTTGCTCTTTAAAAGGATTATGATCTGGAACCAGATGATGCACGTATATATGAAGCAGCTCACTCGATGGTTGCTAGCTTGGCTGGAAGTTTGGCTCATGTGACATACAAGGTTTTACTTCTTACGAATTTGGTGTTTGGCTCTTCTATTTTGTTTACACTCATCCTTTGTTCTCTTTGTTGTGTTACACTAACTAGGCCAACTGGACACCTTTTCTCCTCTGATTGTTTGTCCTATGTTAATTTAGGAACCCTTGCGCAATTCTATACTGGTTCATTTACGAATTTCACTTCAGAGTTTAGATATTTCGGCTGATGGTTTTGAACAAGTTGTGCAACTTATCACAAATGACAACCTCCACTTGGCTTGTGCTGCCATCGAACAGGCAGCTAGAGAGAAGGTTTGTCTGTTTTAAAATCTTACATGCTGTGCCTGCACATTATAAAACATCTTTGATCTCTGCCTCAACTTTTTAGTTCTTTATTAGAAATTACTTCTCGGAATATGTTTAGAATCAAGCATATGCACTTCTTCTTCACTATTCTTACATCCATAAGAGTTATCTTTTCTTCTTTATTGGTTTTCATAAAGTGAAACGATATCTATTCATTTGTCTGTGTTTCTCGTTCAGGCAATACAAACTATTGATGCGGACATCGGTCAACAGTTGTTGTTACGAAAAAAGCACATAGAACCATATCCTGCTGGTTTTCACAAGCTGGTAAGTTGAGCACGCCTTTTGCAAGAAGATATGATAAACTAGTAGTTTCTTTACGTACATATTTTTGGTTGTATATTCTTTTCTAGTGTGTTTGTCTGTATGGTGCAGGTATCCATGCTTTTAGCTGAATGGTATAAGATCTGCGAGCTTCCTGGTGAAAATGATGCCGCATGTATCCGCTATGTCTTGCAGTTGCATCAAAGTGGACTACTCAAGGGGGATGATAGAACCGAGAGTTTTTTCGGCATTCTTACAGTAATTTAGCCTTCAATGTTTTCAGCATCAGCACATGAAAATAGTCAAGAAGCTTATATTTAGTTGGATTTCTCTGTTTCCTTAGGAACATTCCGTTGCTCATTGCATATCATCTGAGGAAATTAGTTCTGCCCCCCTGCAAGCTTCTCAGCAAGTTCAGAATCCATCATTCAATTCCATTGATATCTATGCCAAACTTGTGTTTACTATCTTGAATGTACACATTACTGGACTTTTTTTTTATCTTATGCCACTTGGTTCAATTATGCCAAAATGCAGTCTGGCTAAGCTCTCTACTTTGCATCCTTTCAGTATTTTCGTGAGCAGGAGTCTAACTGCAAGTCCTTTCTTCTTTCAAAGGTCAGGTAGTGCTCATTTCTTTAATTATTGCTTGTCAAAAAAGTGGACAAGGTTTGACTTTGTTTGTTGATCACAGATTATGACTGTCACCGTGAGATCTATGTTTAAGGACGCAGATAACAAAAAGACATCCCTTAATCCAAGACCATATTTCAGATTGTTCATCAACTGGCTGCTGGATTTATGTTCCATGGACCCTATGACTGATGGTGAAAACTGTCAGGTGCGTCTGATTTTGTCTGTAAAGTTGTTACTATCTATTTTTCCATTATTAATATTCATCTGTTATCGCAGGTTTTAATAGCTTTTGCAAATGCATTTCACGAGCTGCAGCCTCTTAAAATTCCCGTCTTCAGGTTACGATATATAATTGTTTCTCTTGTAGCATTTTAGTTAAACCAGTTGCAAGCACTAGAGTTTTTTTGTTGGCACGTGCCCTTCCTTTCTTTGAGTGATCACACTTCTTCAGTGGCTTTTGCTGCTTCACTAAAGTGTTTGAAGTTTTACCAGCTTTGCATGGCTAGAACTGGTTAGCCACAGAAGCTTCATGCCGAAACTACTTTCTTTAAATGATCACAAGGGTTGGCCCTATGTTCAACGCCTGCTGAGTGGTTTGCTGCAGTTTCTTGAGCCTTTTTTGAGAAATGCCGAACTAAGGGGACCGGTTTGTACCTTTCTCTGTTGTTTGATTATTGAATCCACCACTAAGAAGATGAAAGATGTTTATCTTTTTTGTTTAACAATCACTTAGGTTCATTTTCTATACAAAGGCACACTGAAAGTATTGCTGGTGCTGCTTCATGACTACCCGGAGTTTCTCTGTTATTATCATTTTACTTTCTGCAGTGTGATTCCTCCAAGCTGCATACAAATGCGAAACATTATTCTCAGTTCTTTTCCACGAAACATGAGGCTTCCAGATCCGTCTACTCGAAACTTAAAGGTTCAAAATATAGTTGATAGCTCATCATATTCATTTTCGAAAGTGGAAAATATGTTTCCTTGGTCTTTGTGGACTGAGTATGTGTTGACTGCAGATTGATCTACTGCCTGAGACAGTTGAAGCTCCCTGTATCCTTTCAGAGGTCGATGCTGCACTAAAAGAAAAACAAATGAAGAGCGGCTTGGATGAGTATCTTTCAGTAAGAAAATGCATTTGGTGTTTTTCGTTTATGTTCGAGTCTGTCTTGACTTTTTGCTGGCAGTCTGAATTACATTACTTCTTCTCTCTGGTTGTTCTTGAGATATCTATTTGCATTATTGATTGATTTTATATGTTTTGAAACATGCTCATGATATCTGCAGATGAGGCAACATAGCTCTAGTTTCCTAAATGAACTGAAGCAGAGGCTACTTTCCCCAACCAGCAAGGCTGATTCAGCTGGCACTAGATACAATGTAGCATTGCTCAACTCACTTGTCCTCTATGTTGGAATGCAGGTATGCTATTTTAATGGTATCCCATTTAAGATGAATATCTGTTTTTGAAAAGGGTTTATATATATATATCTTGGTGGGAATTTCTTTTACAGGCTATTCAGCAGCTACAGGCAGGCGTGTCTAAGGCTGAGGCTGAGGCTGAGGCTGAGGCTGAGGCTGAGGCTGAGGCTGAGGCTGAGGCTGAGAGGAATGCAAATGTTGCTGCCTTGCAGATGTTCAAGTATTTAAGCGAGGAACTTGACTCGGAAGGACGTTACCTCTTGCTTAGTGCAATCGCCAATCAGCTACGTTATCCCAACAGCCACACAAAGTACTTCTCCTCCACCATGCTCTCTCTGTTTTATGAGTCGGACCAGGTGAGATCCCTTATTGAGATAGACAGTAACTGTTGGTAGGAAACATACTAGTTTCCAAAAGTCATCATCTAGTAAATGGTGCAGGAAATAATCAAGGAGCAGGTAACAAGAGTGTTGATGGAGCGCCTAATAGTGAACAGGCCACATCCATGGGGGCTCCTGATCACGTTCATTGAGCTCATAAAGAATCCAAGATATGGGTTTTGGGAACAAGAGTTTGTAAGGTGCGCACCAGAAATTGGGAAACTGTTTGAATGGATTGCCAAAAAGCTGGTTACGGTCTCCACTTAGGGTCTCCATTCTCATTCCTTGTATTAGCTAGGTGATGTAAAGTCGTAGAATAGGGTGTTGTAATTAATTGATGAAGATTGGATCTTTTAGATCGTCAAAATTTCGTTTCCGTTTTATATATAAAAAGAAACAACTAATTCATCATACACACACGAACTAGGAATCGTTTTCCATAACGATTTTTTGTACTCAAGTCAAAACTCATGTGTCATGCACAAATTCATGTTCAATTTTTTTAAAATCCAAAGTAAGAAAGCTAGGTCCAAATATTATATTTAGGCCCAGGCCCAGGCCCATTGAGTGCACGTGCGGGGTTTTTTGTCACGTGTGTACGATAAAACCCCAGAAGCGGGTTCTTGGCCTTGCTCCGTGCTCAACGTCGGTCGCTCGCTCGTTCGCTCGTCCCAAGTTTCTTCTTCTACAATCCGATTCTCAAGCAGTTTTGGCAGAGATGATTAACCTCCTGAGGAGATCAGCAATATCCATCGGAAGCCTCTCGAAATCGAAACTGGCTTCGACTCGCCCGTTTTCCTCCGCTTCTTCTTCTGGGATCCCAAAATCGGTTTAACTTCCCTTCTCCATAGCTCTGTTTCAGACACTTGGCATCTTGGTTTTTCGTTTTTAGGATTTCGCATTTCCTTTTTCCCAGTTGGGGATGCAGTTTTCTTCAGCTATTGATTTTTTTTTTTTCACATAGCTCGACTTAGTACAAGTTTCCAATATTTGGGATGAATGCTTACACAGTTGCTTTTTGTTCATTTTCTTTGCAACGAAGAGATGGTTTCTATTTCTCTTTTAAACATTTTGTTTGTTTTCTCCCTTCCCACGCAGTTGATAAGCTGTTTACAAAGGCAGCCCCTTACTGATTCGGGTCTCATCACTGTGGTATGACCAATTTTTCTTTGCTGCTTACACCCTTTTCTGCACATACATGTTAGTTTAATAGCTCTCATCGTTTTTCATATGCAGAAGAACTCTACTGGAGCCAATGGTCAGCCTATATATATTTATATTGTCTTCAAATTCAAGGGTTGTCTACTTGTTCATCTCACAATCATCTCTTTGCAGGACTTGTCTTTGCTCGTCCAAAAAACATCAAGTCATCTTACTTTTCTAGATCTTTTGCATCAACAACTTCTAAACAACCTGGGAAACAGCAGAATCAGGTCTTATACAGCAGAATATGCTTAAACATTAGGTTTTCCTTGCTGGGCCTTAAACATCAATTCTTTGCTTTTAAATGTTTTACAGGCTAAGAAAGAGGTGACGACTGTTGATGATCCTTTTGATTCTATTACCTACAATATCCCGGATAAGCCGGTAACCTTTACAGAAGGTGCTTCCTACAGTCTTGTTATTCTCGCTGGCCTTGGGGTCGCTGGAGCTGCTGGGTACGCTGTGTTTAAAGAGCTCATATTTCAACCAAAAGAGTGAGGCTTCTAAACTCTAGTTTGATTTATCTTCTCTGACACTTGGATTTGGAATCATCTAAGACACTCTTCTGTAATGTAGGTACAAGATCTTTGACAAAGCCTTGAAGAGAATTCAAGATGACGGTCAGGTAAACATTGATCGATCATAACAGAGGTGTGCGTTTGTTATTAAAATGCAACGATGCTGAGATTGGCTTGTTAACTAGGTGAGGGTTAGGATTGGATCCCCCATCAAAGGTTACGGACAAGAAACCAGAAACCGAGCTGCTCGTCAACGTATACCCAACAGAGTATTTACAGATGAAGATGGAGTTGAGCATGTTGAGGTAATTCATTGTAGAAACCTCTTGTGCCCTTGGAATTATATTCTTGCTATAGAAATTGAGAACGAAATTGAACATGGTTCAGGTAAACTTCTACATCCGTGGGCCTCAAGGAGCGGGGAAAGTATACACGGAGATGTTTAGAGACAAGGCAGACAATGAATGGAAATATACATACCTGATCGTTGAGATTTTAACACCTTCCCCAGCCAAATTGATGCTGGAGTCGTATTTGCCCGCCTAAACACTCGTATTTTTTTTTATTCAGTTGATCCAGAAAACGGTTAAGATTGTTTTAGTTGGATGTTTGAGAAAGGAAAGAGTGTGAGCTTTAGGAATGTGACTTGTCATCAACTTTCTGGTGTACTGGAATTGCTTAATTGAAAACAAATGGTCAAATGTTTTTTGAAAAGGAAAGACATATAATGTAGTTGCTGTTACAATCATGGATTCAAACGGTGTTTACAGTATCAGTAAGACAACGGAGAATGCAACCCAGACCAGCTCTCTCAGTGAGTTTCTCGTGAATCTTCAAGCACTGATCGCATGTGGGTCGGTCTCCCGTAGAAAGGCCTCTGTACAAGTACCTGTTCCCACATCATTCACAAGCAAAAGTTACATTCTATCAAAGATCATAGACATCCCAATGGACAATACAAAACCCTTGCCATTTGCTTTACTCATCTAGATGTTACAGGGACTTACTTCATGAGAATGTCGTAATACTCGGCATCAAGAGCATTCAGCAATCCGTCAATATCCTTTATGGCCATTATAGCTCTGTGCACAACTATCCAATTTGCCGACTGCAATTTCACCCAACCATTTTGATTTTGTTTTTTTTGATAATAAGAGAAATTTTTTTTTTTTGATAAAACAGAGGAGACCTTGCAGCGTTCATCGCGAGTTTTCGGTGGCGATCCTTCAAGAGCCGTTTTCAAAGCTTCGACATGTTTGTACCTGCACAAACCCAAGTAAAAGGTCATCTGAGAAAGAAAAAGGAAACAAAAAAAAACATTTTAGGGTTAACCCCAAAGGTTTATTACTGTTTGAGTAAGCTTTCAATCTTGCGCGATTTGGTCTCGATCCTCGCGATTATTGCCTCTGCATTATCAGCCTCAACAAAGTCTGCCATTTGGATCTCCCTCTCTCCCTCTTCCTCTCTGATCAGAGATTTCCCTTACTGGAAAAAATGTGAAAACTCAATCGCCGTCGTTTTACCATTTTAAAAAGGGACTGGGTGACGTTTTGTGCTGTCCTTAAACGACACGTAGTTTCTTTGAATGAAATCTTTCCAATTTTTTTATTTGTCTTTTGGTATCTAATCTGAATTTATTTAAGAAAGAAGAACTTACAGTGACAATATCTGGTGCCTATTCCCTACGCCATCGTTTACCTTAGGCTAAAACCATAAAACAGAGCCTTATGCTAAAAAAACAGAGCCTCGTGGCCAAAATAGCCACGGAACACAGAAAAGGTGATTGTCTAGTTGTTTGAACAAGACAATGAGCAGTTGAGGCTTTGTTCCCTCCATATTGAATAAAAACTGTCGCTCCTGCAGCAACTAGTTTGATGGAGAGCTGCCAAGTGAAAGGTTCAGCCGCCCGCCCAAGAGTCTACCACTATATTGTGAGTATCGAGCTTGCGCAAACAAAGTCTCCACACTTCAGAGCTAATGCCGCAGTAGGTCCTCACGGTTTCAGCCATGGATTCGGTGAGCATCTGCAACCTTACTGTTTTTGTTAATTCCTAGGTGGACCAAATGCAGCCCACAAATCATGAATCACTCATTCCATTCGCATTTCCACTGCAATTCGCTTAGCCAAAGTAGCTGCTTCCATGTTGCCGAGCCTCTGCATCTGTGGGATAGAGACCAGAATGTTTTGCCAGAGGAACATAGGTCTGGTTCTCTCTCTGGTTTGCAAGTGGACTCAGAAAAGAATAGAAAGCACAAAACGCCATTTTCATTCATTCTTAAGGCTTTAGTTGAAATGCATAAGCATACTTTATTGCAATTTTCATTTACAATAATATCTGAATCACTCATCCCATTCAATCCTTGCACTTAACCTGAATATGTCTCTCATGAAAAGCAGTAACTCACTATCTATTCAACAAATGGATTGCATCGTTGCAGCAACGCAACTATAATGTAATGCTACCCAGAGTCGCTTTCCGTATCAGGTGCCCTCTGATAAACCAACGTGCTAGTAACTGCATGGTACTGCCCATACAAGGCATAAACGGCAGTTGCAAGCACACTGACAACAACAAATCTTATCCATGCTTCATAATGCAACTGCAAAGTAGTGAAAATATCAAAGTTAGATCATATAGTATGTGGGCTTAGTACATAGCTAGATCTTAGCGTGTACCTGAGCAAATAAGAAGATGTTGAAGAAAATGCATACGCATGGCACAATGGGTACACCAGGACAGTAAAACCCAGAACCCAAAGAATGAGCATAAGCCTGGACGCGAAAAGATGAGGGGGTTAACATGGAGCATTGCTAGCAAGGCATTTGCCTGATTTGTGGAGAAAACTATGAGGGTATATTTCAACTCCATGGTCGTGTCATTTCTATTTTCTGTTAGCAAACTTCACCTCTAAACCAAAAAATGCCCACAAAAACTGCTGAAGAGCATTTTTTTAATTAAAAGCCTACAGTTAAAGTCCCTACCAATCACCCTAAAAGAGTTGTAAGAAAGTATTGAGACGGAGAAAGCCGTGGGTAACCAACCATGGGCCCATGGCTTTTTCATGATAGCTTTGGTGCTTTTGTTACTACAAAAGTATTTATGTGTATTGGTTATTACTTCTTACCATCTTGTTCCATCCGATACCGAGACCCTAAGACTCTTACGAGAGGTATATCTATACTTAATTCCCTTTACACAGATCGAAAGACGCTAGACAAAGAAGCACATCTATTTAACCATCCCTTCTCTCCATCCCAGTTTTTAGCCTACTGGTTAGCTTCAAGTCTTTTTTATTTTCTAATTATAGTTTCTGAAAATTAATACGGTTTCTTCTTGCACTATATATAGGTTTGATTTAATCCAAAACTATGAAAAAAAAACTTGGGAAGCTTAGCATATGTCACCGTGACTCCAACAATGTTAACGATGTTCTCACATGAAGCAACTCAAGGCAGATTAAATGAATATCTTACTGTGACTTAGTCTTAGATTGGTAAATCAATAGTCACAGACTTTCAAAGTATCACCGTGGATTTCCAAGTGCAAGCACAGGCCATTGGTCGCATTGGTGATTTGTATTTATTGTATCACTAAAAGACTTAGTATTTAACGTTTCAACATTATTGAAACTCCGGAATATTAATTAAGAAGAGTATTGGCTTATGCTTATGGCTACTTACTTGGCGATAATGAAGAGCTGCTGTAGCAACAACTGCCACACCAACTGAGACGAGAAGAAATATAACTGAAGCACTGAAACGGTAAAATACACCACCACAAAAACCGCTGCATGCAATTATAACAAGGCAAATGACGCCTTCATGCCAACTTGATGTCCATCCATTGGACAACTCTCTTTCTTTTTTATCATTCAATCTCAATGCCACAACACAAGCCGCAACAACTGAATACCCAGTCTGAAACAATGGAATTAAACTGGAAAGTATAAGCAACTATTAGACAACCAAAGGGATTTAGAAAATTAAGACCTTGACGTACCAGTGTACCAACGGACAGAATATGAGAAAGACTATGGACATTAAATATGCCAGCTAAAACGGCAGCTACAATGCCACACCAGATTTGAGAATGAAGAGGTGTATGAAGAGTTGGGTGTATTCTGGAAAAGATTGAAGGCAATAGACCATCCCTTCCAAGTCCCAGATATAACCTCGACTGTTTATGTGAAATATCAAGTCAAAGATACCTTTGTTTGCATGAGCAACCAGTGAGAGAATAAAAGAAATAACAAAAGAAACTCAGTTGCAAATAAAAATTCACCTGAACATAAAGACCAACAAGGAGAGTAGTAGTGAGTCCAGCAACAGCACCAATACTGATTAAGATTGAGACGAACTTCATACCCTTTGATGAAAAGGCTTGAGCTAAAGGAGCATCTTCACTGAGGAGACTAAAAGGGACCATCCCGGTGAGCACTAAACATACGCCAATATACAGAGAGATACAAACCAGAAGGCTCCCCATAATTCCGATAGGCAGATCACGCTGAACAGGAATCAAACAGATATAAGACAATGGGTAGAGAGAATATATGATTGAACAAAAAAGAAAAAAATAAAAGGGCAGACCTGAGGGTTCTTGGATTCTTCAGCAGAATTAGCAACAGCGTCAAATCCAACATATGAAAAGAAAACAACAGTAGCTCCAGTAAGAACTGCTTTAAAACCATTAGGCGCAAAAGGAGACCAATTAGCTACATCAATGTCAAAAGCACCGGCACAAATCACAATGAGAACAATAACGACCTTGGTAGCAGTCATAACAGAGTTGACAGTGGCCGATTCTCGCACACCCTGGCATAGAACAAGAGTCAAGAGCGCAAGTAAAATGGGAGCCAAAACATTCAAAGAGAGAAAGCCTCCTAAGAGCTCTTTGCCGCTTCCCAACCAAAGAGGAATAGAGCCATTGAGAGCTGGAAAAAGCTCAAGAAGAGCAACTGCATAGCTTGCCAAGCTACGGGAGATACTAGCGGCGCCAATATGATAATCAAGCATGAGTTGCACGAAAACAAGAAAAGCTGTGATCTCATTGAAAGCTGAATACGAGTACATGTAAGCTCCTCCAACAACAGCTGGGAAACGAGAAGCAAGTTCAGCATAACAAAGAGCGTTCAATACACACGATGCTCCTGCTAGCAAGAAGCTGATCGTCACTCCTACACAATCAATTCCAAGTAAGCAATTCGGAACGAATCAAGGAGAGATGATGAAATTTTATTCCCCCAACTAACCGGGTCCAGCATCACGAGCGACGGTTCCGGTAACGACGAAGACACCGGCGCCGATGGAAGCACCGACGCCCAAAAGTATGAGGTCGATAAGGCCCAGGCGACGAACCAGAGAGTCTCCTGAGGTGGAGCGAACAGCAGTCTCTGAGGATGGAGGAGCCAACGATTTAAATCGGCGAGCTGAAGCACACAAGTTAGAGAACCATGTGGCGTGGGAGAGGCGTTGGCTGCTCAAACCTTCCATGGAAAGTTTGAATTGAGGAGTTGAAAGAAGACTGATGAGATCGATCCAGAGAGACAGCTAAATGAATATGGAAACATCATCCGTATCTATCCAACGCGATCTATTGGGCCAAACCATAGGGCCCAATATAAGCCACTTGGGCCTATATATGTTATTAAAATAGATTAATTTATTAGAGAGAGACACACACATGAACATGATGAAGGGAAATGATGGATCACACTAGACTCCATAAAAATCAATTGTTTAAAAAACACAACTCAGGCTGAAAGTTCTTAAAGGGATAAATAATAAATTCCTTCGTGCTATTTGTAAACGAGTAAGAAAATCGATTGGATCAAGATTCTTTTGTCTGTTTTTTTCTTTTTTTTATATAAAAAAGTAAATAGAGAAGAACATCGAGTAAAAAACGTGACTGATTCGTCGCTTCCTATCAACTGCATATATATATATATATATGTAAGAAAGAATTACTTAAATATACCAGAAAAGTTGTGAAATGACTACCATAGATATTTATTTTTGAAATTACTGAAATATCGGCCAGAATGAAAATGTCGTTTAGCCAAATTTAAAACTTAAATTACGGATTTTGCCATTATGATTTATTTTTTTCATAAAAAAAAAACTTTAAGAAGCAAAAACGTTTTTTTTCCCAAATTTTCGATCGTGCCTCCTCTCCTCTCTGTCTCCTACATCCGGATTCGTTGCACTATCTCCGGGAGAAAAAAATCGCAAAGAGTTATTCATCTTCCGCAATTGAAATTTCAAAATTAGAAACTCAAATTTCGCAAATGAAACTTGATTTGGGAATTCAAAAGCTATAAAGGTTTGTGTTTAAGTTACCTTGAAGTTATTATGTTAAGGTTTGATAGTAATTCTTTAAGAAAAAATCATTAACGCACATTTTTCTAGGTTTACGTGGATTTCAATCGAAGAAGATGAACAGTCATGGATGGTTGTACAATATATGGTTCATCATGGTCGACTTACGATTCATGGTCGACTTATAGTTCGATCATGGCTGACTTAGGTTTCAATCATGGCTGACTTACGATTCAGTGGTTGACTTAAGTTTCAGTCGTGGCTGACGTAAGTTTTAGTCATGGCTGACTTATAAAATAATGAGGCTGACTTCAGAGCATCATCGCGAAGTTAAGCAGTTTTCTGTCCGATTTTGTTTGAATTTTCATAAATTATTAGCTTGCGATAAAATTGTTAAATCAATTGATTCTGAACCTAGGATGAGTCTAGTATTTTTTAAAATTGCTTTCAGAATTTTTGGATGTGTGTTGTTAATTTTTTGAGATCGATTTCATCGAACAGTTGTGATTAGTTAAGCAGTTTATGTCCAATATTGTTTGAATTCTCATTAATTATTGACTTGTGCTAAAATCGTGAAACCAATTTCATCTTAACCTAGGTTGAGTATAGTATTTGATAAAAAATAGTTCAGGAACTTTATGGATGATGATCAGTCTTGATCAGTTTGAAGATTTACACCTAAAGCCGTTGGAGAGCTGCGAATTGAAGCACATGTTAATTAAAGTGTCGCTTTCAGCTCAATAAACCTCAGGAAACAAGACATATATGGATCTAAAGATATTTGCGTCTAGTTTCCAAAACATCTAAGATCACCTCAATCCGCTCAGCCAATCACCCTGGAGAGGCCCAACAGTGGAGGCATATCTGATGGATCCTATCATAGCCGAAAATGTCAAGTGGGATATTTTGAAGATCAAACATGAAGATCATCTGAGCATGATTTCTATGACCTTAAGAGACACCTAGGAAGCTTCTAAGACCAGCTGAAGTTATTAAAATATGTTCAAAATAAGTGAAAACTAAAGAGAAGATAAGCTCCTTAAATTCCACTTAAGTGGAGCTTATTGTGACCGATCATCAGCTAGTGTCGCAAATAGTCACGGCTGACTTACTCTTCAGTAACGGCTGATTTACTCTTCAGTGACGGCTGACTTACTTGAAGTTAAGCAGTTTTCTGTCCGGTTTAGTATTGGCTGATTTATGGTTTAATCTTGGTGACTTATGGTTTAGTTCTGATCGACTTATTGTTAAGTGTTGGCTGACTTATGGAAAGTACTGGGTGACATATGGTTCAGTACTGGCTGACTTACGGGTTAATCTTGGTGGTGATGTCTTTGTGGAAGCATGTGGGATTTTGCCCTTTTTTTGAATTTTCTTGGGTTGACAAAGAAACAAAGTTATTTTATTAAAACTTGAAAAGAGACTTGTTCATTTCACTTTCACTTTTGGTTAGATAAAAAAAAAATAATTCTCGCTCTTCTTCTGCATTTACGACTCTCTTGCGAAATCGAGGAGAAGTTCCTCGCTAAATTTGGTTCAGGATTAACGCCGTGTCTTTCCGTTGTTAAAACCAGGATTTTCTCGTCCATCTCCCAACGACCGCTTCGTCGCAGAATCCCGAAGATCTAACTATAAAGATAACTGTTCATCGCCGACATCGTTCATCTGCCGAAAAATTTGAATCTCAAATTTCTGAGAGTTAAGCTCTAATTCCCCACTTCGAAAACTATAAAGGTATGTGTTTAAGTTACTTTATCTATGGTAAAAGATTTATAAGCGATGACATATACCTATCATAAATTAGCCGAACCCTAAGCAGCTGATTTTTGGTTTTCTTACGGCTGATTTATGGTTAATTTATGTTTGATTTGGAGATTTTATTGCTGATTTATGTGTGATATATTTCTATTTTATATAGATGGATTCTTCTGATGGACCAAAGAAGTACCCGATTACACTTTACGCGGCCGGGAAATCGCCTTTGCAGAATAAGAGTATGAATCACAACTGTCAACTAGGCAATTTCTCGCGCGTTAAAGAAGCTATAGGAAACGATGCATGGGAACCAATTAAGGAATCATCTGTTGGACTGCTTCCTAAGCTTGTTGATTTTTACTACGTTTGGTCGGCTAAGACTGCATTTTCTACTGACCCGTCGATTGGCAATAGAGAATGCATATGAGATATGGGTACTAAATCGGGTGGTCAACCGATCAGGTTTAACCTCTACGAATTTGCTGAGATTATCGGGCTAAACACCGATGTTTTTCCAAAGGAAAGTTGTGAAGCTGACTACACTAGCTTCGGCAGAGTTAGGTGTGCCGTATGGAGTTGGGCCAAAGTATGATGAGTTGGCCAAAGCATTTGGTAGGTGCCGTGCATGGGATTTACCAAAAAGGAAGATGATGGGGTTCTATGCATTCTACACATGGGGATTTATGGTTTACATCATAATTCTAGAATGCCTTTAAAAGCAAAAAGAGTCTTCAAGGATGAAGACTTTGCTGGTTATCCATGGGGTCGGGTTGCATTTAAAAAGCCTTATAGAAGGTGTCAAGATGGTTCAGTTTGAACGCATTGAGATACCGTCAATGGCTGCATGCACGCTGCTTCGTTTTGGGCGTATTGAATCGATTACGGTATTCGGAGAGCGTTTTGGGAGAAGAAATCAGTCGAGTCTTTTGCCATTTCTTCGATGGGGTGGAAATCGATCGCGTCTTGATTTAGAGAAGGTTATTAGTAAGGAGATTGAACAGCGTGGTGAGGTATGGTTTTATGTTTGCTGATTTATGTCTCAATATTATAGTGACTTATGGTTTCATATAATGGTGACTTAGTTTACTATTAGAGCTGACTTATGGTTTCATTTTGTGGCTAAGTTAGTATTGAATATCTCAATATTGTAGGTGACTTATGGTTTCATATAGCGGTTGACTTAGTTTACTATTGTAGGTGACTTATGGTTTCATTTTGTGGCTAAGTTAGTATTGAATATCTCAATATTGTAGGTATTCAATATTGTAGCTGGCCTACTTACAACAATGTTTGATATTGATATAGCTGCGTGTTAAGAGGATGGTCATAAAGCCTATTGATGAGATCTATCCTCCATGGGATGATGACATCTGAAAGCATAGAAGTTCGGGAACCCGATAGTCGACATTCTTGAAGATAAGTTTGTGAAAGGTTATTGGGATGTGAAGCAAGTTGAACCATCTAGGACGAAAGGCAAAGGCAAGAATGTGGAAGTTATCGAGAACGAAAGAAAGTCGATAAATCAGAGCATCCGAAGGAGAAAAGAAAAAGATTGATGAAGGGGATGTGGATGGAGAAGGAAATGTTAAGAAGATAAAAGGTGCTGATTGCATGAAAATAGAAGATTATGGTCCAGGATGTTTACGGGGAATGGCCTTCTTAAACTCGTTGAAAACATGACGCTTAGATTTGTGAAGATTTGATGTTGTTGACGAAAACATTAACAGCATTGTGGGGGTGATAGAAGAGAAGCTTGAAGTTAAGTTCGATGAAAAATATGGCCATCGAATAACATGTGTGGAAGACAAAGTTGGGGATATGGAGAATGAGTTGAAAAGGCTGAAAGCCTTGATAGAACCTCGTGAAATTGAAAATTCCATTCAAAACGATGGCATGTCGAAGGTTTTCGAAGGAGAAGAGGTGACTAGCCCGGTAATATTCTGATTTATGCTTTAAATTATGGCTGACTTACTCTTCAGTAACGGCTGGCTGACTTACGCCAGGTTAAGCATTTTTCTTCATCTGCGTTATTTCATTCATCTATCTTCTGATTTCTTACCCATTTATCTCTTCTTTTCTTCGTTTTTATTTAATTATCGCCAGGTACAACCATGAGGAATCTCTTCCTTTTAGATCGAAGCCATATTAATTTTTTTCTTCTCTTCTTCCTCTTTATTAATCTCATCGAATTCGGAAATTTTATTCCCACGGAAATAGAAATCAGATTTGAGAGAAGTCAAATCTAATCCACAGATGCGAGACACTAAAAACCCATGAGAATTGAAGGGAAGATTTTGCTGAAAATTGAGTTTGGTGTATTTGTCGTACAGCTTGGCGTAGAGAGTGATACAAAGAAATTTCAATTCAAACGAAACTGAAGCCAAATACGTTTATTGCACAATTCGAATCAATGTTTACACAGAAACAAAGAATCGCTCAGCAAGAACTGAAACAATGGCGAACAAGAACGATGAATTGAACAAGAATTAAAAATTTGATATCAATTAGTCCGTTTACAAATCTAACAAACTCTTAAACGTTGTAGCTGACTTATGCAATAATGTTAATGTTAATGATGTGGAAGCTGACATAGTAAACATGCCACCAAAGGAACTATAAAACCCGCCACAAGAAATCAGTCCTCACACAAAAATAGGGGAAACAAATATTTAAGTAATTTTTTAAGTTTAAAAAATCAGCCATTAGATGCACATTAATCAGGTCAGACAATTAGGTCAGCCGCTACATTACATAAATCTGTCATC
>CM051390.1:280484-305484 GCA_028015245.1 Cardamine occulta | reverse complement strand
AAAAGCATTCTATTACCGTAATTATTAAAAGATTATATAATCAGTCAGTAAATAACTCGACTTCAGTTTTAATCGGCTACTAAATGGCAGATTAACCATAAGTCGGTCACATCAAGATAACATAAGTCACCGCTAAGTATAAATCAGCTAAATAAGTCTGCTAGAAGCAATCGATTATCAGCCAAGAAAATATAAGTCAGCCAACATTTTCATAACTCACCTGTCGTGTACATTTAAATCAGCTAAGTATCTCATAAATCAGCAAAAATTATTATATGTCACCGTTTATTGCACTATAAATCAGCCGATATCTCATAAATCGTAGAATTATTATAAGTCAGCCGTTTCCTACACATATATCAGCCATTGTTTTATAAGTCTATATAACTACAAGCTGATTTCTTGAGATAAATCAGCCATTCTATTTTTTAAATCAGCCGTTTTTAATAAATCAGCATTTTTGTTGAATAAGTTAGGTCAATAAAGTGAGATAAATCCCCGGCAGACTTTCATAATACACGTAGGTTTTTTTGTGACACGTAGGCGCGACACATGATTTTACGCTGATGTGGAAATTAATAGTAATGGCATTTGTGTAATAACGTTTTTGTTATCAAATGTTTAGAAGGACATTTTGGGAACGCAAAATATTTAAGTAATTAAAAAAAAATTTGACTCATTTTCGTAATTTCACCTATATTATGTGCTATTTAAGTTTTCCTCCCTATATGTAATATTGAAACTAAAGAGGCAAAGAGGCATAGTGGTTTATATAAACAACCTGGAATCAATGGCTCAAATGCCACTTATTGAGTATTTTTTTTTCCCAAGCCATGCCACTCCCAAACAGTTAATAATTCCTAACACAAAAATCAATAAATGAGTTCAGACTTGAAATGACAAAAAGCAAAGGCACCCAAAAGGGCTTTACATTGCTCCCGCAGGATTGGATGATCATTATCACCACCTCACTCTATCTCAGCCTCTAGAGCCCATGCCACAACAATCTCTCTACCTTGTTTCATGTCACCGGATGCCTCCTCCTGCAATATACACAATGAAAGCGCTCGAATTTCAAAAAATGAAATTGCAGACTAAATCTTATAAACGCAACACCGTAGATACAAAGACGAGACTTGGTCTCTTTCTTTATCTCAATAAATCACTGGTAGTGTGACCGTTCGGTGCGATTTTTGAATCCCAGGATACAAATGCAAACCGATTATATTTCGCAACACTCGAAATTATAATCCAACGAACTATAATTCTACGATACTTTCGAAAACTAATACTTACGATAAGAGAGAGGATTTTTTCGTTGGATATTCAGATCGATAATCAGATTGATTTTTTTTCTTAAACGAGTTTCAAAATTATATAATGGAGGAGATGGCGGTTTCACTGAAGGAATATTCGCAGTATATTCATGATCGTTAGCGCAAATCTCTCAGTGCATTAACGAAAGGAATATTCGAATATTCTCTTCTTTCAAAGTTCTTTAATGAGCTTACAAACTTGACCCAAAAAGAAAGGTACGCGTGTGAGGGCCTCTGGAGACCCACTGCCACGTCCCGTTCCGACCCGACCCGAGTGGACGGACGGCGGCGGTGCTCATGTGTGGTTCCCTTTTCTCTTCCCATAGTCATTTAACCATTGGTTACACATGACCATATATATACCACTTTGAAACATAACTTCCAAGCAATGTGGGACAAATTCCACATTTCACTTACAAATGAGGCTTTGCCACTTTTGGACCATGTTCATTTCAATTCAATCATACACAATTCATAGACCCAAAGTGTCTTATTAAATTGTGGCCTAATAATCCCCCACATGAATAGAAATGACTCTAAACATTTAAACTAAATATTGACTTTGACAGGCGCGAACTCAAAAGAGAAATAAATAAAACCACAATAATAGAAATAGAGAATTCTTTTTTTTTTTATTTTGTCTCGTCAAAACACAAGTAAAAGATCTTTTTTATTTTAATAGCCTGGCCTGTTCAGTCCCCAGCCAGGAGTATACAAAGATGTAACTATATCTGAGAGGTAACATGTTTCAGTTTTGAACCAATCATTTTTAATATATGTTGGGTTTACTCGACCAGGAGGTGAACATGATGTCTTGAACCACCTGGATTTTGATGTAAACCGAGAAAACAGGTATATCATAGTTATATTTTTTCGTAGAACTATGTTCTCTATTGTGTTCATTTTGGCCTTGAACTCTCCTGGTATTTCATGAGTGAACTTGGAGAATATAGCGTTACTTTCATTCTCCTAGAAACGGCCGCATTTCACACTCACTAGGTAATCTATCATTAGCTTCCTTTCAGAAGTATCCTGTTATACTCCACTATGATGAAACTATGAAATCATTAAAAACCCATTGCTTATCCTTATCTCATACAGGTAGCACTGTTTATCATTCAGGAACCGGGTACATACAAGATTATTCATTGCTCTTCTGATTCAGCTTGACTTAGTTGTCCATTTAAACCTACTTCTTGGGATCGCCAGTCACGTAGGTAGGGTTTCCATCAAACTTTCTCTTAATTTACCAGCTTGAGACCCATTCCTCTTAATGATTTTACGACTTAATCACGTGACAATCCTTTTGTAAATGGATCCGCTAGATTATCATTAGATTTGATGTAATCTATGGTGATTACTCCCGTTCAAATCAAGTGTCTAATTATTTTATGTCGTCTTCTAATATGACGAGATTTACCATTATAGAGATTATTCAATGCTCTAGCTATAGCCGACTGGGTATCATAGTGTACACGAAGAGCTTGCACTGGTTTCTCCCACATCGGTATATCTTCCAACAAGTTCCAAAGCCATTATGCTTCCTCTGCGGCTTTGTCTAGCACTATAAACTCAGATTCCATGGTTGATCTGGCCAATAGAGTTTGTTTGGAAGATTTCCAGGACACGGCTGCACCTGCCAGCGTAAAGACATATCCACTTGTAGATTTCAAGTTTTTGGAATCGGATATCCAATTTGCATCGCTATATCCTTCCAAAATTGCCGGTTCTTTGCCATAGTGCAAACCATAATTTTGTGTATAACGTAAGTAATTTAATACTCTTGTTATGGCTTTCCAATGATTATGTCCTGGATTGCTGGTGTAGCGACTAAGTACATTTATTGAGTGCGCTAAATCGGGTATAGTACAATTTGTTAAGTACATCAGACTTCCGATCACCCTTGCATATTCCACTTGTGACACCGCTTCACCTGAATTTTTAGCCAGATGAAGTTGGGCGTCAACTGTAGTTTTAGGCATCCCATTAGAATATGTTTTAAACCTTTCAAGTATCTTTGCAGCATAATGAGCTTGAGATAAGATAATTCTTTCAGAATTTCTAATAATCTTAATTCCTAAAATCACGTCCGCAAGTCCCAAATCTTTCTGACTAAGCATAGTCTTTGTCTGATTGATCACGTCGTTATTACTCCCAATAATGAGTATATTATCTACATATAAACATAGCAAGACATACCCATTTGGAGTATTTTTAGCATAAATACACTTGTCATATTCATTTATTACGAATCCATTTGACATCATTACATTGTCAAATTTCTCATGCCATTGTTTTGAAGCTTGTTTGAGCTCATATAATGACTTCACAAGTCTACAGACTTTATGTTCTTGTCCTGGGATGATAAAACCTTCAGGTTGTTTCATGTAAATTTCCTCCTCTAGATCACCATTAAGAAATGCAGTTTTTACATCCATTTGATGGATTTCTAGGTCTCTTAATGCTGCAATTCCTATCAACATTCTTATAGAGGTTATTCTCGTCACCGGAGTTCTTTGTTAGTCTATCGGATGAGATCGAAGACGCATATTTTGTGAAATCGGAACAAGTGTCGATCGACACCATCAGTGAGCATCGATCGACACTAGCTGCCGTTGCTGACATAGAACCAATTGAGGATGAAGAGTGTCGATCGACACCACCCACTGGCATCGGTCGACACTCCTCGGAGGATAACACGGACATTGAACCAACTTCCAAAGTTGAAAAGATTATAATGCTATAGTTGAAAAGATTGGTTTGCAAGTTCCAGAAGTTCACAAGTTCCGTGATGTGCTGTTTGTGAAGAAGATTCTCGACAAAGCCTATGCTGAAGATATTGGTCTTAACAGTGCTGTGGATCTTATCTATCTCGAGTGTTCAACAATTCTTCAGACTGCAAATCCTTTTTCCCCAGTTCAAATCCGGGTGCCGCCTCAACAACAAACCCCTACCAGATAAGTTACCAGATCCAGGTGATATTTCCATTCCGCCATTGAGAAAATTGCCTAAGGTTGTAACGTCCGTGTTCTGAAATATGCGTATTTCAGAATTTCACAGTGGGATTTAAATCACAGAAATAATCCATGGAGAATAATTAATTTGAGTTAAATTGATTATTTTGGAAAGTTTCCAGGGGTGATTTAGATCGAATCGAAAGTTTGGGGTCGATTTGTAAAACTGTGAAAGTTCAGGGACTGCAGAAGCAATTTCCTGAAAGTTGGTTTTATTTCTTCATCTCTTCTTCTTCCTACGCCATTTTGTGCTGAATTTCAGAGCTTGGGAGCTGAGATTTTCGTGGCTAGAGAGAGAGAGAAGAAGATATAGAAGGGTTGCAGAAGCTTGGGTCTTGCGAGATCAAGGTTTAGAAGCTTTGTGGAGCTTGTTTCGAAGCTTGAATCGAAGGGGGTTTGATCGTGGGATTTTTGCTGAGGCTGAATCAAGAGCTTAGGAGGTTGCCAAAGCTCAGATCGTCCCTTTGTCAAGGTGAGTGTGTGACCAGAGGTTACGAAAACCTTTGATTTGGGGTTGTTTGAGGGATTATGCATGTTTTGGATTTTTGGGAAATCCATGGGTTGTATGCTTGATTCCTTGGTGTTTAAGGCTTTGTGGTAGCCTTAAGTTTGTGGTATAGACGTGGTATGGTTAGGGTTTAGCTTGCTTTTGAGTGTAAGAGGCTGAATCGAAAATCTTGATTTTTTACGTCTAGGCTCTGGATCGATCGAGATAGATAAGATCCACACCAAAAATAATCCAGCACGCGACCACCTAGCGGTCGCGCAGCGAAGCATTTTCAGGAAATACAGAACGATCGATTTAGCATTGGATCGATCGATCCCACCAAAAACGTCTAACTGGATCGATCGATCCCAAGCCGGATCGATCGTTCCACCAAACGGATCGATCGGTCCTACCTGGATCGATCGTTCCCGAGCCTTTCGCAAAAAGCTCCAAAATACTGGATAGACATTTAAAATACTAAGTATTTGTATGTTTTAAAAAAAAAAATCGGTTCGTTTTAAAGGTAAAGGATCCGGGAAGGTTTAATGTTTCATGTTCCATTCTTGGAGTTGAATTTAAAGACGCCACGTGTGATTCGGGATCTACGGTGAATCTTATGTCTACGGATATTGCACACTCTCTGGGCATCACCACATTTAAGAAATCTCGAATATCTATTCAGTTTGTGGATTCCTCAACAAAAACTCCGCAAGGATACATTGCCAATTTAGAGGTGAAGATTGGAGATTGTTTGTTACCAATGGATTTTCACACTGTGGAGATGCGAAACGGTCTAAGCATGCCTTTGATTCTAGGAAGATCTTTCCTTGCTACAGCCGGTGCACTTGTTGATATACCGAGTAAAACGATATGTCTTTCTAATATCAACAAGTATGTTTATATTAAAGCAATTCCTGAGAATGCATGTAGCAAGGGATCTTATGCTGCTATTGAGAGGACCAATGCTCTTCGTGACCAGACAAACTCCAGGATTTTCGAGCCCGATGATCATGTACTTTTATATGACACTTATTTACCGTTAATACCTGGAATGCCTTTGCGTGCTAGTTTGACATGTTCCTTCACTCTAAAGGAAGTTCGATCACATGGTGCTGTAGTCTTGCTCGGTCCTGAGGGCAAGAAGTTTACAGTAAGTGGATCAAGGGTGAAACGTTATCAGGTGTATGCCAAAACTCCCGATGGACATATTGTTCACCGGGATGATCCACCGGATGCTTAGACGTCACTGCAGTCAAGCTAATGACGTTAAACAAGCGCTTGGTGGGAGGCAACCCACCGGTAAGTTGTACATACATTCTTAGTTTTAATTTTATTTTACTTAGGTTTTTTATGATTTTAATTTTGATTTTCTATCTATTTTTACGATTTTATGTCGACATTTGTTGCTAGTGTCGATCGACATCAGTCAATGGTGTCTGTTAACATCATCAGTCGACAAGTGTATAATGTACTAATTTTTTCTATGTTTTGAGTTGTGTCGATCGACACCACTCATTTGTGTCGCTCGACACCATAAGTCGACAGGTCAGCCTTTATATGCCAGACAGTATCGATCGATGCCTCATAACCCTAAAACCACCGCAATTCTTCAAAAGCTCATAACTCTCTCGATTTTTGTCCAACTCAAGCGATTCAAAGCTCCATAGCTTCGGAATTTAATCCCCATCTGTTTCTAGCATCAATTTGAGGTTTATTTTGCTATGGCAAGTCGTGGAAAGCTAAAGATAACGGTGGTTCAACTCCACTCCGAGTTCTAGGGCAGATTTGCCGGATTCTTCCACTCCAACGGTTCAATCGAGGCCTCCATGGCCTAAGCTAGAGAGTAAGAGGATTATTCAATTCCGTGTTAGGGAGAAATCGAAGAAAGAGGTCGCCGAGAGCAACGAATACGTGTATCGAGAACTTTCGGAGACGTGAGATGAGTATGACACGCTATTCTACAATGCGTGGTTAGACGTCATGATTCAGCGTACGAGGTTAGGTGATGGCTGCGCAGTGAGGCGCATAAGGATTAAGGACGACGTCACCCGAGTCATACAGAGGATCGGCTTGGGTTCGATAGCTACGAAGGGCTACGATCTTTTCCCAGATTTGGTACGTCAATTTCTCTCTACAGCTCACGTATTTTATCGAGATGAGGTAGTTAGGGTGTCGCAGGAGGGCACTCTTACGTTTTTGGTTAGAGGCGTTAGGTATCGTATCTCGATTCCTGAGCTCTGTGGTTTATATGGTTTTGATCCACTCCGTCCGCAGATGCTAACAACTTCTGGTCTCAGTTTGCAACGAGATGCTATGATTCCAAGACGTCTACACAGACTGACATTCGACATTCAATCCTGAGATATATCGCTTGTATTATTTTGCATACTATTTTGTGTAAGATGGAGCCAGGGAAGATGCGATTAGCAGAGTTGATTTTGTTGTATTATGGAGTTGGTTATTTATGTGCTGAGGATGTTATGGATTGGTATCTGATAGTCGAGGATATTAACTACGGTGCTCTGTTTGCTCATCACTTGGTATCCCTGAAGATGAAGCCGTTCTTAGGTATGAGAACTAAGAGAGAGAGAGTGTGGGAAGTCTCTTGACTCTCATTTTCCAGTTCTGCGGGATAGAAATTTTGGGCTGTTCGATTGTCACCGCGAGGCCTACTATGGATGTGCGTTATCTGAAAAACGCGCGCTGGATCAAGAGTGATTGGATTTGGTGCTTGTGATCCGCTGCAGGGGCACATACTATTCAGCTACCACGGCCTGAGCTTACAGAGATCACCGATGATCCGCAGTGTCTCCGATTTGAGCCAGATCCCCATTCTCTTCGCACAGCACCACCTGTTAGACTCCGCAGAGGAGCTTCTTCTACTGCGCCTCCTACAGCTGCGGAGGATGCCCTAGTCCAGCAGTCCGGTCCTTCTGGGATATCTCCGTTTGAGCCTCTGGTTGCTCCGGAGATCCCCATAGAGACTGCAGTTTTTCATAGATTCGTTGTGGACAGCTTGCAGCGTATTTGGGACACCATGTCACGCTGTACTTGCATTAGTCAGCCTCATCGCCGCTCTATCTCTCCGCCTTAGCCAAGACGCACCACACGAGTACTTCCAGGATGGAGTTCGGATGAGAATTAGTTATTTGTATCCTTTTTATGTTTTATTTTATTTTCTTGAGTCATTTTTTGTTTTATTGAGTCTGTTTGTACTAATCCTTATCTTATTTATGCTACTACGTTGCTTTTATTATTTATGGATTTGTTTTGCAGTGATTCAGTTGAGAATTTCTTGATCGATTGCCTAGTTTTCCGATTTTGAAACTTTAGGTAGTTTCAGTTGGGACATGGTGTCGATCGACACCCATGCAAAGATGACGGTAATTTTTATATTTTTCCACTTTTGATGTTGTTATTCATTTTTATTATTTTATTTTAACCATTCCCATGCTTCTATAACACTGGGGACAGTGTTGTTTAAGTCTGAGGGAGGTAGTTACTAACTATTCTTTTATTTTCTTAAGAGTCAGTCCAAATACGTTTTACTGAGTCAAAATTTTTGAAATTATGATCCTTGTTTGGTTTATTGCTTTGATTGTTTTGTATAAGTGACCATTGTTACAGAACCAACTCCAGAATCCGACTAATGAAAATGCCAAAAGATTGACCAGTTGACTCAAAACACCCATATCTTCAACAGAAATCTAGTAAACCCGAGCTAATTTTTCGTTTTTTATCTCATTGATGTGACTGATGTCCATAGGGCTTGACTTACCATTCGTACCTGACAAACAAAACCATAGTAGAAAGTAACGGTATTCCTCTCCCCTGATTAAAGTTAGAAAAAAAATTATATGTACTCTTGAATGATGACCAAGGAATGAACCGGGAACTCGGTAGCAACCACCATCAGTTTTCGCGTCTCAAACCTTGACGGATTTATACATTATGTTGAGAAGGGATGAACCGGGAATTCGGTGGCAAACACCATCAGTTTTCGCGTATCAAAACCTTGATATATATATAGAGGAATGAACCGGGGATTCAGTGACAACCACCATCAGTTTTCGCGTCTCAAACCTCTAGCTCGCTGCAGAAAAAAAAGAAAAATAAAAAGAGAAAGAAAAAGAAGAGTACATGCAAGAGTATAAGTCTGGGGGAGAGAAAAAATACCTTAATAATGTGAGAATCAGTTTGTTTTGTCATGGTATTGTATGAGAATGAGTCTAGAAGGTCCTTGGCTTCATGATCAAAGATGAGACCCAACGATGAAGGTTTGTGGATCAATGTTGTATGATTATGGAGATAAATGGGAAAAATTACGAAAGTCTACGGTGAAGTACATGGTGGTTCGATTTGGATTAATTATGTAGCATGTGGATTACTCGATGAACGGTTACTGCGATGCTCTAAAGCAAGGTGAGTTTCTCTGTTTTCAAACCTCTTTCACAGGCTGAATGATTATTTTGCTTGAGGGCAAACAAAAGCTAAATCTGGAGGATTTGATATATCATGGTTCTTACCATTTTCAAGCCATGATATAAGTATTTTTATTAAGTAATTATATTGTTTTATAGTCTTTTTAGAGTCTTTTCAGGTATTTAGTGCAATTGGAGCATTTGGAACATCTTTGGACATTATGAGATCAAATACGACGAAGTTGCTCCAAAGAAGGAAGTTCGGAGACGAACCTGTGCACAGTTGTCGATCGACACCAACCGTGGGTGTCGATCGACACCATTCAACCAACCGACATCGGGACAAAATTTGAAGATTTGCAAATTAGCCCAGAATTTTCTAAGATTTACAAATTAGTCCTTGCACGATTTTATTACTTAAACATGTTTAGTTTAGGGTTTTGAGAGAGCGAACAATCAGACTCGAAAGCATAGTATCTCTTTCTCTTTGATCTTGAACTACTTTGTATCTCTTATTGATTCTTAATGCAATTCTATTCATCTATGATTTCTGTTTCATTAATCATGTCTGAGTAGTTTTGCAGTTAGGCTGCAGGTTTTCTAGAGTTTCTGATGGATTGCTGAATTGATTATATTGTTGGGATTAATTGTTAGAGTTCTTCGCCCTAGGTTATACTCAATGCTAATTCTAGGAGGCACGACAGTGCAAGTGGAATTTAGATCTTAGGTTGTTAGTTAGCACGACAGTGTGATTGATAATCTAATCCATATAGGGTGAGCAAAATTACCTTTTCGCAACGACAATTGGTTTAGGTATTTTGTGAACATATCAAATATGAACTTAAAGCTGATTTAGATTCTCAGGATTCGCAACGACAGTTGGGATTCTGGAATTTAGGTTTAATTAGTTAGCGCAACGACAAATGGTTAATTATAGCATAGATATATATCATTTACGCAGCGACAGCTGGTAGGTTTCATGTGATTTTAGTCTAGAACGGTACTTAATTAAAATCCTGATAATATAGTTGATTCGCAGTTCTGATGATTCCTGAGAATTTCCTATGCCTAGCGTTTTCCATCCATTGACTTACATCTCTTTTACTTTATTGTCTTGTTATTTCATTACAATCATTCTAGTTTAACTTAATACTTTTACTGATAATCTATTGCGTACTCTTAGTTCTTGTGGATTCGATCCCTAAATACTACAGTGATCTCTTAATTTGAAAGAGTATCTCATGGTAAATTTGAGGGTAAATTTGAGCATATCAAACACACAGATTTGAAAATTTAAACAAAACAAAAAATCCATCAAGTAAACCATCAAGGATCAGTTGTAAATATTGTAAGCTAGATTCCAAAATCAAACCTCGGCAACATAGGGTAGACCCAAAATTTCGGAGAAGGCGAAAAGCCAAGGATCCGATGCAGCTTCTACTAGGACAGATGCAAGAGCATCGCCTTTGGATACAGAAGCTCGTTTGACGAATATGTCGACTATTTCCGCCTGCTTCTGTTCGATATCCATCTCGATTTAGTTTGGAGCAAAGATTTGCCGATTTTGAAGAGACGAAGTTAAACAATAAAGAATGAATCATTTATTGGTTAAACAAATAATAAAACTATTAAAATGTGATAGATAATTTAAAGATCTATGAATCAAACGTGTATTGTAAAGCAACAACGAAAGCATATAAAGGATAATTAACATGATCGGACAGCGAGCAGTATATTAAAGCGTGAGCATGTAACATGAATTATTCATCCCACGTTATAACAAAGCATGCGGCCATAAGTATAATTAAACCATGAATACTTATCTGGTTGGAAATGAGTGGTCGGAGATCGAAGACGTCACGGCTAGACTCGATCGATTGTAAAAGAGGTGAAGAAATTTGGAATTTGTTAGGGGAGATTACGTCGGCTATATGGTTTTGGAAACGGAGACGGTGACTTTTTTTTTTCTTTTTCATGCGGCTAACGGGTTGTGTATCAAAGTGAATTGTATATGTTATTCCATGCATAATAGGGAGTATACATATAAATACAAATGAGAGAATATTCTATAAGGTGAACTTGGACATCCATCTAATGGTTCGTAACAGTAATGTAATTTAATTATTATTTTTAAATGTGTATATAACTCACAGAGAGTGTCCCCAACGGTAAATGATTTTCCGGCAATCCACCAGTCGTAGTCAATGTCGCTTGTCCAACCATTGGTGCCGCCGACAAAACGATGTACCGCCATAGCCATGGGCACAATAGAGCCGGTCTTGGGCCAATTAAGATGATGCAAATGAAAAAGGTCTCCAATTTCAAGGAGATCCATTTAAAAAAAAAAAGTTTTAATATATATAAATAATTTTAAAGGAAAAATATATATATTAAGGAAAAAATACTAATACATTAGTATTTATTTTTAAATTACTGTGGGAATTTTGTTGTTTTGTTGTTCAACTATCACTATGCTTTAAGAATTACAATTTATTATAATTTTATTATATTTAAATTTAATAAAATAATATATTCTAAATTTTTTTTTGTGATTTTAAATAGCTTTGTTGGAGCCCTAAAAATTTCAAGACCGGCTATGCGGCACAACCATCAGTGCAACTAGGAGACCGAGTGTGGCAAATGCACATGCTTTCTCCATATTTCTAGACGTTTTAAATTGCTACTCTAATAGCTCCAAAGCTGAAGAAAGTTACTAAAGTCAATTGAAGAGCTAGTGAAATGAACTATGGCATGTCTCTCTCTCCACTTTTATTTTATCACTAGATTCGGACCCGCATTTATATTTATAAGACAAAATTATTTGATATTTATTGTATTTTAATTTTATTTATGTTTGTTATAAAATTTACATGCCATAAATCAAATTTGGTTAAAGTTTAGAAATAATTATGTGTAAATAATTATGTGTATCATGTATGGAAAAATATGCATATATCATTTCAGAACATAAAAAACTCAATCTCGTATCCGTTGAGAAATATCTGTCCCATAACCAGTTTTTTAAAATAAATTACTCATTTGAAAATATTTATTTTGGGTAAAGGATTAGGTAAATAAATCATATTTGATGCATTCATTTCCCGTTTGTAATGGAAATTATACAAATGTTTTTCATATAAAATTTAGAAATAATTATGTATGATTGGTTGTATCATGAAAAAATAGACATGTTTATTTCGAAAGAGAAAACCTGTCCAATCCCGTATCCGTTGGGAATTTTCGTCCCATAAACGTTTTTTTAATTAATTACTCGTTTGTAAATATTTATTTTGGATCAGAGATTAGGTATTTGATACTTGCATATCTGACCAGTAGAACTAGTGGAATGTGAAATCCCTCATCTCTTTGTAGCTCGATCTTCGATCATTTAATACAATTCAGTTGAAAAAAAGTCACTAACAATTAATATTTTACATCCATTCACTCGTGTTAGTTATCTAGTCAGTAAAAAAAGGAACCTAATAAGTATTGTAATTGGCGCCGTACGTTTGTTGATTAGAGTAAAAAAATACAATAATAATTATGTGATTTGATGTCATCTTAAATTATATATTCACGTGCTTAAACTCGCCCAAAGATTTACAAAATTGTGCAAGCCTGAAGACTTTACTCGGAAACTAACCAAAGCTAAAACAAAGGGCAGATTTGAAGCTGCCCACTCGAATACAATACAAACCAAAGGGAAAAAACGTTTCTGGCTGTCAACTCGGGTACCACACTAGACTTGTAAAAATATCCTAACCGCCATATAGTCGAAGTCTGAACCTTCTTCCATGCGGAAATGATACTCAGGCGATACGAGGACCCCTTGAAAACTTTATCCGAAGCCCCAAGAACCAGACATTACAGACACCCAAGAATCTCATCCAATTACCAGAATTCATAAAAGAACCGACGTGACGTATTGTTCCCTTACCTCCTTTACTCCTTACTAATACCTCATTAACTAAAAACCGAAGAGACAGCAAAGCAGTTGCCGGAACCGATCAATACCGACCAAAGCTTTGATATATATGTCCTTTGTTATAAATCAAGTAGACTTTAGAAGTTAAATCAAGCGAGACAGTCGTCCACATAGATCATCTCAACGAAGAGATCGAAACCGCCACCAATATCACAAGTAGCGAGAATTCGTCTTGGATGCGCAAATATTGAAGTACCAATCTATCAGACCATGCCCAAATCTGACAAGTAGTTCTAGAAGAGGAGGCTATCAATAGCCGCTTAACCGCTTAACCAATCAAAATTAATGAAGGACATGTTGCAATTAATCCATGAGGAGGCAATTCAAGGGAACAAGGAGGTAAAAGAGAAACACATCAAGGGAAGATAACCTCTGGTCCAAAGACTGAAAAGGCTCGGATGTCGCAAGTGGTTGTGGCACAACTCTGAGCCGTCACTCCTAACTAGACTTGGCGAGATAACCAGTAAATCTATACCCGACCGTAAAAACATGAGCTACAGAGCCCAGAGTCGCAGATGCGCTAAATGAAGGTGGGTACCAGTCTGCCTCATCGGGGCCAGAATAATCCACATAGCAAGTTTTTCTAAGCTCGAAGGTTGCCGGAGATTGTCCATTGAACCAATTCGAGCCTCACAGAGGATCTCCATAGATTAACTTCATTGGTGTCTCCGCTAGAGAAATATGATGGATCTCTTAGTATATTTTCACAGTATCCAAGAAGTCCTCAATACTTGAAAACATTGTTTCGTAGACTCAAGGGCAAAATTTCAAGGCAAGTTCTCATAGCAAAAACAGACCTCAGTGTAAAGAATAAGGAGCACATCCACGAGACAAAAAAACTTAGTAAATCGTGAATCAACGATGACTTGATTTGAGATTGACGGATAAAAAGAACCTGATACCTCGAAGATCATACCACGAGCCCGTGGAGGAAATTCGAATTTTTTTTGAGCTAATAGAGATAAAAACAGAGCACCTAACACTATAGTCGATTATCCTATTGAGATGGGACCAACACGTCCTCTAACTTGGAGAGACCAACACAATAGAGACCGAGATGCTGCCGCAGTATTGAGCTCACGATGGGATCGTCTACAGCAGAACAAAGGGAAGAGTTCCTCATGAGCATAGTCGTCTATCCCGAATCCAGCTTCGAAGCTCCATAACAGAATCTAAAACCAATGTTATTCACTGCAAATCAACATCTACCACAAATCTAAAATCTCCTAACCCCATTAAACCTATCGAGAAAAAAATTTCGGAGCAATTGCCAAGAACATAAGCAAAGATGGACCGGAGGCACTTAGAATACGAAGTAGCCAGGAAGAGACATACCAGGGTTCTCTACACTTCTGTTAGCCATCCTCGAGATAGCAGCGAAAAGACATAGTCATTTTTGTTGTAACAAGAACACTGACGAGCCATCGCCTCACCATGGAAGACCAAACATATCGCGAACTCGACCAAATCTGATCCAGAGAAGGAGGCTGAATCTTCATCACCATACTATGGGAAACGCTTGACCAGATGTCGCCGTCGAGCCAACCACCGAACTGTTCTGATGCGTGCTAGAGTTGCCGATGAGCTTTTTCATGTCCGGATCAAATCTCCGAGAGGGCCCTAGGGTGAGCGAGGAGAGCCGAATAGAGCAAGAATCAAGATGGGGCCCTTCCCCTGCGCCGGCCAGGAAGGGCATATAAAAAAATTTGGTTTTGTGCCGCTAGAGAGAGAGAAAAAACGTTTTTACAAAGGAAGCTCAATAATGTGATTTCTTATAACAAATAACTAGATTGATAACCCGGGCGCGTCCCGGGTGCAATATTTTTAAGATTTTGATATGTTATTGTATGAATAGTATAATAATTGAGTTAACTAATGTATGTTAATTATATATATTGAATATTATGTAGGTGTTTTAAGTGTTGAGTATGTATTTTATGAATATAAATAATTTTAAGCGTTACAAAAAAAGTAAAAGAGAGGTAAAATAATTATAAGTATAAAAATCGTTATTATTACTTTTGTAAAAAGTAATATATATATATATATTATTTTAATCATGTTATTATTACTTTTGTAAAAATATATATATATATTATTTTGAAATTTTAACTTTATATATATATATATCTTAATAAATTAAGGTTATGATAATATATGCAAAGTTTTAAAAACATGATGTCTATTTATATGTACAGGTTTAATAGTAAAACGAAATGTATTAATTTATGGATAGTTAAATTTAGATAATTATATTCGATAAACAGATTTTATATAAGATAGTAATATTGTAGAAGAATTAAATAACACAATTAGTAAAAGATGAGAACATGCCGGGTAAAAAAATCAAAGATGAGAACAAATAATTTAAGATTTTAATATGATAGAAATCTCTGATTGAAAGATATCTATCTCATACTATTACAGCAAAATAAAAGAAGGAAAGGAAAAAAAAAAAGAGAAAAACTTTAAGCCGACAAAAGAAGAAAACAAAAAACTTTACTCTTTCATTTCGATTTTCTTCTCTCAATCACTCAAATCCTCTCTAATTCTTGTTTGATGGGCATGTTTCTTTCGATTGATTGACTAATTCTTCTTGATTGAGTAATTCAATTTTTTACATTCACAATCGGAAAATCCAAGAGATTAGTAATATAGGGTTTTGATGATTTGCATCTAAACGATTACTCAATCAAACCAACAGATCTAATCGATTTGTTTACAATATCTGAAGGTACTCGATCTTGTTTTGAAATTGTTTTTATTTTCAATCAAGAGTTTCGATTGATAGTATATATAATTATCAATTGTATAGTTTCAGTTTAAGAAGATCCCAATTTTGAGTAAACTCATCGAAGCATAACCCATTTTTATAATCTCACCACCGCTTCTCAAGGTAAGTCTCAGGGTTGCATGCTATACCTATGTCTTAATTTCAGGAACGAATCGATTCTCCTTTAATTTGTCTTCCCGTACTCGTGTTGTTTTTTATTTTTTTTGGTTTGTTATCAATAAGGAAGGATCTTGGCTGCATCTATTTTCTTTTCTAATTCATGGGTTTATTGGATTTGCCCTCAAATTGAGACATCTTGATTTCGTATTTTTATTCTTTGTGTTCTTCATTTATATTACACTGGTTTTCGTTTAACTGCTTGAAGGTTATTTTGTCTGTAATTTTAGATCTTTACCAATTAATCATCACTCTTAAATAATATCGCAAGCAATAACCAAAAGTTGTATGATGTAAATGTTTGTCTAGTGTAGCCTTATTAAGATTGGTTTATGTGAAACTTAGTATGTGATGTTTAATTGTTTTCTTTGATAGCTGAAGAATTGTTGGTGATAACTCAAATTCGTTTTGGTTAATGGTTGAAAACTGAAAGGTTTTGTGATAAACCTTATATGAGGCGAGATATGCATTGTCCAAAGAAACTTACTCATTGTGGTAAAATGATATTTGTTTTTGGTGGAACAACTATTTGTTTTTATGAACAATTCTACTATATCTATAGGTGTAGTGCATATTTATACTGGTCTAATTCCTGTAATTACAGGATCATCGCAAGCATATAAGGTCACTTAGCACAATTGCAAAGCTTAAGGAATGCCATTATGAGCATCCAAAGGTAATAGCAGAACCCTTTGATGTTTAATAAAGGCATAAATCTTTAAAACCTTATATGCAAAACGGATGAGCACCAAAATTTTGTCATCACCATTATTAATTTGGCAAGCATTATAAACTTTCTCACCAAATTTTCCCTATCACTACATCAAAATATTAAAGATACATATTATTGGACAAATATAGATAAAGTACAATTTGTTTGGTTTAGTCGAAAAAATCAGTTCTTACTGGGATTTCAAAATCAAGCTTCTTAGTTGGATATGCGGATAAACACCGTAGAAAGTTAGAGTTTGCGGTGGGGGATCTTGTGTATCTTAAGATGATCATGTATAAAGGAAAGAATCCGGCAAAGATGAGTTCTAAGTTGTCACCAAGGTACATAGGACCGTACAAGATTTTGGAGAGAATCGGACCGGTCAAACATCTTTAAAAACATTTAACCGATCAAATATTCCCTTACATTGAGATTTTCAAACTTACCAACACTAACCACTTGACCTAAAATGTCTAAAAACAAGACAAATATTAAGCCATTAAAAGTTAGGACTAAAAAGCAAAAGAATTTACTAAGTTTAGTTTTAAAAGATACAAGAACGATGTATAGAGTTTACCTATCAAAACATTTTCGTCTAAGGCTTTATCCTTAACTTGACCAAAATCAGATAAATCAAGGAAAGTACTATCATACATAGTATCAGAGTTGCTAATTGTTGTGTGGTTAGTAAAAGTTATCTTGAAGTTAACTTTTGAAACCTTGTACTTTCCAGAGCAAGAAGATACGGTAAAAATATCAATAATTTTCCATGCACCTACTTTAAGATCTCTCTGAAATCGATTTATGTAAGCTTTCTTAATTGTGGCTTGCATTTTACAAGCCTGTAATTACAAAAATCATGTCAAATGTTATAAACATAAAAAGTTAAATATTTTGTAATATATTACTAAGTATATACACTTACAGATTCATCACAAATGAACATGTCTAATGTTTCTCCAAATCCAGCAGTGTATTGTGTCCACATGTGGAGGATCTGAATGCAGATTCGCCAGCTGGTCTTGAAAGGTTTGACATCTTTCAGGTATGATTCACCAAGTCTTAGAGCCATTGCCAATTTGTTTTTTTTTTAAGTTTCAAACGGGTGCTGTTTGTTATGGAATGAATAGGTCATAACAATTTAGTGTCTTATTTATAGAGTTTGCCGATTAGTGTAGGTTTTTTTAGGGTAAATCTTCAGAAAATTTTCTGCAGTGTGGAATATTCTAGAGATAATTCTTTAGGAAAATTTTGATGTACAAGTAAGAAAAAATGATTGGACGATTAGTATAGTGTAAATCTTGATAAAATATTTGAATATTTGTTTAGATGTATATTGGGAAAAAAGATATGAAATGGGTTATTGAATATTTGATCGGTTAAATGTTTTTAAAGATGTGTGTCGAGATTTAAGGATTTGGAAGTTGTATTAGATTTTAAGAATATTTAGAAGGTTGTTGTTTGTTAGAATTAGAAATTTTGTAAGATTTGGAGTAATCTTTTTTACAAATAGAATGAGATAGAAAAGTATATATAGGCGGGAAGGTTTTTTTTTCTGATTCTAATAATTGGACTCTAATAATTTGGATGAATTTTTGTGGGCCTTCATTAATATTGGGCTATTATATTTTGGATCAATTTGGCAGGTTTAACTCGGTGCAAAATGGAAGGAATCGGGTCGACATTAGGATCCGCGTCTTTTCCAAATGGGTCGGCAATAATCTTTGGCTTGGGTCGGCTTGGATATACACGCGATTTCCCTTTATTGCCCTAATTTTTTTTTCTCATAACTAAAAGCCAGTGGCATTTTCTGTAATTAAGAAAATATGGCTCAAATGGCTTGTAATTTTTTTGCCCTTCATTCTCGATTAATAGTATAGATAATAGTATAGATTATGTGATACTTATTTTAACCATAAGAAATTAACAGGGAACACATATAAATAATGATCAATTTAACCGGTTCTTTGTTTCTAGAAGTAATTTCATTTGTTTTTATTTATATATTTTATCGGAAAAAATGTCAAAAATTCGTGAACTTACATATTTAGGCCATTTAAAACATGAACTTTAGTGTAGGCCATTTAAATCGTAAACTTTGGTTGACTACGTATTAAAAACTTGAACTTTTGTTGACTAGGCCAAACAAGACATGTCGTTAAATCCGATAACGGAACAACTGGGGAAAAAAGTTAATAAAATCAGAAACTTTCAAATTGTGGCCATTTAAAACATGAACTTTGTTGTACGCCATTTAAATCATAAACTTTCGTTGACTACGTGTTTTAGAGCCGAACTTTGTATAGAGGATAAACGAAATAAGATAAATTGTTAACCTACGTAGACAACGAAAGTTTATGATTTAAATAGCGTACAACAAAGTTCATGTTTTAAATGGCCACAATTTGAAAGTTTCTGATTTTATTAACCTTTTTCCCAAATCCGATAACGGAGCAACTAACAGATGTTAGTTGTTCCGTTATTGGATTTAACGACATGTCTTGTTTGGCCTAGTCAACAAAAGTTCAAGTTTTTAATACGTAGTCAACCAAAGTTTACGATTTAAATGACCTACACCAAAGTTCATGTTTTAAATGGCCTAAATACGTAAGTTCGCGATTTTTTTGACATTTTCCCATATTTTATCTCCTATTAGTTCAAGTTATTTTGTTTTTCAACACTATGTCACCTACTACATCATTATGAAAAATATTTATATTATCTTTTACAAAGGATAATTTACTTACACGTACATGTTATCACAATGAAAGGTTTCAAGGACAATTTCATGTTGGCGGAGGCGACTAATAGTTCATGTCTAAATTTTTTATAATTCAAATTAGATTTAAATATTCATTGTTAAAGTCAATTTTAATATTTTAGATACTTAAAAAACTATCGTAAAAAAATTTAAATTAGATGTGGAGACTTTTTAGATAAAAGTCTAACTTTTAAGAGAAAAATGTACATAAAAGTATTTTATATCTAATTAAAAGCTAATTATAAGTAAAAGAAATGACATATTGCATAAAAAATGAAACAGGAAAAAAGAAAAATGCTTGAAATCTTGAATTAAAATCTACATAATATTAACAAGTAATGCTTATATTAAAAATCAAGTATAAAATCAATTTATAAAAATATGGAACCTTTGTTTGACAAAAAAAATGGGCCCTAAGTGAGTGTTTCTATTTCCTTAACGTGTGCACGGCCTGCATGTTGTCAGCTCTCCATACAATGCATTGATTCACGACGGATAGTTATAGTTGACACCACATCACGATAGACAATTTTATCATTGACTTAAAAGATACATGCAACACGCTAAAACTTCTAATAAATCTTTCATCCATGATCTAAAAAATGCACTCTCCATACTTGGTGTAGAAGCATTATACTATTGACCACTAGACCACTCTCCATACTATTCTTATAAAATTTTAGAATACTTTATTATTTTGATTTAATTTTCTAAATAACTAAATTGTAGAACAAAGTTAAGGTTAAAAATTAAACATCAATAATAACATGTCATCGGATAAAATAATGTGATATCATGTTAATTATCATCCCTTTGTTTTATAACCTCGAAATTCAGACTTAAACCCTAGTTTCAATGGATTTCGAGGCAGCCTTAACTATTCTCTTTGAAAATAATCCTCCTCAGAAAAGGTGCTGATCATAGAGTAAAATAACGTGATATGTTAATTATCATCCTTTTTTTTTAACTTCTAGTTAGATTATATTGGTTAAAACGGGGGCCTTTACAAAAGGTGGGATAAACCACCACTCCACTTATCCCCTATACAGAAAACTTGTTCTACTAGATATAGGTAAGAAATTTACCCACTCTATCCCAATCATAACAAAAGTTTAATTTTATATATTTATAAGGAGAGATGAAGATAATAAGTAAATATTTTGTTTTAAAATTAATATTAAAAATCATTGTGTTTGGCTGTTAAGATAGTAGATAATTAATATTTTTAGATTACTAAAAATTAACTGTAAATATTTTTTGGATACATGGATTAGATTAAGATAGAATGACATTTTTGCCATTAATGAGAGTTTTTTGTTTGTTATATTTTCAATGACATTACATGTAATTCTTTTAGAACTTAAATGTTACTTTTATGAATTATTTTTGGTTTGAATGAAATTGTTTTTGGTTTGAATGAAATTGCATAATTATGAATATACATGAAAAAATTATTCATGAAAATATTAATTGTTTTGATTTGTTATAATTAAAACCGTTAGAAAGTTAATTTGTTATATTGTATAGAAAGAGTTATGTTAGTTACTAAAATAAAGGAGATATAGATTTGAATATGGTTTGGTTATAATGTGTATATTAATTGTTATTAATTGTGCAAGTTGCAGTGAAGAAGCTTTTAAAATCGGGTCTGGATATTGTCGTTAATGTTCAACCAAAGTCTGAGTTCCAGAACTTGGATCATAATTAGATCCGTGTATTTTGCTTTTAATTCTGGGCAATTTTTACTTTTTTTTTTTTAATTTTAATTACTCATAGAATCTTTGTATTGCTATGACATTTGATATAATTTCTAACAACTTAAATGGTTTTTTTTAATATTTAGTATTTTCGAATTAATAGTATAGATGATTTTACAATTTTAAGTAAGGCTTCGATAGCGTCAATGTTTTTATATACACCAACACATGGAAAAAAACTAAATAACACCTCAAAGAAAGTAAATATAAGAGAGACTGTTACTTGTTAAGGCTAATGTCTTTCTGGAGGTTGACTTTTTCAGATAACTCATATGCGTCTATTGATAAGTTATAAACCCAGATGAAATAACAAATTTCACACAGAACTCGATCTGATTTAAGATAATATAAAAAAACTAAAGTTGAATGAATGATTTTCACATAAGCCAAACGATATTTAAATATAATCAAAGCAAAAGATATACTTACGGCTCAATATCGTGTAAGTTGGCCATCAAATCCAACTGTTGCATGTCATTCTTGTTAATTTCTCTTGAGAAAGAGTCTCATGTAGTAAATTTCACCTGAAAAAAAAACATCAAAAATGTATGTAAAATCCTTAGAAACAATGAGATAACAACAAATTATCATAAAACCAAATTTTCTAAGCAAAAAATTAAACAAAATTAGGTTCCTTTTTTCTTTGATAAATTAATTTCTAAAGAAGGTGGCTAATGATTTTTTGTGAGTTTAATTTTATATATTTATAGGGAGAGATGGAGATAATAAGTAAATATTTTGTTTTAAAATTAATATTAAAAATCATTGTGTTTGGCTGTTAAGATAGTAGATAATTAATATTTTTAGATTACTAAAAATTAACTGTAAATCTTTTTTGGATACATGGATTAGATTAAGATAGAATGACATTTTTGCCATTAATGAGAGTTTTTTGTTTGTTATATTTTCAATGACATTACATGTAATTCTTTTAGAACTTAAATGTTACTTTTATGAATTATTTTTGGTTTGAATGAAATTGCATAATTATGAATATACACAAAAACATTATTCATGAAAATATTAATTGTTTCGATTTGTTATAATTAAAACTGTTAGAAAGTTGATTTGTTATATTGTATAGAAAGAGTTATGTTAGTTACTATAATAAAGGAGATATAGATTTGAATATGGTTTGGTTATAATGTGTATATTAATTGTTATTAAATGTGCAAGTTGCAGTGAAGAAGCTTTTAAAATCGGGTCTGGATATTGTCGTTAATGTTCAACCAAAGTCTGAGTTCCAGAACTTGGATCATAATTAGATCCGTGTATTTTGCTTTTAATTCCGGGCAATTTTTACTTTTTTTTTTTTAATTTTAATTACTCATAGAATCTTTGTATTGCTATGACATTTGATATAATTTCTAACAACTTAAATGGTTTTTTTTAATATTTAGTATTTTCGAATTAATAGTATAGATGATTTTACGATTTTAAGTAAGGCTTCGATAGCGTCAATGTTTTTATATACACCAACACATGAAAAAAAACTAAATAACACCTCAAAGAAAGTAAATATAACTCATATGCATCTCTTGATAAGTCATAAACCCTGATGAAATAACAAATTTCACACAGAACTCGATCTGATTTAAGATTATAAAAAAAAACTAAAGTTGAATGAATGATTTTCACATAAGCCAAACGATATTTAAATATAATCAAAGCAAAAGATATACTTACGGCTCAATATCGTGTAAGTTGGCCATCAAATCCAACTGTTGCATGTCATTCTTGTTAATTTCTCCTGAGAAAGAGTCTCATGTAGTAAATTTCACCTGGAAAAAAAAACATCAAAAATGTATGTAAAATCCTTAGAAACAATGAGATAACAACAAATTATCATAAAACCAAATTTTCTAAGCAAAAAATTAAACAAAATTAGGTTCCTTTTTTCTTTGATAAATTGATTTCTAAAGAAGGTGGCTAATGATTTTTTGTGAGTTTAATTTTATATATTTATAGGGAGAGATGGAGATAATAAGTAAATATTTTGTTTTAAAATTAATATTAAAAATCATTGTGTTTGGCTGTTAAGATAGTAGATAATTAATATTTTTAAATTACTGAAAATTAACTGTAAATATTGTTTGGATACATGAATTAGATTAAGATAGAATGACATTTTTGCCATTAATGAGAGTTTTTTGTTTGTTATATTTTCAATGGAATTACATGTAATTCTTTTAGAACTTAAATGTTACTTTTATGAATTATTTTTGGTTTGAATGAAATTATTTTTGGTTTGAATGAAATTGCATAATTATGAATATACACGAAAAAATTATTCTGGAAAATATTAATTGTTTCGATTAGTTATAATTAAAACCGTTATAAAGTTGATTTGTTATAGTGTATATAAAGAGTTATGTTAGTTACTTAAATAAAGGAGATATAGATTTGAATATATTTTGGTTATAATGTGTATATTAATTGTTATTAATTGTGCAAATTGCAGTGAATAAGCTTTTTAAATCAGGTATCGATATTGTCGTTAATGTTCAACCAAAGTCCGAGTTCTAAAACTTGGATCGTAATTAGATCCGTTTTTTTTGCTTTTAATTCTGGGCAATTTTTACTTTTTTTTTTAATTTAAGTACTCATAGAATCTTTGTATTGCTATGACATTTGATATAATTTCTAACAACTTAAATGGTTTTTTTTAATATTCAGTATTTTTGAATTAATAGTATAGATGATTTTACAATTTTAAGTAAGGCTTCGATAGCGCCAATGTTTTTATATATAACAACACATGAGAAAAAAACAAAATAACACCTTAAAGAAAGTAAATATAAGAGAGACTATTACTTGTTAACGCTAATGTCTTTCTGGAGGTTGACTTTTTTAGATAACTCATATGCGTCTCTTGATAAGTCATAAACCCTGATGAAATAACAAATTTCACACAGAACTCGATCTGATTTAAGATTATAAAAAAAACTAAAGTTGAATGAATGATTTTCACATAAGCCAAACGATATTTAAATATAATCAAAGCAAAAGATATACTTACGGCTCAATATCGTGTAAGTTGGCCATCAAATCCAAATGTTGCATGTCATTCTTGTTAATTTCTCCTGAGAAAGAGTCTCATGTAGTAAATTTCACCTGAAAAAAAAACATCAAAAATGTATGTAAAATCCTTAGAAACAAAGAGATAACAACAAATTATCATAAAACCAAATTTTCTAAGCAAAAAATTAAACAAAATTAGGTTCCTTTTTTCTTTGATAAATTGATTTCTAAAGAAGGTGGCTAATGATATTTTGTGAGTTTAATTTTATATATTTATAGGGAGAGATGGAGATAATAAGTAAATATTTTGTTTTAAAATTAATATTAAAAATCATTGTGTTTGGCTGTTAAGATAGTAGATAATTAATATTTTTAAATTACTGAAAATTAACTGTAAATATTGTTTGGATACATGAATTAGATTAAGATAGAATGACATTTTTGCCATTAATGAGAGTTTTTTGTTTGTTATATTTTCAATGGCATTACATGTAATTCTTTTAGAACTTAAATGTTGCTTTTATGAATTATTTTTGGTTTGAATGAAATTATTTTTGGTTTGAATGAAATTGCATA
>CM051390.1:261396-280384 GCA_028015245.1 Cardamine occulta | reverse complement strand
TTTATGAATATACACGAAAAAATTATTCTGGAAAATATTAATTGTTTCGATTAGTTATAATTAAAACCGTTATAAAGTTGATTTGTTATAGTGTATATAAAGAGTTATGTTAGTTACTTAAATAAAGGAGATATAGATTTGAATATAGTTTGGTTATAATGTGTATATTAATTGTTATTAATTGTGCAAGTTGCAGTGAATAAGCTTTTTAAATCAGGTATCGATATTGTCGTTAATGTTCAACCAAAGTCCGAGTTCTAGAACTTGGATTGTAATTAGATCCGTGTTTTTTGCTTTTAATTCTGGGCAATTTTTACTTTTTTTTTTAAAATTTAATTACTCATAGAATCTTTGTATTGCTATGACATTTGAATTAAGACCACAGATCTACGCCAACCGGAATTCCTCCGCATCAACACGAGCAAAGCAGACTTCCTTCCATGTCTACGCACTGTTTGCTTTCCTTGCAGCATCAACAACACCTTGGAACTGTTTCAACTTTACAGCTAACTTGCCCCAATCCGATATGAACTGACACATATAATTTTTGCCGATCACCAACATTCTCTAGGTTAGCAACGTTTGGCATCAGAATGAATTCTCCAATTCACCTACCTAACCTATCCATCTTTGCATAAGCATGGATGAGCTCACTATCAGCCTTGGTTTCCTTCACCTCCTGTCTAACCATCACAAGGTATCTGACCAAGTCCGCGTAGACATTAGTCGATTGCATCACTTGACTCCAAACACCATCTTCTTTACCCCGGAAAGCAAATTCAACAGCACACTCAATGCTTCTGACGTTATCCAGCCGTAAGTTCACTGCCTTAACATTTACGTTAAACTTCTTGAAAATAGCAAATGCTTTGACAGCAGCAGAAACTTGCTCTGGGCTCTTGTTTCAGGTAAAGCAGTACACACAACTTGGTCGATAAGTTGTCTTCGATATTCGTTGTTTTCATCAAGAACCTTGTCCCAGGGGTCACCATCCATTCTCTCCACTACGTGCTGTTCGAATATCGTGTGTAAGCAACATAAAGAGTAACCACTGTGGAATAAGTAAGAAAATGATGAAATACCTGACTTGAACTTGAACAACTGGTTTTTGTTGGTGACATTGATGACTTCCTTGTCCACTTCTGTATGCCACAACATCCAGGGTAGGATCACGTTTCTCACAATACTTACCCACAACCCAAGAGTCATAGTCAAGAAATGCTCAGGGTTGTTGTTACTGTCGACGATAGTTTTGCACAAGGCTTTATGGACATAAACATCTTGAGTTCCCTCGCTAACCAGATGCTCCAAGAACTGAGTGAGGAGTCCGAGTCAATTTCTGAGAAAGCAGAAACATATTAGACATTGTCATCATCAGCATACAAACACAAGAACCATGCTCATTTATAGAAATGACAATATAAATCACCTCATACTCAAATATGACCCTAGGAAAAAGTATAGCTCCTCATATGACTTGAATTGCTCAAAGAGTTTAATACATGCATCAAACACCAAGTTGCTCACAGTACTCAATGCAAGCCTGCAATATGGACATATTAAACAATAAAATTGGTCATACAATACAGAAATTACCTGAACGATTATCTGCAGGTTGACCACCAAAAGATCCTTCATAGCCCACTCGCTAGAGAGAGTTCCGAAAAACTCAACAAGAGCCTGCATTTTGACTTTTGAGTAGAGTGATATTCAACAACTTGACCATCAAGCAGTTTAGCAGCTTAAATTTATTTGAGATGCATAACCTGTGGCTCAATAGCATGTGTGTTCACAGTTACACGTTTTATATGAGGTAGTTCTACTTAATGCTGCACAAATCAAAAGAAAAGTAGAAGCTGGAAATGAAAAGATAATACATCTATTAGGTCACCTTTTCGTAAAGTTTAACGATACAAGGCCAGTCATAGTGGCTGAACATCCCATTTGCTAAAATTGCATCAGCCACATTAGGAAAGGTTACGATATTGATCTCCAGCACCTGTTTGACAGTGGATCTAAAAACTATAACGAGGGAAGGAAAATAGCGCGATACAAAGTGGCAACTATTTTCAACCTTAGTTTGTAGAAACGCATGCTTGGGAAAATTTGGCTTTAGAACATCCAGAAGGAAAGCAGTCGCTTCACAGATCAAATTTCTCTGAAGATGCACAAATAAATAGATTAGCACATGCTAAGTCTCATGTACTGCATGCAATTTCATATATAGAAGCAGAACAAGTAAATAACTATGAATATTCGTGTATGCATAAATTTCATACTTGTTCACCTACCTGAACAAAAAGGCCATTGATGGTATTATAGTCAGCTGGACAATCTCCTTCCATTTGAGACATCATTAATGCAAAATTTACTGCTCCCTGCAACGATAAAAAAACTATTAAATTTTTTGAATTCAAAATAACGTCCGGTGAAAAATTATTCGGCAAAATGACTCTTCATGTGCTTAAGCAGCAAATGTCTAGTAAACAAGACAGTTCATAATTTTATAGTATGTTGCAAGAATCAAAAGTGCGCCATACTAACCTGAGGATATGTACGGAATATTGGTTGTAGAAGAAACATGTAATCATGTGTGTACCTAACCTAAAGCCACAATATAAAACAATGGCACTTCTTAAGCTCAATGAACTTGAGGGTAAGCATTACAGGAGAGGAAAACTGTAGATCTGTTGTTTACCTACTTTGAGTAAATCAGTCTTTTGTCAAACTCCCTACGTTCTGCAAAAGCTGCTACAAGTTTTGGAGTGGCCCAAGCTTCGATGTTAATTTTCAGAGAGAGGTCATTACCCACAGTCTAGAACAGATAGGTTACCGTAAAAAATATGAAGGAAAATAGCAAATTTTAAAATTACCTAGACAAGGTCTCCGAGTTCTTCACTGCATTCTAACTAATCCTCTGCCAACCAGTTTTCCAGGAGGTTAACAAGCCGAGATATTTCCGATGACTCATATGCATTGAGCTTCCCTCTAGTCAAAAGAGTCCCAAAATACTGTAGTAATGGAGGAGTTTTCCCAGCTTGGACAGGAACACTCTGCAGAATTTTATAGTCCAATGTTGTAGTTTCAGATTGGTGCAGTGTACATCTGGTAATAGATGAACAGGTTAAGAAGCAATTAGTTGCTTAATATAGAATAAATACCTGGAATTTTGCCACAGTATCAGGTGTCCTTAGAATCCCCTGAGGAGATTCAGCAGCTCCTTGTACTTGGTTTGAGCAAATAATTCTTGGAACCGCTGGAAAACCTGCTAAACGCGAACTGAATAAAAGAAATTTCACATAGCCAAATAACTTTCTCTTTCTTCAAGCTAGCATTCTCAACTATAACTACTTCAGCAAGAGAACAGATCCAAGATGCACCAGGGAGGTTTCCTCTCTTTGCAGGATTGACAGCAAGCACCAAAATGTTCAACTGTGATACAGAAGCATAGGTTTCTTAGCATGGCATGATGCATGTGTTTCTCAGATCGGGAAATAACATAATAACAGTAAAACATACCTGACCACTAATGAAAAAGAAACCTGACCTCTCTTTGTTGTTTATAGCCTCGTTACTGTAGCAAAAAAAAAACATGACCTTGCCTATTAATGGCATAGATACCCCCAACTGAGGAAGCTTCAGAAGTCAAAAAAATTGGTCCAATTTTTGTAGACAGCAGAAGCAGTCTCTAGATCGGATATGAACAACAGGCCAAGCTTTATGATGACATATATCAAGCTAAATTTTTGAGAGACCTGCCAGGAAATTGAGAAGTTGGTGTCATGAAAGTTTCACCAGATACTGAAGGTAATCGAAAATCTAACGCAACTACACGCTGACAGGAAAATCATCAGCAAAATCTGCCTGCTTTTTTGTAAATGATGGTTTTCCTACTAAAAATGTAACCAAAGCACTAAATAACTTTGAAAATATAGTTCGGCACTAAGAAAGCTATCTAGATTGGGTACCAAGCTCAACGACATGCAACTTTGACGTTATCTGCCCAGGATTAAAGCTCTTGCTTGCAAAGAACATAAGAATACAAGGATTCCCATTCCCAGGGACCTATCATTAATAATGTTGCATGCCATACTAGATAGAGTTGAAGATTAGAACAGAAAGTGAACTCACCAAAGAACCACGTGGTTTGCCTTAAACTGAGCAAATGACGCAGCATGTGCTTCAAGGGCCTGGCTACGCTGTTGATCCACAGAGAAAAAGCTGGATACTCCCTTTGACCAATTGTGGTCTCTACAGAAAATAATAACGAAAAAATCAATCTAGTAATTACAACATGACTACCAGTTTTGATATCTTTGTTCAACCACAGTAAGCGGTGCAGAAAACCTACATCGGGAGAGCCAGGAGCAATTCCAACTAAAACCAACCACTTCTCATTAGGAGTTTATAATTTGATTGTTTGCCATGTTGGCCCTTCTATCAAACATCTTAACTGGCTCAGAATCACCTGAAAATTATTGCAACAAAATTAGAAATACATTTACATGATATAAAGAAGAAAAGAGTAAGCTAAAGATATACAACCTTCAATTGACCAATGATACACAGAAGTTGTGTGAACATCCCCAACATCTTTGGAGTAAATCCACTTCCAAAAGACAACCTACAAAAAAAACGGGAGATCAGATTAATTAATATCGCAAAAATAAAATGGAGATAGAAATTAAAAAACCAGAGTCTGAATTAAGTGTGCAACAGGAAAGATAATGGCGTTACAAAAAATATTTGCACCAACACTAACCTGCTCATGCATCTGCATCTGGTGTGATTTCAACTTTTCCTTTGCTTCAGTGTTAAATATCTGTAGATGATCCTGAGCAGTTCTTATTTCAGTGAGCAAAGAGGATGACGCCAAAATAAATTTAGGGTTTTGTCCTAAATTGGGGCGTGTTTCATGGAAAAGGAGAAGGGAGCAGCGAATGCATTACAAATGGGCAATGATCTCTAGTAGTGGAAGGGTGAGAGGAGGAGGAAGGGGAACAGTGCAAACCTTCATTACGGAAGCGTGGTGAACAGTATCCAAAGAAGAGGGATGAGATTTAGAAGAAAGAAGGGGAAAATGGGAAAGGTAAGTTGGGGATGAGGAGGGGGACGTTGAGACGAGTATCGGGAGGAGTCAGAGTAGGAGAACGTGCCGGAGACCGGAGAGAACCAGGGGAGTCCATAGTTTAGGTTGCAAGATGTCAACCGGTTTTATTGGTTCTTCGGTTTCCGGATTTTTATTGGTTTGATGCAGCTTTTTTAGTCGGTATAACAACTTTAGGCCTCATGTCAATCCAATCTATGTAGTTTATGATTGAATGTATGTTCGACCGCCGGTTCAAATCGAGTTTCAAAACATTTCTTATAAGCAGTGGAAATGTGGCGGGATTTACCAGGTCACAACAAGCACCAGGGCCTGTAAGTGAAACTGGTAACTGTGGAATTGTTGAGGAATTAAAAAAATTCCATAAAACCAACAAGCACCAGTTTGATAGATTATTTTTTCCAGAATTTTTGCTGGGTTATTTATTTGTGATCCCCACCTAACACCACTAACATATCTGATTTTGTTTGAAAAAATATATATTGAGCAACTCATTTTTAGATAAATTTGGTTTTTCAATAATGTGGAATTAAGCATATATAATTCGATACAGAACTATAAAAATATTTCTGGCAATTTTTTTTTTGTATTTTTTAAACTATGAAGATTCAATTCGCCAGGTAATGTCAAAAAACTGCCAGGTAATGTCAAAAAACTGTCAGGTAATATCGGGTAAGGGTAATTCGGAAACCTAAAATCATTACCCGACCGGTTAATGTAAAAATAAGGATCAGATAAGGGTCGGGTAAGGGTAATTCGAGTACCTAAAATCGTTACCCGAACGGGTAATGTTAAAGTAAATTAGACAAAAAATAAATTTTAAAAACCAATAACTTGTTTAGCTAATATAGCTAAGAAGATTGCAACATATACAATAATACAAAATAGCTAACATACATGTTAGCATTTTAAGTTTGGACTTTAAATGTGTATTTTCATGCATATACATATCAATATTTTATAAAATTCCAAAATTTTAACTACCCAAACGGGTAATCGGGTACTTCGGATAATACCCGACCCTTACCCTTAAAAATAAATTATCGCTACCAAAACGGATAATTTCAATTATCCTTACCCAAAAGGGTCGGGTAATTTAGGATTGAGTACGGATTGGGTCAGGTGACCCGACCCGAAGTGCCCAAGTCTAAGATTTGACCTCAAAAGGCTTTTTTCTTCTTCCTCATTTTATTTTCAAATTTTTAAAAATTCGATGCACCATCACAGAGCTCTGCTAATTTCTTCTTCCCCATGCCACTTTTTCGTTTCCAAGCTCCTTCTTCACTTGACTTCACTTCTGGTTTCCCTTGCCTGACTCGACTTTATCCTACAATGACAAGGCGGTGGACTCGCCGATCCTGCCTTTGCTTTATGTTGGTTCCTCAACGTATCCCCTCCTAGTGGCTCTGATCGTAATCATGAGGTGTTTCTCGGCATGGAGACTGTTTCGTCTGTCTCCCCCAATGATCATCAGTTTTGTTCTGACTGCTCAAATCTAGCTTGCAACTTTTCTCCTTCTTTTCCTTACTTTGGCAGCGATTAGAAATTTATTTGGTTTAAATTCTTCTTCAGTTTCTGTTAATGTTTAAGCTCAACAGCGATCAACTACGAGGTTTTCTTGTAGATGACACAGCTCAGAGATGGATCCATAAGACCCAAATGCGACCCAAGCGAGAGTGGAGATAGTTTGTCTCCAAAGACTAGTTGGGGAAAAGATATTATTTGATTCGGAGGGCTTCACCCTCTTCTCTAACGCGTATCTCCAAAAGAGCACCTAGGAGAGGTCTATTAGAGGTGATCCAACTCTTTAACGAGCGTTGTTTGGATGCATCATTGAAGCCCCTAACATTCCAAGAAAACAAATTATTTGAAAGTGAGTGATGAGCCATAAAAATAAAAGCGAATATCCAAAGATAAGAGAGAGACAATAAGAAAGATCGAAGAAGCAAGAAAATAAAGTAGGGGATAGAGATAAGGGATAGGGATTAGGGTCTGAAAAGGCGCTTGCTCGGAGAGAATGGAGCAATAAGGTTTTTCCTTTGATTCTTTGAGTGCTTTGAAGAGGATTGTCTCCTTCCCGAGGCCAATGACACCTATAGAGTTGGTAAGATTTGGCCTGGTACTGATGTGGAGAAGATTGATGATACCAATGATTCAGAGGGGATAACCAATCCATCTCAAAACAGTCTTGGTTGTCAGGTTTGAGCTATATTATTCTAGATGATTATATACAATTCAAATATTACGAATATTTACGAGGGATAGTTATAGTAATTTTATTAATATTATATGCAGGAAATGTACAAGCTCACTAATAGCAGTGAAGCAAGTACTTTGTCATGATCTGGTTTTAATACACCATCTTCCAAAAGAACAAAAGATGAAGAACTTGAGGGATCTTCCACAAACAAGAAAATATGTTTCAAGTCAATCAAGTTAAAGAAACTCGAAGAAAAGAAGAATGTTAAGATACATAATGTTCCGGCTCATAATCCTAAAGAAGTGGACACTAATGAAAAAGAAGTTTCACCAACTCGGGACTAACGAGACTAAGGTTCATGGTTGAGGTTGAGTGTTTGAAAGAGAAGAAAACTTTTACGTTTGTGCTTTATTTCATTTGGTTAGTCATTAATAAAACTTTGGTTCTGTATAACCAGAGTAACTTCGTATTTTCTGGTTAAAATGTTTTAGCTTTTTCAATTCCTTTGTTTCACATTGAAGGATTTTCTAATCAATGAATATTCTCTTTATTCATATTATCTATACTCAAATCTAAAACGAAGTAATAATAACAGTTTATACTAACCTGTTTTGATCATTCTGAACTTCAATCATGCTGACACGTTTTATGAATTATGTTGCATAAACAAAACCATATCAATGAACATAAAGACAAACCCACGAAATACATAAATATTTCAACCTAAATATCTTCAGCAAACGTCCTATAATTCATACAGATATCTATATAGAACATTGATTTAAACATATACTCAGCATCTTATAAGAATTAAACATCTTTATATAATTATTAACCAATATCTCTTAACTTATATGATTTCTTAAACTTGATACCTATTAAGATACTATATCTTACCAATATTATTTCAATTCTATAAACATCTATATCCATCTTATATCTTCACTTTTTTTATCATAATAATTTGACAGATGAATGATTTAATCATGATACCAGTTCTTAACATCTATTGAAAGTCTTATGAAATCAAAAGGTTCGTAACTACTATGTAGACAGAATCAATACTCAAACTATTAAGATCTTATCTCTTGATATCCTGCCTTGTTCATTCTAACTAATATACATTCCAAATTCTATGGAAGGATGAAGAAGAGAAAAGAATCAGAGCCTACAAATGCGCATAAACAAGGAAAAAACATGAAGCACAAACTGCCTATGACAATAACTAATACCCAAACTCATATACCGGAACCATCACCTATCAAAATCCTCACTTCTTTACCTAACAAACATGTTTTTGGTAGAATTTTGCAGGATATCACAAACATACTTGGCTGTTTGAGTGAACTATCTGAAACTCAAGGGCTTAATAATTCTTCAACCTCTGTAAACAACAAGCAATTAGTTAGAGGTAAACATTATATATTATCTTTAGCAATCTATATATCTATTACCCTGTGTTTCATCTATATTGTACTTGCTTAAAAACTTTTCTATATAGTAATGTGTCACACATTTTTTTAAACTCGAATACTAACATTTATTATTTTATATAGGCTCATGTTCTAACGAGAATTCAACTCTTCAATCTTATGAACAATTTTTAAGTATAGTGGAAACCAGTACACCAATCAACAATTCCTCAAATAACATTAGGTAAATACCTGCTTCCAAAACTAAATCAAAGACCAGTTGGAAATCGATCAATCATCTAAGTGGCCTCTCTGTTAATGAGCTGTTGTACTCTGCAGAAAGAACAAACAATTGTTATAATGATAATTCATCAGAAAGTAACAAATAATTTGGGTTACTAATATATTACTTCTATTTTTATAGTTGTTAATCGAACCCCAACTCTATATATTATATGCAGAAGACATATATGAACAAACATTCGATTGTTCAAGTGCTGAAGAGGATTTTGATGGAAATTCAGAAGATCAAATTGTTGATTCAGCTATGCTAAATGAAGCGCAGAAGAAGATGGACTATGTGAATACAATGAAATTAAACTTTCAAATGTTTTTTTCAGATGTAACCTCAAGTAAACCAGTAACTAAGAACAAGAAAACCGGTTAGTCAAATTTTATATTCTATCTAAATTTTAATTATTATCACTATCACTATAATTTTATCTCATATTTATAATCTACTATGCAGCACCAAATACAACCATCATGGTGATCCCATTTACGAATGCCAGTACTGTGGAGCTATAATGTGGTTAGATGAACGTATTAACAAGCTGTCAAAAGTAAGGAAACCTGTTTTTCACTATGTTGTGGTGAAGGACAGGTGAAAGTCCCATTTCTACAAGAAACACCTGAATTATTGATTGGCTTGATCTCAAATAATGATGAGATTAGCAGACATTTTAGAGATAATATCAGAGTTTACAACATGTTTTTTTCATTTACTTCACTTGGTGGACAAGTGGATAAGTGTATTAAACCAGGTTGTGGTCCTCAAATGTTTTAATTACATGGAGAAAATTATCATTTGATGGGTAGTATGAAACATGAAGAAGGTCAAATTCCTAAGTTCCAACAGCTATATACATTGTTGACACTGAAAATGAGGTTAATAATAGAGCCACTGTTATGAGGTATGATTTTATTTTAGTTCAGCTTGAAAACAATTCAAAACAATAACAAATTTTAATTTTATCATTATCGGAACAATTAAAAATTTTAAAATCTTATCTTTTGGTATTCATGTTCAAGATAACAAATACTCTAGGACCAGCTACCTAATGCTTCGAAGATTCAAAATCGATGTTCATCTGCAAAAATCAGAAAAAGAAAATTAGATCTGTGAACATATTGACATAAGATTAATCGGATATATGGATTCAACTACTAATTGCAAGATAATTCACTTATAACATCGATTTTCCCAAATAACAATTGATATTATCTATAAATCAAAGAAACTTAACGCACCTTTATTAAAGAAATAGCATGAACAAAATCGCGGGGAAATGTCCAACAGATTCGATAATCGCACAAGAACTTATGTTTTTTGGGAGAAGTTTCTTGAAGATATGATGAAATTAGCTATATATGACTTTTGTCGGAGATTCATAATCGAAGTGGATCTGCAAAACAAAAACAAAAAATACTAGTTCTGTAAACTTATTTATATAAGACTAGATTCAGACCCGCACTATGTGCGGGGTTATATTTGTAAACACATTATTTGGTAATCGGTATATCATTCATAATTCAGATTTATATCGATTTGATGTTCGGTTTGTTTTAATCTAGTTTATGGATGTTAAAAATAATAATAGTATATTTTTGTAGCTTAATGTAAGGTAGATTATGATATTCACATACGTGTGAGGGAATGTTTTTCCAAAAATATATGCATAAATTTTATAGACATGCTAATTTAGGTTTCGTCCGTATTGTAAATTATGTTTTATTAGTTGTGTCATGATATATCTTTTCAATGGATTAAAAATTTCTAACAATGAGATGAACATAATTTCTGTTTTATTTCCGTATCCATTCCAAAAGACACGTTCTATAGCTCTTGTCATTCGGTAGAAACCGATTAAACTGACCCAACTGAACCAAAAATTTCAGTTTTCAGTAGACATGTGAAGCGGGTCGAACCCGCAATCCGCGACCCGCAGCGGGTTTTATGAAATTTTGACCCGCATCAATCCGCGATCCGCAAAATAAAAATAACTAACTTGCATCTGTCCCGTTTAAATTTTCTGGTACCCGCGAATAACCCGTAAATATTGAATAATAATAATAATTAATTGTTTATAATTTTAGTAAAAATAATAAAATTTTAGTATTAAAAACATAAATACCTACTTAATAATCTTTACTTAGGTGCGGAGTTATATTTGTAAGATAAATTTATTTATTTAATATAGATTCATAACGTGTTAGATCGGTCCACTTTTAAGTAACCCTACACTTGTAAGAAGAACTTATTTATTTAATATAGATTCATAATGTGTTGGATCAGTCCACTTTTAAGTTTAGTAGGCCTGGGCATTTCGGTATTCGAGCGAGTTCGGGAAGAACTGATCGGGTTTGTGTATTTTGGGTAGAGAGGTTTTGTATCTATATGGGTACCCGAGCGGCCTGATGGGTCGAGCAGGGAGATGGATTGTGCTAAATCCACCTCCAACACCATCTCCGTAAGATTCCAATCTCTGTTAGCCATCACCATCGCCATCTCCATAATATCCCCATCTCTGTTCGCCATTGCCATCTTTAGAATTAGGGTTAGAAAGGAAGCACCCTTTTCAAAACACCGGAAAGCTCAAGGAGACATCGCCGGAAAAGGATCAATCCAGTACAAATCCATGTCGTTCATCAAGACCTTGAGCATCGGAAATCTCAAATCCCAACAACCCATCAACCCAGAACAGGGAATCAGAAGATTTCGACACCGTCGTTCCCATCTCCGTAAGATTCCAATCTCTGTTAGCCATCACCTTCGCCATCTCCATAATATCCCCATCTCTGTTCGCCATTGCCATCTTTAGAATTAGGGTTAGAAAGGAAGCACCCTTTTTTTAATAGTTTGGATCAAAAATTAAAACCGACGACCCGCGTTTTTATCCGGTCAACAATTGGATGATCCGATAAATTGTATCTGATTTGAACAGATTATCCGGATTTGTGCAATGGATATATGCGGATAATAAGCGACGGTCCAAATTAGATTTCAGTCAAAGCGACGGTCAAGATTTAATATTTTTGATCCGCATATTTATCCGAATTATAGAGTTAGTGACCCATTTTTTTATGGTTGTGAGTGATGACAAAAATACCCTTAATTAGATAAAAAAATTTGTTAACACTTCCAATGGCATATCATGTAATATCTTACATATTAAAGTTTTTTTTTATAATAGGTACTTCAAAATTAATAGTATTATTATAAGATAGATAATCCAAAAAAGGAAAAAGGGAAAAAAAATTTAAAAAAGAAGGAAAATAGGACGCTTCCGTAACCCTAGACCCGTACTTTAAGGAATACACCCGTAAGTTGTGAAAATCTACCTTAAAGAAAGACCTAGTTTCGTTGGCCAGGCTCCATTGTTAGCTATGAAATCGTCATATAAAATTATGTTTGATTAATTATGTTTTATGCCACTAATTCATATGAAAAAATTAATTGTGTATATTTTAATATATCCGTCGGAAATCCGTCGAAAATTTCTGACGGATTTCCTACGGAAACATAAATATATATAAACTCATATGTAACATATTTAACTCATGCGATATACAATTCCGTCGGAAATCCGTCGAAAATTTCCGATGGTTTTGTGGTTTCGTGGTTTTACGATCTTTTTCTCTTGAAATATGTTTGTAGTATGCTTTGTTACTCATTTCAATGATAAATTACTAACAAATACATTGTTACATATGAAATATACCAAAATTAGAAAATTTTAGTTGTTATGATTATAAATCATCGCTTAAGTATATGTATCATTGTCTAACATGTAATCATGATTGTCGGAATTTTTCAAATTTTTGTATATATGATATATAACAACGCTTTTGATAGTATTTTATCATTGAAATGAGTAACAATACATACTACAAACATATTTCAAGAGAAATGGATCGTAAAAGACCACAAAACCACAAAACCGTCGGAAATCCGTTGGAAATTACACGTGTCTCGGTTTAAGGTTTACACTGACAAGACTTGGGAAGCCAAAAAAAAATTTCCGTCGGAAATCCGTCATAATTCTGTCGGAATTCCGTCATAAATCCGTCAGAAATCCATCATAAATCTGTCAGAAATCCGTCAGAAAATTTCCGATGGATTTCCGACGTAACTAGGTGTGTCCGTCGGAAATCCGTCGGAAATTAATCCGTCGGAAATTTCCGACGGAATCGTCAATTTTCATGTATGTTGGAAATACATCGCAAATCCGTTGCAAATTTCCGACGGATTTAAGTTCCGTCGGAAATTCTGTCAGTTTTTGAAGTGTTTTCTTGTAGTGATAAATATGTCGATCTATTAAAAGTCAAAGCAACAAACAAAGCAGATTATTTTGAATTATGAATCATGATTGAAAATAAAGCCATATATATATAACTCCTAGATCGTGGTTCATAAAACAATCACGATCGTCAACATACAATAATAATTAAGTAATAAACAATAAGCGGTTGAACTCGGTTACTTTATGGATCTTAGTAAAACAATTTTCCTTTTTATTGGCCGGTGATCTTAATAAAACAATTAAGTAATAGACTGATGCTCTTCAACAAATATATGCATGAATGGATTAGAGTACTTATCTTGATCAAATAATTTGGTGAGATCAGAAAAGATAAACGATGTAGACGGCGGAGAGATCGATTAGTTTTTTTTTTCCTTTTTTTTTCGCTCAGATGGGTAGGGTTTCGTGGATTCTCAATGTATTTGGGAATTATTCAATATCCGCTGCAACAAATTTTCTTCAAATCCAAAGATTCCCATCCCGATTTCAATCTCGCGTGGTGTTGGTTCCTATGGAATATGGTGGCAACAACTCGAAGTGGAGATAGTTTTCAAGATGGAAATTTTAAAGTTAAGAATGAAGCATCTTATAAGCGATACCGTTGGAGGAGATCATCAATGTTTAAGTGTTTTTCTTATCTAAGTAAATGGAAGATCTCGGTGGTTGATTGGATTTCCAAATTTTCTGTAATGAAGTGTACCGCCTTTGAAGCCAAAGTTAATAAAGGTAATGAAGTAGAAGATATACATGTTATTAGGAGGACGGAGTCAAAGCCAAACCCTGTTAGAAAGTTTTGGATACGTAAGTATTGATATTTAATTGTAGAATCAAAACTTCATATAGAAGCATTGAGTTTTAGGATGTTGTGTAGAATTATGAAGTTTAGCCACGAATGGCTAGCCAACCACACAATTTGCATTAGAAGAAGATCGAATACAAAGAATGAAAATAACAGACGTCATATACCGTTAGCGAAAAAGCCTTTACTTCCGGAACCATCGTCAAATTCATTTCTCATGTTGTTATCGTCTTCAATATATAGCGCATATATCTACTTATATAATAATTTGTTTTTTTGGAAGTTTTTGAATATTGATTTTGTAATCCTGATTTATTATTAATAAAATGTTATTTTGTAAAAAAAAAAAGGAAATAGAAATATATGGAAATTTCGAATCCGTGGTTCATATTGAAATAGGACGCTTCCGTAACCCTAGACCCTCCTCTGCCAGTCGTCGTGTTTCGTTTCGTAATAGATCGATTGGGTCTGTATAATCACTGAACTCCGAAGACGGAGGCGGCGATGACGAGCGTCGATCCAAGAGAATGGATCCGTGTCACCAAGAACGAAGAGGAAATTTTCGTTCTGCTTCTCCGTGCTGTCCGCAATTTCAGTCCCAAAACGAAGCTTCGCGTAGCCGGCGGTTGGGTCCGCGATAAGGTACTCTCTGGAAGGTCTAGAGTGAATTAAGTGGTGGAAGAGATTAAGATTCTTGGATTTTTACATTGTATCCTCTCATGTGGTTGGAAATTTTCTCTAAGTATAGAATAGTTAATGTTTTGCTTTTTTCTCTCTTTCCAGCTTCTGGGAAAAGAATCTAGTGATATTGACATCGCAATCGAGAACATGTTGGGAAGTCAATTTCTTGTTAAGCTCAATGATTACTTGCGTTCTCAAGGGGAGGAGGAAGTACAAGGCCATGTCATTGAAAGGTCTAGAAATTGTGGAGTTTCATTTACTCTGTCTGCATCTGATGCTTACTTGATCTTAACTGGCTTATTTTGTGCCCATTTCAGCAAACCAACAGAAGACAAACAACAGTTGGAGACAGTAAAGATGCGTCTCTATAGCCACTCGATAGATCTTGTACACTTGAGAACTGAAGAATTCGCAGGAAATAGTCGCATTCCTGTAAAAGTGGTACTGCTACAATTTTCGGTTCTCTTTGTTATTTGAAGATGCCTTTGCTTTGAATGCCATAAACATAGCCTCTCTCGGATCCTGGGGTTTATGCCTCCTTTTATTTTTGTATAGGATTTTGCCACCGCAGAAGAGGACGCTTATAGGAGAGACTTAACTATTAATAGGTACTCACTCTCGTCATTGACTCTAAGAGAGACAAAATAAGTAGCATACCTAATGATATGCGTATCACTAAATGTCAATTGCGTGACAATGTCTTGTGTTTCTCAGCTTATTCTACAACATTCACACTGGCTTAGTAGAAGATTTTACAGGAAGAGGTTAGTTCATCCATCCTAGTGTTTTCATTTCTGTGTCATGTCGGAGTTAGTGGTTTACAAGGAATGATACAATCACAGGCATTGATGACCTCATGTCTGGAATAATTGCCACTCCATTGCATCCGCGAGCTACTTTTCTGGATGATCCCTTGCGAGTTCTTCGGGCTATACGCTTCGGTATTTGTATTTTCGTTTCATTATCCTTGGCTCTGTGGTAATCGTTTTGCCAGTCTTAACTAGATTATTGCAATAACAGGTGCCAGGCTTGACTTTACTCTGGAGAAGGAACTTAGGGACGTGGCTTCCAGTGAGGAAGTGAGGAAAGCTCTTGCAGAAAAAATCAGCAGAGAGCGTATTGGAAACGAAGTAAGGATGAGCACTTGTTGCCTCTTTTTTTTTTTTTTTTGGTAGGACTTGGACTTGTGTTTTAACACAAACTGATGCAGATGGATTTGATGATATCTGGGAACCGACCAGTTTCGGCAGTAACCCATCTCTCTGATTTGAAACTGTTTGGGCTTGTCTTTGCTCTGCCCTCGTCGTCTGAGCCTGCACCATCTGACAAGTGCGGCAGGTTTTTATCTCTTTTTCTCTAGGCTTTTACATCCGGTTCCTAGCAAAGTCTGTTAGTCTTATTTTGCATCACACGCTTTGTTTCTCTAGCCTATGCCGAGCTTACATGGAAGCTATGTGGAACCTCATTCATACACCTGAGCTCGGATACTTTAGCGTGAGTTATTAGTCTTGTCTCCATAAGTTGTTAGATCTTTTACTCTTTTATTTTTATTTTTAGCCTGTAGAAATAAGGCATGCTATGCATGCTATGTATGCGGCTCTGCTTCTCCCGTATAGGAAAATGGTTTACAAGGACAAAAAGGGAAAATTGGTACTTTATTTAAGTATTTGAGCTCTTTCTGGATTATCAAGATCTGAGTTTTTGGCTGTCTAAGCAAACGTAACATGAAGCCTTTTTCCAGGTTCCAGTAGTCAACTACATTTTTAAAGTCTCCTTGAAGCGGAAGAGCAGTGACGCTGATACGGTGAGCTCTGTATTTATGGGATGCGTTGTTATGTTTTCGCTGCTTTTAATGGGATGTCATGGTAACACGATCTGTCTTTTGCAGATTGTTAGTATACACCGTGCCACGGGGAGATTCCTATCGTTGATTCTTCCTCTTCAGCTGAAGAATGACGTACAAGTGGACAAACTTGAGTGGGGCACAGATGTTTTTGATCTCTTGGAGTCCATCTCTCTAAATGATCCGGAATTGCCTGCTATATCTAAAACAAGAGTACTCGCAGGGTTTCTTCTTAGAGATATTAAACACTTATGGCGTGTTGCCCTCTTGACATCACTATTGCTGTGTACGGATGACCAGAACAACGCCAATCTGGATTTCCAACTTGACAAGAAAAGAGCTATTTATCTAACAATTGAGGGCACCATTCGTGAACTGCGTCTTGATAAAATCTGGGACTTAAAACCTCTGGTGGATGGAAATGATATCATTAAAGCTCTACAACTTACAAACAAAGGACCCATCATCCGTGAATGGCAACAAAAATTGCTGACATGGCAGTTAGCTTATCCCAACGGGATGCCGATCAGACAAAGACAGGCAAAACGAGCAAAGTCTATGTGACTTGGAATAAGGTGAAACTAGGTGAATATCCTCCCGCTGGTTCATTAGTTTTGACTACTATATTATGTAAGTGGCTTATCTTAGTACTAAGGTCTCTAAAATACTAGATTTTGACTTCGTTTGTTTGATACTCAATGATCGATCACAGAGTTGCAACCTTCAGTCTTCTTTCTTGTCATAACACCATACTTGCATCCCTTATTCTTTACAAACCTCTCAAAGCTTGCATCTTTAGCTTTATTTACATTTTCTACTTTAGTTTTGCATTTGATTTATCTTATGTTTTCATTTTCTTTTTTCACGTTTATGCTTTTATCATGTTTGGTATAGTAGTTATATAAAACCCCCTCTTTTACTTATTGCATCTAAATTCTAAACTTGAACCATAAACCACCTAAATCTAAATCATATACGACATAATACTACAATTATGGGTATAGTTTTGAAACGATTCGATCCGTTTTTTTATATAACAAATACTCAATAATTAATACTTCATAATATTAATTATTGCACCAACCAAGTCAACAACCAAAACACAAACCAATTTAACCTAACAATTATAATGCAAAAACATAACACACCAACGAGACTCTAGATCATCTTTCTATTCATGGCTTCGATTCCACGGTCACACTTTTTCCTTTCCTGCAACAATAACACACAAAGATGCATAAGTATTTTGACAAATACTTAGTAAAGTAATCCTCCCATTTACAAAATATACACACACAGGAAAAATCTAATATAAAAACATATAATCCAATACCCATCATCCAATCAAATAACATGCTACAGATTCTCAACTGATGATCTACAAACAGGAAAACATGTTAATACATTCAAGTTTTCCACATCTAATCTCATGGTCATGCACTCACCTTAGCTCACAACTATTTTATGGATGGTACTTTCCTTTCTAAGAAATTTTCATTTTCAGGAAATTTTCATTTTCAAAAAATTTTCCTTTTCAGGAAATTTTTCTTTTCAGAAATTTTTTCTTTTCAAGAAACTTTCCTTTTTAGGAAACTTTTTTTTTTTATGAAACCTTCCTTTACAGAATTTTTAGAGTTTCTTAAATGTCACAGTAATACAACCGCAACCTCTTTTCTTCACCCTACATCCAACCACAAGAACAAAACAACCTTAAAACTAAACTGGAAAAAATAACAGAGACGATCAGCCTCAAAGATGGGATCACGAATTGAAATATAACCGCCCATATTCCAATCGCACCGTTGAAAATCAACCCCTAGATGTCCTGAAGCTATTCCCAAATTTTTGTGATGATCCGACCACAGATGAACTCACGATCTTTGTTTGAATCCACGTTGGTCCAGATCGCATCTGACACAGAGCACCTCACGAAAATGAGAATAAATTTTAGAATATTAACTCAAATCTAAATCCGCAAAGTGGTACATCTAGGTATAAGGCTTAGCCACTATTCCATCAATTTTCCTTGCCTTTGGAAATGATCTGATAGGTCAAACCCCTGATCTACCTCAACATGTCAGATCTGCTTACATCTCCTTCATGTGCAAGCTTCTTTCTCAGCCACAACCAAAAGCTCATCCTCTTCTCTCCTCTATAGGAAGCAACAAAAATTAGAGAGAATCCCTAGGGTTCCCGCTATTTTTTTTTTGTGAATAACTATAAATTAATCAAAATGGTTCTGAAAGCTAGACCGGTGGTACAGAGTTTACATGTAAAATAAAATGCGGGTAAAGTCTCGCACTCCGTGCTAACTTATCTGCTTTTGAATTTAAATTACGAGATATCAAAGAGAGCGAGAAAAA
>CM051390.1:223052-253730 GCA_028015245.1 Cardamine occulta | reverse complement strand
CATAGGAGTTTCTATTGGTGAATTTGGGAGTTGTAGATAGAAGACCCAAATGGAGGCTAAAACAACACCAATTGATGTAAATATGAAGAATTTATGCTTTTATTTCCAAGGATTTGTGCATTTTCAAGCTGAGAATCCCCAAAACAGAGTTATGACTCTTCAAGATAGAAATAAGAGTGAATAGAAGTCTTGAAGTATCAAAGTACCTGAAGCATGCTACCAAGGTGGAGAAGCAAGTCAAAGTAAGAAACAAGCATTATAGCTTATCCCACAGTTCAAATAGTTCTTTGAATCACATAGGAGTTTCTATTGGTGAATTTGGGAGTTGTAGATAGAAGACTTAAATGGAGGCTAAAACAACACCAATTTATGTGAATATGAAGAATCAATGCTTTCATTTCCAAGGATTTGACCATTTTCAAGCTGAGAATCCCAAAAACAGAGTTGTGACTCTTCAAGATAGAAATGAGAGTGAATAGAAGTGTTGAAGTATCAAAGTACCTAAAGCATGCTACCAAGGTGGAGAAGCAAGTCAAAGTAAGAAACAAGCATTATAGCTTATCCCACAGTTCAGATAGTTCTTTGAATCATATAGGAGTTTCTATTGGTGAATTTGGTAGTTGTAGAAAGACCACACATATGGAGGCTAAAACAACACCTATTTATGTGAATATGAAAAATTTATGCTTTCATTTCCAAGGATTTGAGCATTCTCAAGCTGAGAATCCCAAAAACAGAGTTATGACTATTCAAGATAGAAATGAGAGTGAATAGAAGTGTAGAAGTATCAAAGTACCTGAAGCATGCTACCAAGGTGGAGAAGCAAGTCAAAGTAAGAAACAAGCATTATAGCTTATCCCACAGTTCATATAGTTCTTTGACACTCATAGGAGTTTCTATTGGTGAATTTAGGAGTTGTAGAAAGAAGAATCATATGGAGGCTAAAACAACACCTATTTATGTGAATATGAAGCATCATTGCTTTCATATCCAATGATTTGACCATTTTCAAGCTGAGAATCCCATAAAACAGAGTTATGACTCTTCAAGATAGAAATGAGAGTGAATAGAAGTGTAGAAGTATCAAAGTACCTAAAGCATGCTACCAAGGTAGAGAAGCAAGTCAAAGTAAGAAACAAGTATTATAGCTTATCCCACAGTTCAAATAGTTCTTTGAATCACATAAGAGTTTCTATTGGTGAATTTGGGAGTTGTAGATAGAAGACTCAAATGGAGGCCAAAACCACACCAATTTATGTGAATATGAAGAATCAATGCTTTCATTTCCAAGGATTTGACCATTTTCAATGTGAAAATCCCAAAAACAGAGTTGTGACTCTTCAAGATAGAAATAAGAGTGAATAGAAGTGTTGAAGTATCAAAGTACCTAAAGCATGCTACCAAGGTGGAGAAGCAAGTCAAAGTAAGAAACAAACATTATAGCTTATACCACAGTTCAAATAGTTCTTTGAATCACATAGGAGTTTCTATTGGTGAATTTGGGAGTTGTAGAAAGAAAAATCATATGGAGGCTAAAACAACACCTATTTATGTGAATATGAAGCATCATTGCTTTCATATCCAATGTTTTGACCATTTTCAAGCTGAGAATCCCATAAAACAGAGTTATGACTATTCAAGATATAAATGAGAGTGAATAGAAGTGTAGAAGTGTCAAAGTACCTGAAGCATGCTACAAAGGTGGAGAAGCAAGTCAAAGTAAGAAACAAGCATTATACCTTATCCCACAGTTCATATAGTTCTTTGAATCTCATAGGAGTTTCTATTGGCGAATTTGGGAGTTGTAGAAAGAAGAATCATATGGATGCTAAAACAACACCTATTTATGTGAATATGAAGCATCATTGCTTTCATATCAAATGATTTGACCCTTTTCAAGCTGAGAATCCCATAAAACAGAGTTATGACTCTTCAAGATATAAATGAGAGTGAATAGAAGTGTACAAGTATCAAAGTACCTGAAGCATGCTACAAAGGTGGAGAAGCAAGTCAAAGTAAGAAACAAGCATTATAGCTTATCCCACAGTTCATATAGTTCTTTGAATCTCATAGGAGTTTCTATTGGTGAATTTGGTACTTGTAGAAAGACCACACATATGGAGGCTAAAACAACACCTATTTATGTGAATATGAAAAATTTCTGCTTTCATTTCCAATGATTTGAGCATTTTCAAGCTGAGAATCCCAAAAACAGAGTTATGACTATTCAAGATAGAAATGAGAGTGAATAGAAGTCTTGAAGTATCAAAGTACCTGAAGCATGCTACCAAGGTGGAGAACCAAGTCAAAGTAAGAAACAAGCATTATAGCTTATCCCACAGTTCAAATAGTTCTTTGAATCACATAGGAGTTTCTATTGGTGAATATGGGAGTTGTAGATAGAAGACTCAAATGGAGGCTAAAACAACACCAATTTATGTGAATATAAAGAATCAATGCTTTCATTTCCAAGGATTTGACCATTTTCAAGCTGAGAATCCCAAAAACAGAGTTGTGACTCTTCAAGATAGAAATAGGAGTGAATAGAAGTGTTGAAGTATCAAAGTACCTAAAGCATGCTACCAAGGTGGAGAAGCAAGTCAAAGTAAGAAACAAGCATTATAGCTTATCCCACAGTTCAGATAGTTCTTTGAATCATATAGGAGTTTCTATTGGTGAATTTGGTAGTTGTAGAAAGACCACACATATGGAGGCTAAAACAACACCTATTTATGTGAATATGAAAAATTTATGCTTTCATTTCCAAGGATTTGAGCATTCTCAAGCTGAGAATCCCAAAAACAGAGTTATGACTATTCAAGATAGAAATGAGAGTGAATAGAAGTGTAGAAGTATCAAAGTACCTGAAGCATGCTACCAAGGTGGAGAAGCAAGTCAAAGTAAGAAACAAGCATTATAGCTTATCCCACAGTTCATATAGTTCTTTGACACTCATAGGAGTTTCTATTGGTGAATTTGGGAGTTGTAGAAAGAAGAATTATATGGAGGCTAAAACAACACCTATTTATGTGAATATGAAGCATCATTGCTTTCATATCCAATGATTTGACCATTTTCAAGCTGAGAATCCCATAAAACAGAGTTATGACTCTTCAAGATAGAAATGAGAGTGAATAGAAGTGTAGAAGTATCAAAGTACCTGAAGCATGCTACCAAGGTGGAGAAGCAAGTCAAAGTAAGAAACAAGTATTATAGCTTATCCCACAGTTCAAATAGTTCTTTGAATCACATAGGAGTTTCTATTGGTGAATTTGGGAGTTGTAGATAGAAGACTCAAATGGAGGCCAAAACCACACCAATTTATGTGAATATGAAGAATCAATGCTTTCATTTCCAAGGATTTGACCATTTTCAATGTGAAAATCCCAAAAACAGAGTTGTGACTCTTCAAGATAGAAATAAGAGTGAATAGAAGTGTTGAAGTATCAAAGTACCTAAAGCATGCTACCAAGGTGGAGAAGCAAGTCAAAGTAAGAAACAAACATTATAGCTTATACCACAGTTCAAATAGTTCTTTGAATCACATAGGAGTTTCTATTGGTGAATTTGGGAGTTGTAGAAAGACCACACATATGGAGGCTAAAACAACACCTATTTATGTGAATTTGAAGAATCTATGCTTTTATTTCCAAGGATTTGAGCATTTTTCAAGCTGAGAAACCCAAAAACAGAGTTATGACTCTTCAAGATAGAAATGAGATTGAATAGAAGTGTTGAAGTATCAAAGTACCTGAAGCATGCTACCAAGGTGGAGAAGCAAGTCAAAGTAAGAAACAAGCATTATAGCATATCCCACAGTTCAAATAGTTCTTTGAATCACATAGGAGTTTCTATTGGTGAATTTGGGAGTTGTAAATAAAAGACTCATATGGAGGCTAAAACAACACCTATCTATGTGAATATGAAGAATCAATGCTTTCATTTCTAAGGATTTGACAATTTTCAAGCTGAGAATCCCAAAAACAGAGTTGTGACTATTCAAGATAGAAATGAGAGTGAATAGAAGTGTTGAAGTATCAAAGTACCTAAAGCATGCTACCAAGGTGGAGAAGCAAGTCAAAGTAAGAAAAAAGCATTATAGCTTATCCCACAGTTCATATAGTTCTTTGAATCTCATAGGAGTTTCTATTGGTGAATTTGGTAGTTGTAGAAAGACCACACATATGGAGGCTAAAACAACACTTATTTATGTGAATATGGAAAATTTATGCTTTCATTTCCAAGGATTTGAGCATTTTCAAGCTGAGAATCCCAAAAACAGAGTTATGACTATTCAAGATAGAAATTAGAGTGAATAGAAGTGTAGAAGTATCAAAGTACCTGAAGCATGCTACCAAGGTGGAGAAGCAAGTCAAAGTAAGAAACAAGCATTATAGCTTATCCCACAGTTCATATAGTTCTTTGACACTCATAGGAGTTTCATTTGGTAAATTTGGGAGTTGTAGAAAGAAGAATCATATAGAGGCTAAAACAACACCTATTTAAGTGAATATGAAGCATCATTGCTTTCATATCCAATGATTTGACCATTTTCAAGCTGAGAATCCCATAAAACGAAGTTATGTCTATTCAAGATAGAAATGAGAGTGAATAGATGTGTAGAAGTATCAAAGTACCTGAAGCATGCTACCAAGGTGGAGAAGCAAGTCAAAGTAAGAAACAAGCATTATAGCTTATCCCACGGTTCATATAGTTCTTTGAATCTCATAGAAGTTTCTATTGGTGAATTTGGGAGTTGTAGAAAGAAGAATCATATGGAGGCTAAAACAACACCTATTTATGTGAATATGAAGAATTTATGCTTTGATTTCCAAGGATTTGAGCATTTTCAAGCTGAGAATCCCAAAAACAGAGTTATGACTCTTCAAGATAGAAATAAGAGTGAATAGAAGTCTTGAAGTATCAAATTACCTGAAGCGTGCTACCAAGGTGGAGAAGCAAGTCAAAGTAAGAAACAAGCATTATAGCTTATCCCACAGTTCATATAGTTCTTTGAATCTCATAGGAGTTTCTATTGGTGAATTTGGTAGTTGTAGAAAGAACACACATATAGAGGCTAAAACAACACCTATTTATGTGAATATGAAGAATTTATGCTTTCATTTCCAAGGATTTGAGCATTTTCAAGCTGAGAATCCCATAAAACAGAGTTATGACTCTTCAAGATAGAAATGAGAGTGAATAGAAGTGTTGAAGTATCAAAGTACCTAAAGCAAGCTACCAAGGTGGAGAAGCAAGTCAAAGTAAGAAACAAGCATTATAGCTTATCCCACAGTTCAAATAGTTCTTTGAATCACATATGAGTTTCTATTGGTGAATTTGGGAGTTGTAGATAGAAGACTCAAATGGAGGCCAAAACCACACCAATTTATGTGAATATGAAGAATCAATGCTTTCATTTCCAAGGATTTGACCATTTTCAATGTGAGAATCCCAAAAACAGAGTTGTGACTCTTCAAGATAGAAATAAGAGTGAATAGAAGTGTTGAAGTATCAAAGTACCTAAAGCATACTACCAAGGTGGAGAAGCAAGTCAAAGTAAGAAACAAACATTATAGCTTATACCACAGTTCAAATAGTTCTTTGAATCACATAGGAGTTTCTATTGGTGAATTTGGGAGTTGTAGAAAGACCACACATATGGAGGCTAAAACAACACCTATTTATGTGAATTTGAAGAATCTATGCTTTTATTTCCAAGGATTTGAGCATTTTCAAGCTGAGAATCCCAAAAACAGAGTTATGACTATTCAAGATAGAAATGAGAGTGAATAGAAGTGTAGAAGTATCAAAGTACCTGAAGCATGCTACCAAGGTGGAGAAGCAAGTCAAAGTAAGAAACAAGCATTATAGCTTATCCCACAGTTCATATAGTTCTTTGACACTCATAGGAGTTTCTATTGGTGAATTTGGGAGTTGTAGAAAGAAGAATTATATGGAGGCTAAAACAACACCTATTTATGTGAATATGAAGCATCATTGCTTTCATATTCAATGATTTGACCATTTTCAAGCTGAGAATCCCATAAAACAGAGTTATGACTCTTCAAGATAGAAATGAGAGTGAATAGAAGTGTAGAAGTATCAAAGTACCTGAAGCATGCTACCAAGGTGGAGAAGCAAGTCAAAGTAAGAAACAAGTATTATAGCTTATCCCACAGTTCAAATAGTTCTTTGAATCACATAGGAGTTTCTATTGGTGAATTTGGGAGTTGTAGATAGAAGACTCAAATGGAGGCCAAAACCACACCAATTTATGTGAATATGAAGAATCAATGCTTTCATTTCCAAGGATTTGACCATTTTCAATGTGAGAATCCCAAAAACAGAGTTATGACTCTTCAAGATAGAAATAAGACTGAATAGAAGTCTTGAAGTATCAAAGTACCTGAAGCGTGCTACCAAGGTGGAGAAGCAAGTCAAAGTAAGAAACAAGCATTATAGCTTATCCCACAGTTCAGATAGTTCTTTGAATCACATAGGACTTTCTATTGGTGAATTTGGTAGTTGTAGAAAGACCACACATATGGAGGCTTTCAACACCTATTTATGTGAATATGAAGAATTTATGCTTTTATTTCCAAGGATTTGAGCATTTTCAAGCTGAGAATCCCAAAAACAGAGTTGTGACTCTTCAAGATAGAAATAAAAGTGAATAGAAGTGTTGAAGTATCAAAGTACCTAAAGCATGCTACCAAGGTGGAGAAGCAAGTCAAAGTAAGAAACAAGCATTATAGCTTATCCCACAGTTCATATAGTTCTTTGAATCTCATAGGAGTTTCTATTGGTGAATTTGGTAATTGTAGAAAGAAGACACATATGGAGGCTAAAACAACACCTATTTATGTGAATATGAAGCATCATTGCTTTCATATCCAATGATTTGATCATTTTCAAGCTGAGAATCCCATAAAACAGAGTTATGACTTTTCAAGATAGAAATGAGAGTGAATAGAATGGTAGAAGTATCAAAGTACCTGAAGCATGCTACCAAGGTGGAGAAGCAAGTCAAAGTAAGAAACAAGCATTATAGCTTATCCCACAGTTCATATAGTTCTTTGAATCTCATAGGAGTTTCTATTGGCGAATTTGGGTGTTGTAGAAAGAAAAATCATATGGACGCTAAAACAACACCTATTTATGTGAATATGAAGCATCATTGCTTTCATATCCAATGATTTGACCATTTTCAAGCTGAGAATCCCATAAAACATGTTGAGCAGAAGATCAAGAGTGAAGACCAAGAGGTTATTATTGAAGCCCAAGAGTCCAAAAGTCCAAGAAGAATGTGAATTGGGCTGGATGAACAGTACCTACGAAAATCTTTAATTAATTTGTGGTTAGAGTTTTAGTCACATGTTAATTAATTGTGGCCACATGTTTGGCTTTATTACTTGAGATATTTTTCTTCTTGTAAAGGGATGAAATCAGATTTGAAGAAAAAAGATAGAGAGAAAAATTTCTCCATCATCTTCTTCTTGTTCCGAAATTTTCTCTTGGTGTTCCTACAAATTTCTTTGTGTTTTTCTACATGGTAGCAGAGCAATAAGTTCCTTGTGACCTTATTTCTTCAAGCCTTTTCGTTGAATCAAGTCTTTGGTATGGAGAACCTCAAGTATTTTACTCTACCAGTTGCTCTCAAGGGGAACAACTATCTCTTGTGGTCTAGAACCACTAAGACGGCACTGAGGAGCCGGGGAGTGTGGATCCACTGTCTGACGGCTGAGGAGATGCTTCAGGGTCAAGGAGAAGGTGGCGCCACCTCAGAGGGAGCTGAAGGAAGCAGCGGAAAAAGCTAAAGAGGGGAGGTAGAGTCTCAAGCCCAAATTAGCTCAAGTAAAGGGGATTCCAAGTGGGTCCAAGAGGATCAGCTGGTGCTAAATGTGCTTAGAGCTCTTTAGATCCGAGTATCTTAGCTTCCTACTCTTATGTAGAGACAGCTAAGGAGTTGTGGGATACACTCTTGGGAGTGTATGGAAATGAATCCAACCTTAGTAGGATTCTACGAGATCAAGAAAGCTCTCCACGCTGCAACAAGGGGGGAAGGATTTCAAGGATTTCTTTGGTGAGTTTAGGGGGTTATGGGCTGAGCTGGAAGTGCTCAGACCTCCCACTATAGATATCAAAGAGATGATAGAGAGGAGAGAGCAAGACCAAGTGTTTGGTTTGCTTCTCGCTCTTGATGAGTCCTACTTTGGACTAGTTCATCATATCTTCACGGTTTGAGAAGCTGCCTACTCTCAACCAAGTTTGCATGATGATTCAGAAGGAGGAAGGCTCCAAGGGTCTCTTTAAAGGGACAAGTGAAGTTGCTCATGTGAGCAAAGGAAAGGAGGTTGGATGGAATGTAGACGAAAGAAGAACCTTGTGTGTGATCACTTGCAAGATGAAAGGGCACTCCAAGGACAAGTGTTGGACACTCTATCCACGTTTAAGGCCCAAGAATTTCAAGGGGACGGGTCAGACATCAAGGGAGTGGCTGGAGTAGCTACTTCAAACTCGGACTGACGTGGTAAGAAGATCAGATTTAGATGCTCTCATCAAGAGCATCACCAAGCTTGCAGATTCTGGTAAGGGACTTTTTTCCTCTAGAACTACATAAACCGGTTATTGTAGACTCTGGTGCTTCTCATCACATGATTAGTGATAGGGATTTGTTGTCGATGTTGAGCCGCATGGTGGAAAGGTTACAATTGCGAATGGACAGGATGTTGAGATTAAAGGAATTGGGAATTTAGAGTTGTTTAAGAAGAAATTGAAAGCTCTATACTTGCCAGATTTTTCCAATAATTTGTTATCTGTTCAAAGCTAACTAAGGACCTTGATTGCTTGGTTGTGTTTAGTTACGATGATGTAAAATTTCGAGGACAATAAGTCGAGGGAGACCATCGGGGAAGGTTGCTCCAAGGGTGGTCTCTATGTTTTGGATAAGGAACAACCAGATGTTGATAAGTCGGCTCTTAGCTCTTTTTGGCATGAAAGGCTGGGACACCCTCATCTCAAAGCCCTTCAGCTTGCTCTTCCTAATCAGAAAGTTCAAGATCATCAAAAGTGTGAAGCTTGCATTTTAGGAAAACATTGTAGGAATGTGTTTCCGGAATCTTCAACTTTGTATGATGAGTGTTTTGATCTGGTACATTCTGATGTATGGACAGCACCTTGTGCAACTCGTGATCAATATAAATATTTTGTGTCATTCATCGATGAGAAGTCAAAGTACACATGGATTACACTTTTACCTTCTAAGAGTCACGTTCTTGATGCATTCTCCAAGTTCTATAACTATGTATTATCAAAAGCTTAAGGAGTGACAATGGGGGAGAGTACACGAGTAATGCCTTTAAGGAATTTGTTGGAAAGCTCGGAATTGTGCACCAGACCTCTTGCGCCTATACTCCACAGCAAAATGGAGTAGCTGAACGCAAGAATAGACATCTCATGGAAGTTGCGAGAACAATGTTGTTTGATAGAAATGTACCTAAACAATATTGGGGAGATCGATAATGACAGCGTGCTATCTTATTAACCGACTACCAACTGTTTCTCTTGGAAGTGTCTCACCTTATGAGGTACTGAACAAAACTAAACCGTCTCTTGATCATCTACGTGTTTTTGGTTGTACCAGTTATGTGTTTGTTCCAGATGCTCTGAGGAACAAGCTAGAGCCAAAGAGTGTCAAGTGTGTGTTCATTGGATACTCTACTACACAAAAGGGATATAAATGCTACAACCCCACTACTAAGAGGATGTATGTCTCAAGGGAGGTTAAGTTTGTTGAAGAGAAGGGTTACTTTGATAGGCGGGATTGGAACAACCTAGAAGACCTTGTCATGCCAGTTGAGAGTGCTTCGACTTTAAGGGTTATTTTGGAGGGGATAGCTCCACGGGTTGATCCTATTGAACATGCTGAGGCTGAAGTGAATGACAGTGGTAACTCTGAAGCAGAAATAGTGGGTAATATTGGGGATGAAGAATCACCAAGTGTTGCTCCTGATCAAGATTTAGCGGAAACTGAGGCTGAAGAGGAATCGGTAGGATCAGATCCTGAAGAAGAAGATATACCGCCATTGAGGAGAAGTACAAGGATGAGATTTCCTCCTGAAAACTGGAAGAACACAAGGGTATATTACAATAACCAGGCGGTAGCTCATCCAATTCAGAATCATTGTACCATGGATCAGTTTCCACCAGAGCACCAGGCCTTTATCTCCAATATTGATCAACATAGGATTCCGGAAAGTTATGAAGAGGCTTGTTTGGATGATGTGTGGGTTCAAGCTATGTTGGAAGAGATAGAATCTATGGTTAAGAATGGTACATGGGAAGAGATTGACAAGCCTGACAAGAAGAAGCTAGTGGGCTGTAAGTGGGTTTATACCATCAAGTATACTAGCACCGGAGAAATAGAGAGATACAAAGCGAGGTTAGTGGCCAAAGGTTACACACAGAAGTATGGTGTGGATTACACAGAAACTTTTGCGCGGTAGTCAAGCTCCATTGATCACGAGTTCTTCTCTCTATTGCTACTAATCTGTGCTGGGACTTGTGGCAGATGGATGTGAAAAATGCATTTCTTCAAGGAGAGTTGAAAGAAGAAGTGTATATGATTCCACCAGAAGGGGTGAGCATTGGTAAGAACAGGGTTTGCAAGCTTAAGAAAGGCAATCTATGGTCTTAAGCAGTCACTAGGGCTTGGTATCACAAGCTTAGTGGGTGTCTCCTTGAGAATGGATTTCGGAAATCTGAGGCAGATCATACATTGTTTACAACTCAGGGAGAAAATGGAATCGTTGCGGTGCTAGTGTATGTGGATGATATTATAATCACCGGAGATGATGTTGAGGGAATCAAGAGAACCAAGAGTTTACTCAAGGCTACATTTGATATCAAAGACTTAGGTGAGCTCAAATATTTCCTTGGGATTGAGGTATGTAAGTTTGCTGATGGACTCTTCTTATCCCAAAGGAAGTACACTCTTGATTTGTTGAAAGAGACAGGGCAGCTAGGAGTAAAACCAGCTAAGACACCTATCGAAAGCGGGTACAAGATATGTCTCGAGGGGGAGCCACTTGTGGAAGTGAAGCAATATCGAGACTTGTTGGGAGGCTGATCTACTTGACTATCACCAGACCTGACATCTCTTTTGCGGTGAATCAAGTAAGTCGGCACATGCAAGACACCAAGTAAACATCATCGGGGAATGGTGGATCGTATCCTCGGATACTTGAAAGGCACACCGAGCAAAGGTATTTGGATGGGTGGCAATAACTCAACTGTTATAGTAGGGTATTGTGATGCGGATTGGGCAGGAGACACGGCTTATCGGAATTCAACCACCGGTTATTGCACTTTTGTTGGTGGAAAGCTTGTTACTTGGAGAGGCAAGAAACAGAAAGTAATATCTAGATCAAGTGCAGGAGGCTGAGTGTCGAGCTATGGCAAACCACAGGGGAACTGGTTTGGATAAAGGCTCTCCTCAAGGATCTAGGTATTGAATCTTCCGAACCTATTACTCTCCATTATGACAAATCAAGCCATGATTCACATTGCCTCTAACTCTGTATTCCACGAGAGGACAAAGCACATAGAAGTTGATTGTCACTATGTTAGGGGAGAAAGTTGAAGCCGGGATTATCCTTCCAACATTTGTTAGAAGCTTGGATCAGTTAGCTGATGTCTTCACCAAGGCTACATCATCCAGAGTGTGTAGTGATCTTCATGGCAAGATGGGTTTGATGGATCTCCACCAACCAATCTTGAGGGGGAGTGTTGAGCAGAAGATCAAGAGTGAAGACCAAGAGGTTATTATTGAAGCCCAAGAGTCCAAAAGTCCAAGAAGAATGTGAATTGGGCTGGATGAACAGTACCTACGAAAATCTTTAATTAATTTGTGGTTAGAGTTTTAGTCACATGTTAATTAATTGTGGCCACATGTTTGGCTTTATTACTTGAGATATTTTTCTTCTTGTAAAGGGATGAAATCAGATTTGAAGAAAAAAGATAGAGAGAAAAATTTCTCCATCATCTTCTTCTTGTTCCGAAATTTTCTCTTGGTGTTCCTACAAATTTCTTTGTGTTTTTCTACAGAGTTATGACTCTTAAAGATATAAATGAGAGTGAATAGAAGTGTAGAAGTATCAAAGTACCTGAAGCATGCTATAAAGGTGGAGAAGCAAGTCAAAGTAAGAAACAAGCATTATAGCTTATCCCACAGTTCATATAGTTTTTGAATCTCATAGGAGTTTCTATTGGTGAATTTGGTAGTTGTAGAAAGACCACACATATAGAGGCTCAAACAACACCTATTTATGTGAATATGAAGAATTTATGCTTTCATTTCCAAGGATTTAAGCATTTTCAAGCTGAGAATCCCAAAATTAGAGTTATGACTCTTCAAGATAGAAATAAGAGTGAATAGATGTCTTGAAGTATCAAAGTACCTGAAGCATGCTACCAAGGTGGAGAAGCATGTCAAAGTAAAAAACAAGCATTATAGCTTATCCCACAGTTCAAATAGTTCTTTGAATCACATAGGAGTTTCTATTGGTGAATTTGGGAGTTGTAGAAAGACCACACATATGGAGGCTAAAACAACACCTATTTATGTGAATATGAAAAATTTATGCTTTCATTTCCAAGGATTTGAGAATTTTCAAGCTGAGAATCCCAAAAACAGAGTTATGACTATTCAAGATAGAAATGAGAGTGAATAGAAGTGTAGAAGTATCAAAGTACCTGAAGCATGCTACCAAGGTGGAGAAGCAAGTCAAAGTACGAAACAAGCATTATAGCTTATCCCACAGTTCATATAGTTCTTTGACACTCATAGGAGTTTCTATTGGTGAATTTGGGAGTTGTAGAAAGAAGAATCATATAGAGGCTAAAACAACACCTATTTAAGTGAATATGAAGCATCATTGCTTTCATATCCAATGATTTGAGCATTTTCAAGCTGAGAATCCCATAAAACAGAGTTATGACTATTCAAGATAGAAATGAGAGTGAATAGAAGTGTAGAAGTATCAAAGTACCTGAAGCATGCTACCAAGGTGGAGAAGCAAGTCAAAGTAAGAAACAAGCATTATAGCTTATCCCACAGTTCAAATAGTTCTTTGAATCACATAGGAGTTTCTATTGGTGAATTTGGGAGTTGTAGATAGAAGACTTAAATGGAGGCTAAAACAACACCAATTTATGTGAATATGAAGAATCAATGCTTTCATTTCCAAGGATTTGACCATTTTCAAGCTGAGAATCCCAAAAACAGAGTTGTGACTCTTCAAGATAGAAATGAGAGTGAATAGAAGTGTTGAAGTATCAAAGTACCTAAAACATGCTACCAAGGTGGAGAAGCAAGTCAAAGTAAGAAACAAGCATTATAGCTTATCCCACAGTTCATTTAGTTCTTTGAATCTCATAGGAGTTTCTACTTGTGAATTTGGGAGTTGTAGAAAGAAGACACATATGGCGGCTAAAACAACACCTATTTATGTGAATATGAAGAATCAATGCTTTCATTTCTAAGAATTTGACCATTTTCAAGCTGAAAATCCCAAAAACAGAGTTGTGACTCTTCAAGATAGAAATGAGAGTGAATAGAAGTGTAGAAGTATCAAAGTACCTGAAGCATGCTACCAAGGTGGAGAAGCAAGTCAAAGTAAGAAACAAGCATTATAGCTTATCCCACAGTTCATATAGTTCTTTGAATCTCATAGGAGTTTCTATTGGTGAATTTGGTAGTTGTAGAAAGACCACACATATGGAGGCTAAAACAACACCTATTTATGTGAATATGAAGAATCAATGCTTTCATTTCCAAGGATTTGACCATTTTCAAGCTGAGAATGCCAAAAACAGAGTTGTGACTCTTCAAGATAGAAATGAGAGTGAATAGAAGTGTTGAAGTATCAAAGTACCTAAAACATGCTACCAAGGTGGAGAAGCAAGTCAAAGTAAGAAACAAGCATTATTGCTTATCCCACAGTTCATATAGTTCTTTGAATCTCATAGGTGTTTCTATTGGCGAATTTTGGGAGTTGTAGAAAGAAAAATCATATGGAGGCTAAAACAACACCTATTTATGTGAATATGAAGCATCATTGCTTTCATATCCAATGTTTTGACCATTTTCAAGCTGAGAATCCCATAAAACAGAGTTATGACTATTCAAGATATAAATGAGAGTGAATAGAAGTGTAGAAGTGTCAAAGTACCTGAAGCATGCTACAAAGGTGGAGAAGCAAGTCAAAGTAAGAAACAAGCATTATACCTTATCCCACAGTTCATATAGTTCTTTGAATCTCATAGGAGTTTCTATTGGTGAATTTGGGAGTTGTAGAAAGAAGAATCATATGGATGCTAAAACAACACCTATTTATGTGAATATGAAGCATCATTGCTTTCATATCAAATGATTTGACCCTTTTCAAGCTGAGAATCCCATAAAACAGAGTTATGACTCTTCAAGATATAAATGAGAGTGAATAGAAGTGTACAAGTATCAAAGTACCTGAAGCATGCTACAAAGGTGGAGAAGCAAGTCAAAATAAGAAACAAGCATTATAGCTTATCCCACAATTCATATAGTTCTTTGAATCTGATAGGAGTTTCTATTGGTGAATTTGGTAGTTGTAGAAAGACCACACATATGGAGGCTAAAACAACACCTATTTATGTGAATATGAAAAATTTCTGCTTTCATTTCCAATGATTTGAGCATTTTCAAGCTGAGAATCCCAAAAACAGAGTTATGACTATTCAAGATAGAAATGAGAGTGAATAGAAGTCTTGAAGTATCAAAGTACCTGAAGCATGCTACCAAGGTGGAGAAGCAAGTCAAAGTAAGAAACAAGCATTATAGCTTATCCCACAGTTCAAATAGTTCTTTGAATCACATAGGAGTTTCTATTGGTGAATATGGGAGTTGTAGATAGAAGACTCAAATGGAGGCTAAAACAACACCAATTTATGTGAATATGAAGAATCAATGCTTTCATTTCCAATGATTTGACCATTTTCAAGCTGAGAATCCCAAAAACAGAGTTGTGACTCTTCAAGATAGAAATAGGAGTGAATAGAAGTGTTGAAGTATCAAAGTACCTAAAGCATGCTACCAAGGTAGAGAAGCAAGTCAAAGTAAGAAACAAGCATTATAGCTTATCCCACAGTTCAGATAGTTCTTTGAATCACATAGGAGTTTCTATTGGTGAATTTGGTAGTTGTAGAAAGACCACACATATGGAGGCTAAAACAACACCTATTTATGTGAATATGAAAAATTTATGCTTTCATTTCCAAGGATTTGACCATTTTCAAGCTGAGAATCCCAAAAACGGAGTTATGACTCTTTAAGATAGAAATGAGAGGGAATAGAAGTGTAGAAGTATCAAAGTGCCTGCAGCATGCTACCAAGGTGGAGAAGCAAGTCAAAGTAAGAAACAAGCATTATAGCTTATCCCACAGTTCATATCGTTCTTTGCATCTCGTAGGAGGTTCTATTGGTGAATTTAGGAGTTGTAGAAAGAAGAATCATATGGAGGCTAAAACAACACCTATTTATGTGAATATGAAGCATCATTGCTTTCATATCCAATGATTTGACCATTTTCAAGCTAAGAATCCTAAAAACGGAGTTATGACCCTTCAAGATAGAAATGAGAGTGAATAGAAGTGTAGAAGTATCAAAGTACCTGAAGCATGCTACCAAGTTGGAGAAGCAAGTCAAAGTAAGAAACAAGTATTATAGCTTATCCCACAGTTCAAATAGTTCTTTGAATCACATAGGAGTTTCTATTGGTGAATTTGGGAGTTGTAGATAGAAGACTCAAATGGAGGCCAAAACAACACCAATTTATGTGAATATGAAGAATCAATGCTTTCATTTCCAAGGATTTGACCATTTTCAATGTGAGAATCCCAAAAACAGAGTTGTGACTCTTCAAGATAGAAATAAGAGTGAATAGAAGTGTTGAAGTATCAAAGTACCTAAAGCATGCTACCAAGGTGGAGAAGCAAGTCAAAGTAAGAAACAAACATTATAGCTTATACCACAGTTCAAATAGTTCTTTGAATCACATAGGAGTTTCTATTGGTGAATTTGGGAGTTGTAGAAAGACCACACATATGGAGGCTAAAACAACACCTATTTATGTGAATATGAAGAATTTATGCTTTCATTTCCAAGGATTTGAGCATTTTCAAGCTGAGAATCCCAAAAACAGAGTTATGACTATTCAAGATAGAAATGAGAGTGAATAGAAGTGTAGAAGTATCAAAGTACCTGAAGCATGCTACCAAGGTGGAGAAGCAAGTCAAAGTAAGAAACAAGCATTATAGCTTATCCCACAGTTCATATAGTTCTTTGACACTCATAGGAGTTTCTATTGGTAAATTTGGGAGTTGTAGAAAGAAGAATCATATAGAGGCTAAAACAACACCTATTTAAGTGAATATGAAGCATCATTGCTTTCATATCCAATGATTTGACCATTTTCAAGCTGAGAATCCCATAAAACGGAGTTATGTCTATTCAAGATAGAAATGAGAGTGAATAGAAGTGTAGAAGTATCAAAGTACCTAAAGCATGCTACCAAGGTGGAGAAGCAAGTCAAAGTAAGAAACAAGCATTATAGCTTATCCCACGGTTCATATAGTTCTTTGAAACTCATAGAAGTTTCTATTGGTGAATTTGGGTGTTGTAGAAAGAAGAATCAGATGGAGGCTAAAACAACACCTACTTATGTGAATATGAAGAATTTATGCTTTGATTTCCAAGGATTTGAGCATTTTCAAGCTGAGAATCCCAAAAACAGAGTTATGACTCTTCAAGATAGAAATGAGAGTGAATAGAAGTGTAGAAGTATCAAAGTACCTGAAGCATGCTACCAAGGTGGAGAAGCAAGTCAAAGTAAGAAACAAGCATTATAGCTTATCCCACAGTTCAAATAGTTCTTTGAATCACATAGGAGTTTCTATTGGTGAATATGGGAGTTGTAGATAGAAGACTCAAATGGAGGCTAAAACAACACCAATTTATGTGAATATGAAGAATCAATGCTTTCATTTCCAAGGATTTGACCATTTTCAAGCTGAGAATCCCAAAAACAGAGTTGTGACTCTTCAAGATAGAAATAGGAGTGAATAGAAGTGTTGAAGTATCAAAGTACCTAAAGCATGCTACCAAGGTAGAGAAGCAAGTCAAAGTAAGAAACAAGCATTATAGCTTATCCCACAGTTCAGATAGTTCTTTGAATCACATAGGAGTTTCTATTGGTGAATTTGGTAGTTGTAGAAAGACCACACATATGGAGGCTAAAACAACACCTATTTATGTGAATATGAAAAATTTATGCTTTCATTTCCAAGGATTTGAGCATTTTCATGCTGAGAATCCCAAAAACAGAGTTATGACTATTCAAGATAGAAATGAGAGTGAATAGAAGTGTAGAAGTATCAAAGTACCTGAAGCATGCTACCAAGGTGGAAAAGCAAGTCAAAGTAAGAAACAAGCATTATAGCTTATCCCACAGTTCATATAGTTCTTTGACACTCATAGGAGTTTCTATTGGTGAATTTGGGAGTTGTAGAAAGAAGAATCATATGGAGGCTAAAACAACACCTATTTATGTGAATATGAAGCATCATTGCTTTCATATCCAATGATTTGACCATTTTCAAGCTGAGAATCCCATAAAACAGAGTTATGACTCTTCAAGATAGAAATGAGAGTGAATAGAAGTGTAGAAGTATCAAAGTACCTGAAGCATGCTACCAAGTTGGAGAAGCAAGTCAAAGTAAGAAACAAGTATTATAGCTTATCCCACAGTTCAAATAGTTCTTTGAATCACATAGGAGTTTCTATTGGTGAATTTGGGAGTTGTAGATAGAAGACTCAAATGGAGGCCAAAACAACACCAATTTACGTGAATATGAAGAATCAATGCTTTCATTTCCAAGGATTTGACCATTTTCAATGTGAGAATCCCAAAAACAGAGTTGTGACTCTTCAAGATAGAAATAAGAGTGAATAGAAGTGTTGAAGTATCAAAGTACCTAAAGCATGCTACCAAGGTGGAGAAGCAAGTCAAAGTAAGAAACAAACATTATAGCTTATACCACAGTTCAAATAGTTCTTTGAATCACATAGGAGTTTCTATTGGTGAATTTGGGAGTTGTAGAAAGACCACACATATGGAGGCTAAAACAACACCTATTTATGTGAATATGAAAAATTTATGCTTTCATTTCCAAGGATTTGAGCATTTTCAAGCTGAGAATCCCAAAAACAGAGTTATGACTATTCAAGATAGAAATGAGAGTGAATAGAAGTGTAGAAGTATCAAAGTACCTGAAGCATGCTACCAAGGTGGAGAAGCAAGTCAAAGTAAGAAACAAGCATTATAGCTTATCCCACAGTTCATATAGTTCTTTGACACTCATAGGAGTTTCTATTGGTAAATTTGGGAGTTGTAGAAAGAAGAATCATATAGAGGCTAAATAAACACCTATTTATGTGAATATGAAGCATCGTTGCTTTCATATCCAATGATTTGACCATTTTCAAGCTGAGAATCCCATAAAACGGAGTTATGTCTATTCAAGATAGAAATGAGAGTGAATAGAAGTGTAGAAGTATCAAAGTACCTAAAGCATGCTACCAAGGTGGAGAAGCAAGTCAAAGTAAGAAACAAGCATTATAGCTTATCCCACGGTTCATATAGTTCTTTGAAACTCATAGAAGTTTCTATTGGTGAATTTGGGTGTTGTAGAAAGAAGAATCAGTTGGAGGCTAAAACAACACCTATTTATGTGAATATGAAGAATTTATGCTTTCATTTCCAAGGATTTGAGCATTTTCAAGCTGAGAATCCCATAAAACAGAGTTATGACTCTTCAAGATAGAAATGAAAGTGAATAGAAGTGTTGAAGTATCAAAGTACCTGAAGCGTGCTACCAAGGTGGAGAAGCAAGTCAAAGTAAGAAACAAGCATTATAGCTTATCCCAGAGTTCATATAGTTCTTTGAATCTCATAGGAGTTTCTATTGGTGAATTTGGTAGTTGTAGAAAGAACACACATATAGAGGCTAAAACAACACCTATTTATGTGAATATGAAGAATTTATGCTTTCATTTCCAAGGATTTGAGCATTTTCAAGCTGAGAATCCCTTAAAACAGAGTTATGACTCTTCAAGATAGAAATGAAAGTGAATAGAAGTGTAGAAGTATCAAAGTACCTGAAGCATGCTACCAAGGTGGAGAAGCAAGTCAAAGTAAGAAACAAGCATTATAGCTTATCCCACAGTTCAAATAGTTCTTTGAATCACATAGGAGTTTCTATATTTGAATATGGGAGTTGTAGATAGAAGACTCAAATGGAGGCTAAAACAACACCAATTTATGTGAATATGAAGAATCAATGCTTTCATTTCCAAGGATTTGACCATTTTCAAGCTGAGAATCCCAAAAACAGAGTTGTGACTCTTCAAGATAGAAATAGGAGTGAATAGAAGTGTTGAAGTATCAAAGTACCTAAAGCATGCTACCAAGGTAGAGAAGCAAGTCAAAGTAAGAAACAAGCATTATAGCTTATCCCACAGTTCAGATAGTTCTTTGAATCACATAGAAGTTTCTATTGGTGAATTTGGTAGTTGTAGAAAGACCACACATATGGAGGCTAAAACAACACCTATTTATGTGAATATGAAAAATTTATGCTTTCATTTCCAAGGATTTGAGCATTTTCATGCTGAGAATCCCAAAAACAGAGTTATGACTATTCAAGATAGAAATGAGAGTGAATAGAAGTGTAGAAGTATCAAAGTACCTGAAGCATGCTACCAAGGTGGAAAAGCAAGTCAAAGTAAGAAACAAGCATTATAGCTTATCCCACAGTTCATATAGTTCTTTGACACTCATAGGAGTTTCTATTGGTGAATTTGGGAGTTGTAGAAAGAAGAATCATATGGAGGCTAAAACAACACCTATTTATGTGAATATGAAGCATCATTGCTTTCATATCCAATGATTTGACCATTTTCAAGCTGAGAATCCCATAAAACAGAGTTATGACTCTTCAAGATAGAAATGAGAGTGAATAGAAGTGTAGAAGTATCAAAGTACCTGAAGCATGCTACCAAGTTGGAGAAGCAAGTCAAAGTAAGAAACAAGTATTATAGCTTATCCCACAGTTCAAATAGTTCTTTGAATCACATAGGAGTTTCTATTGGTGAATTTGGGAGTTGTAGATAGAAGACTCAAATGGAGGCCAAAACAACACCAATTTATGTGAATATGAAGAATCAATGCTTTCATTTCCAAGGATTTGACCATTTTCAATGTGAGAATCCCAAAAACAGAGTTGTGACTCTTCAAAATAGAAATAAGAGTGAATAGAAGTGTTGAAGTATCAAAGTACCTAAAGCATGCTACCAAGGTGGAGAAGCAAGTCAAAGTAAGAAACAAACATTATAGCTTATACCACAGTTCAAATAGTTCTTTGAATCACATAGGAGTTTCTATTGGTGAATTTGGGAGTTGTAGAAAGACCACACATATGGAGGCTAAAACAACACCTATTTATGTGAATATGAAGAATTTATGCTTTCATTTCCAAGGATTTGAGCATTTTCAAGCTGAGAATCCCAAAAACAGAGTTATGACTATTCAAGATAGAAATGAGAGTGAATAGAAGTGTAGAAGTATCAAAGTACCTGAAGCATGCTACCAAGGTGGAGAAGCAAGTCAAAGTAAGAAACAAGCATTATAGCTTATCCCACAGTTCATATAGTTCTTTGACACTCATAGGAGTTTCTATTGGTAAATTTGGGAGTTGTAGAAAGAAGAATCATATAGAGGCTAAAACAACACCTATTTAAGTGAATATGAAGCATCATTGCTTTCATATCCAATGATTTGACCATTTTCAAGCTGAGAATCCCATAAAACGGAGTTATGTCTATTCAAGATAGAAATGAGAGTGAATAGAAGTGTAGAAGTATCAAAGTACCTAAAGCATGCTACCAAGGTGGAGAAGCAAGTCAAAGTAAGAAACAAGCATTATAGCTTATCCCACGGTTCATATAGTTCTTTGAAACTCATAGAAGTTTCTATTGGTGAATTTGGGTGTTGTAGAAAGAAGAATCAGTTGGAGGCTAAAACAACACCTATTTATGTGAATATGAAGAATTTATGCTTTGATTTCCAAGGATTTGAGCATTTTCAAGCTGAGAATCCCAAAAACAGAGTTATGACTCTTCAAGATAGAAATAAGAGTGAATAGAAGTGTAGAAGTATCAAAGTACCTGAAGCGTGCTACCAAGGTGGAGAAGCAAGTCAAAGTAAGAAACAAGCATTATAGCTTATCCCAGAGTTCATATAGTTCTTTGAATCTCATAGGAGTTTCTATTGGTGAATTTGGTAGTTGTAGAAAGAACACACATATAGAGGCTAAAACAACACCTATTTATGTGAATATGAAGAATTTATGCTTTCATTTCCAAGGATTTGAGCATTTTAAAGTTGAGAATCCCAAAAACAGAGTTGTGACTATTCAAGATAGAAATGAGAGTGAATAGAAGTGTTGAAGTATCAAAGTACCTAAAGCATGCTACCAAGGTGGAGAAGCAAGTCAAAGTAAGAAAAAAGCATTATAGCTTATCCCACAGTTCATATAGTTCTTTGAATCTCATAGGAGTTTCTATTGGTGAATTTGGTAGTTGTAGAAAGACCACACATATGGAGGCTAAAACAACACCTATTTATGTGAATATGAAGAATTTATGCTTTCATTTCCAAGGATTTGAGCATTTTCATGCTGAGAATCCCAAAAACAGAGTTATGACTATTCAAGATAGAAATGAGAGTGAATAGAAGTGTAGAAGTATCAAAGTACCTGAAGCATGCTACCAAGGTGGAGAAGCAAGTCAAAGTAAGAAACAAGCATTATAGCTTATCCCACAGTTCATATAGTTCTTTGACACTCATAGGAGTTTCTATTGGTGAATTTGGGAGTTGTAGAAAGAAGAATCATATAGAGGCTAAAACAACACCTATTTAAGTGAATATGAAGCATCATTGCTTTCATATCCAATGATTTGACCATTTTCAAGCTGAGAATCCCATAAAACAGAGTTATGTCTATTCAAGATAGAAATGAGAGTGAATAGAAGTGTAGAAGTATCAAAGTACCTGAAGCATGCTACCAAGGTGGAGAAGCAAGTCAAAGTAAGAAACAAGCATTATAGCTTCTCCCACAGTTCATATAGTTCTTTGAATCTCATAGGAGTTTTTATTGGTGAATTTGGGAGTTGTAGAAAGAAGAATCATATGGACGCTAAAACAAACCTATTTATGTGAATATGAAGAATTTATGCTTTGATTACCATGGATTTGAGCATTTTCAAGCTGAGAATCCCAAAAACAGAGTTATGACTCTTCAAGATAGAAATAAGAGTGAATAGAAGTCTTGAAGTATCAAAGTACCTGAAGCGTGCTACCAAGGTGGAGAAGCAAGTCAAAGTAAGAAACAAGCATTATAGCTTATCCCACAGTTCAGATAGTTCTTTGAATCACATAGGACTTTCTATTGGTGAATTTGGTAGTTGTAGAAAGACCACACATATGGAGGCTAAAACAACACCTATTTATGTGAATATGAAGAATTTATGCTTTTATTTCCAAGGATTTGAGCATTTTCAAGCTGAGAATCCCAAAAACAGAGTTATGACTTTTCAAGATAGAAATGAAAGTGAATAGAAGTGTAGAAGTATCAAAGTACCTGAAGCATGCTACCAAGGTGGAGAAGCAAGTCAAAGTAAGAAACAAGCATTATAGCTTATCCCACAGTTCATATAGTTCTTTGAATCTCATAGGAGTTTCTATTGGCGAATTTGGGTGTTGTAGAAAGAAAAATCATATGGACGCTAAAAGAACACCTATTTATGTGAATATGAAGCATCATTGCTTTCATATCCAATGATTTGACCATTTTCAAGCTGAGAATCCCATAAAACAGAGTTATGACTCTTAAAGATATAAATGAGAGTGAATAGAAGTGTAGAAGTATCAAAGTACCTGAAGCATGCTACCAAGGTGGAGAAGCAAGTCAAAGTAAGAAACAAGCATTATAGCTTATCCCACAGTTCATATAGTTCTTTGAATCTCATAGGAGTTTCTATTGGTGAATTTGGTAGTTGTAGAAAGACCACACATATAGAGGCTCAAACAACACCTATTTATGTGAATATGAAGAATTTATGCTTTCATTTCCAAGGATTTGAGCATTTTCAAGCTGAGAATCCCAAAATTAGAGTTATGACTCTTCAAGATAGAAATAAGAGTGAATAGATGTCTTGAAGTATCAAAGTACCTGAAGCATGCTACCAAGGTGGAGAAGCATGTCAAAGTAAAAAACAAGCATTATAGCTTATCCCACAGTTCAAATAGTTCTTTGAATCACATAGGAGTTTCTATTGGTGAATTTGGGAGTTGTAGAAAGACCACACATATGGAGGCTAAAACAACACCTATTTATGTGAATATGAAAAATTTATGCTTTCATTTCCAAGGATTTGAGAATTTTCAAGCTGAGAATCCCAAAAACAGAGTTATGACTATTCAAGATAGAAATGAGAGTGAATAGAAGTGTAGAAGTATCAAAGTACCTGAAGCATGCTACCAAGGTGGAGAAGCAAGTCAAAGTACGAAACAAGCATTATAGCTTATCCCACAGTTCATGTAGTTCTTTGACACTCATAGGAGTTTCTATTGGTGAATTTGGGAGTTGTAGAAAGAAGAATCATATAGAGGCTAAAACAACACCTATTTAAGTGAATATGAAGCATCATTGCTTTCATATCCAATGATTTGAGCATTTTCAAGCTGAGAATCCCATAAAACAGAGTTATGTCTATTCAAGATAGAAATGAGAGTGAATAGAAGTGTAGAAGTATCAAAGTACCAGAAGCATGCTACCAAGGTGGAGAAGCAAGTCAAAGTAAGAAACAAGCATTATAGCTTATCCCACAGTTCATATAGTTCTTTGAATCTCATAGGAGTTTCTATTGGTGAATTTGGGAGTTGTAGAAAGAAGAATCATATAGAGGCTAAAACAACACCTATTTAAGTGAATATGAAGCATCATTGCTTTCATATCCAATGATTTGAGCATTTTCAAGCTGAGCATCCCATAAAACAGAGTTATGTCTATTCAAGATAGAAATGAGAGTGAATAGAAGTGTAGAAGTATCAAAGTACCTAAAGCATGCTACCAAGGTGGAGAAGCAAGTCAAAGTAAGAAACAAGCATTATAGCTTATCCCACAGTTAATATAGTTCTTTGAATCTCATAGGAGTTTCTATTGGTGAATTTGGGAGTTGTAGAAAGAAGAATCATATGGAGGCTAAAACAACACCTATTTATGTGAATATGAAGCATCATTGCTTTCATATCCAATGATTTGACTATTTTCAAGCTGAGAATCCCATAAAACAGAGTTATGACTATTCAAGATATAAATGAGAGTGAACAGAAGTGTAGAAGTGTCAAAGTACCTGAAGCATGCTACAAAGGTGGAGAAGCAAGTCAAAGTAAGAAACAAGCATTATAGCTTATCCCCCAGTTCATATAGTTCTTTGAATCTCATAGGAGTTTCTATTGGTGAATTTGGTAGTTGTAGAAAGACCACATATATAGAGGCTAAAACAACACCTATTTATGTGAATATGAAGAATTTATGCTTTGATTTCCAAGGATTTGAGCATTTTCAAGCTGAGAATCCCAAAAACAGAGTTATGACTCTTCAAGATAGAAATAAGAGTGAATAGAAGTCTTGAAGTATCAAAGTACCTGAAGCATGCTACCAAGGTGGAGAAGCAAGTCAAAGTAAGAAACAAGCATTATAGCTTATCCCACAGTTAATATAGTTCTTTCAATCTCATAGGAGTTTCTATTGGTGAATTTGGGAGTTGTAGAAAGAAGAATCATATGGAGGCTAAAACAACACCTATTTATATGAATATGAAGCATCATTGCTTTCATATCCAATGATTTGACCATTTTCAAGCTGAGAATCCCATAAAACAGAGTTATGACTATTCAAGATATAAATGAGAGTGAACAAAAGTGTAGAAGTGTCAAAGTACCTGAAGCATGCTACAAAGGTGGAGAAGCAAGTTAAAGTAAGAAACAAGCATTATAGCTTATCCTACAGTTCATATAGTTCTTTGAATCTCATAGGAGTTTCTATTGGTGAATTTGGTAGTTGTAGAAAGACCACATATATAGAGGCTAAAACAACACCTATTTATGTGAATATGAAGAATTTATGCTTTGATTTCCAAGGATTTGAGCATTTTCAAGCTGAGAATCCCAAAAACAGAGTTATGACTCTTCAAGATAGAAATAAGAGTGAATAGATGTCTTGAAGTATCAAAGTACCTGAAGCATGCTACCAAGGTGGAGAAGCATGTCAAAGTAAAAAACAAGCATTATAGCTTATCCCACAGTTCAAATAGTTCTTTGAATCACATAGGAGTTTCTATTGGTGAATTTGGGAGTTGTAGAAAGACCACACATATGGAGGCTAAAACAACACCTATTTATGTGAATATGAAAAATTTATGCTTTCATTTCCAAGGATTTGAGAATTTTCAAGCTGAGAATCCCAAAAACAGAGTTATGACTATTCAAGATAGAAATGAGAGTGAATAGAAGTGTAGAAGTATCAAAGTACCTGAAGCATGCTACCAAGGTGGAGAAGCAAGTCAAAGTACGAAACAAGCATTATAGCTTATCCCACAGTTCATATAGTTTTTTGACACTCATAGGAGTTTCTATTGGTGAATTTGGGAGTTGTAGAAAGAAGTGTAGAAAAACACAAAGAAATTTGTAGGAACACCAAGAGAAAATTTCTGAACAAGAAGAGGATGATGGAGAAATTTTTCTCTCTATCTTTTTCTTTCAATCTGATTTCGTCCACCTTTACAAGAAGAAAAATATCTCAAGTAATAAAGCCAAACATGTGGCCACAAATAATTAACATGTGACTAAAACTCTAACCACAAATTAATTAAAGATTTTCGTAGGTACTGTTCATCCAGCCCAATTCACATTCTTCTTGGACTTTTGGACTCTTGGGCTTCAATAATAACCTCTTGGTCTTCACTCTTGATCTTCTGCTCAACACTCCCCCTCAAGATTGGTTGGTGGAGATCCATCAAACCCATCTTGCCATGAAGATCACTACACACTCTGGATGATGTAGCCTTGGTGAAGACATCAGCTAACTGATCCAAGCTTCTAACAAATGTTGGAAGGATAATCCCGGCTTCAACTTTCTCCCTAACATAGTGACAATCAACTTCTATGTGCTTTGTCCTCTCGTGGAATACAGAGTTAGAGGCAATGTGAATCGCTGCTTGATTGTCGCAATGGAGAGTAATAGGTTCAGAAGATTCAATACCTAGATCCTTGAGGAGAGCCTTTATCCAAACCAGTTCCCCCGTTGTGTTTGCCATAGCTCGATACTCAGCCTCTGCACTTGATCTAGATATTACTTTCTGTTTCTTGCTCCTCCAAGTAACAAGATTTCCACCAACAAAAGTGCAATAACCGGTGGTTGACTTCCGATCAGCCTTATCTCCTGCCCAATCAGAATCACAATACCCTACTATATCAGTTGAGTTATTGCAGCCCATCCAAATACCTTTGCCTGGTGTGCCTTTCAAGTATCTGAGGATACGATCCACCATTCCCCAGTGATGTTTACTTGGTGCTTGCATGTGCTGACTTACTTGATTCACCGCAAAAGAGATGTCAGGTCTGGTGATAGTCAAGTAGATCAGCCTCCCAACAAGTCTCTGATATTGCTTCACTTCCGCAAGTGGCTCCCCCTCAGGACATATCTTGTACCCGTCTTCGATAGGTGTCTTAGCTGGTTTTACTCCTAGCTTCCCTGTCTCTTTCAACAAATCAAGAGTGTACTTCCTTTGGGATAAGAAGAGTCCATCAGCAAACTTACATACCTCAATCCCAAGGAAATATTTGAGCTCACCTAAGTCTTTGATATCAAATGTAGCCTTGAGTAAACTCTTGGTTCTCTTGATTCCCTCAACATCATCTCCGGTGATTATAATATCATCCACATAAACTAGCACCGCAACGATTCCATTTTCTCCCTGAGTTGTAAACAATGTATGATCTGCCTCAGATTTCCGAAATCCATTCTCAAGGAGACACCCACTAAGCTTGTGATACCAAGCCCTAGGTGACTGCTTAAGACCATAGATTGCCTTCTTAAGCTTGCAAACCCTATTCTTACCAATGCTCACCCCTTCTGGTGGAATCATATACACTTCTTCTTTCAACTCTCCTTGAAGAAATGCATTTTTCACATCCATCTGCCACAAGTCCCAGCACAGATTAGTAGCAATAGAGAGAAGAACTCGTACCGAATGGAGCTTAATGGCGCAAAAGTTTCTGTGTAATCAACACCAGACGTCTGTGAGTCACCTTTGGCCACTAACCTCGCTTTGTATCTCTCTATTTCTCCGGTGCTAGTATACTTGATGGTATAAACCCACTTACAGCCCACTAGCTTCTTCTTGTCAGGCTTGTCAATCTCTTCCCATGTACCATTCTTAACCATAGATTCTATCTCTTCCAACATAGCTTGAACCCACACTTCATCCAAACAAGCCTCTTCATAACTTTCCGGAATCCTATGTTGATCAATCTTGGAGATAAAGGCCTGGTGCTCTGGTGGAAACTGATCCATGGTACAATGATTCTGAATTGGATGAGCTACCGCCTGGTTATTGTAATATACCCTTGTGTTCTTCCAGTTTTCAGGAGGAAATCTCATCCTTGTACTTCTCCTCAATGGGGGTACAGCTTCTTCTTCTTCAGGATCTGATCCTACCGATTCCTCTTCAGCCTCAGTTTCCGCTGAATCTTGATCAGGAGCAACACTTGGTGATTCTTCATCCCCAATATTACCCACTATTTCTGCTTCAGAGTTACCACTGTCATTCACTTCAGCCTCAGCATGTTCCATAGGATCAACCCGTGGAGCTATCCCCTCCAAAATAACCCTTAAAGTCGAAGCACTCTCAACTGGCGTGACAAGGTCTTCTAAGTTGTTCCAATCCCGCCTATCAAAGTAACCCTTCTCTTCAACAAACTTAACCTCCCTTGAGACATACATCCTCTTAGTAGTGGGGTTGTAGCATTTATATCCCTTTTGTGTAGTAGAGTATCCAATGAACACACACTTGACACTCTTTGGCTCTAGCTTGTTCCTCAGAGCATCTGGAACAAACACATAACTGGTACAACCAAAAACACGTAGATGATCAAGAGACGGTTTAGTTTTGTTCAGTACCTCATAAGGTGAGACACTTCCAAGAGAAACAGTTGGTAGTCGGTTAATAAGATAGCACGCTGTCATTACTGCATCTCCCCAATATTGTTTAGGTACATTTCTATCAAACAACATTGTTCTCGCAACTTCCATGAGATGTCTATTCTTGCGTTCAGCTACTCCATTTTGCTGTGGAGTATAGGCGCAAGAGGTCTGGTGCACAATTCCGAGCTTCCCAACAAATTCCTTAAAGGCATTACTCGTGTACTCTCCCCCATTGTCACTCCTTAAGCTTTTGATCTTTGTTCCAAACTGAGTTAATACATAGTTATAGAACTTGGAGAATGCATCAAGAACGTGACTCTTAGAAGGCAAAAGCGTAATCCATGTGTACTTTGACTTCTCATCGATGAATGACACAAAATATTTATATTGATCACGAGTTGCACAAGGTGCTGTCCATACATCAGAATGTATCAGATCAAAACACTCATCATACAAAGTTGAAGATTCCGGAAACACATTCCTACAATGTTTTCCTAAAATGCAAGCTTCACACTTTTGATGATCTTGAACTTTCTGATTAGGAAGAGCAAGCTGAAGGGCTTTGAGATGTGGGTGTCCCAGCCTTTCATGCCAAAAAGAGCTAAGAGCCGACTTATCAACATCTGGTTGTTCCTTATCCAAAACATAGAGACCACCCTTGGAGCAACCTTCCCCGATGGTCTCCCCTGACTTATTGTCCTGAAATTTTACATCATCAGAACTAAACACAACCAAGCAATCAAGGTCCTTAGTAGCTTGCTGAACAGATAACAAATTATTGGAAAAATCTGGCAAGTATAGAGCTTTCAATTTCTTCTTAAACAACTCTAAATTCCCAATTCCTTTAATCTCAACATCCTGTCCATTCGCAATTGTAACCTTTCCACCATGCGGCTCAACATCAGACAACAAATCCCTATCACTAATCATGTGATGAGAAGCACCAGAGTCTACAATAACCGGTTTGCGAGTTCTAGAGGAAAAAAGTCCCTTACCAGAAACGGCAAGCTTGGTGATGCGCTTTGTTAGGGGATCTAAATCTGATCTTCTTACCACGTCGTCTGAGTTTGAAGTAGCTACTCCAGCCACTCCCCTTGATGTCTGACCCGTCCCTTTGAAATTCTTGGGCCTTAAACGTGGATAGAGTGTCCAACACTTGTCCTTGGAGTGCCCTTTCATCTTGCAGTGATCACACACAAGGTTCTTCTTGTCGGCAGTCCATCCAACCTCCTTTCCTTTGCTCACATGAGCAACTTCACTTGTCCCTTTAAAGAGACCCTTGGAGCCTTCCTCCTTCTGAATCATCATGCAAACTTGGTTGAGAGTAGGCAGCTTCTCAAACCGTAAGATATGATGAACTAGTCCAAAGTAGGACTCATCAAGAGCGAGAAGCAAACCAAACACTTGGTCTTGCTCTCTCCTCTCTATCATCTCTTTGATATCTATAGTGGGAGGTCTGAGCACTTCCAGCTCAGCCCATAACCCCCTAAACTCACCAAAGAAATCCTTGAAATCCTTCCCCTCTTGTTGCAGATTGGCGAGAGCTTTCTTGATCTCGTAAATCCTACTAAGGTTGGATTCATTTCCATACACTCCCAAGAGTGTATCCCACAACTCCTTAGCTGTCTCTACATAAGAGTAGGAAGCTAAGATACTCGGATCTAAAGAGCTCTGAAGCACAGCTAGCACCAGCTGATCCTCTTGGACCCACTTGGAATCCCCTTTACTTGAGCTAATTTGGGCTGGAGACTCTACCTCCCCCTCCTTAGCTTTTCCGCTGCTTCCTTCAGCTCCCTCTGAGGTGGCGCCACCTTCTCCTTGACCCTGAAGCATCTCCTCAGCCGTCAGACAGTGGATCCACACTCCCCGGCTCCTCAGTGCCGTCTTAGTGGTTCTAGACCACAAGAGATAGTTGTTCCCCTTGAGAACAACTGGTAGAGTAAAATACTTGAGGTTCTCCATACCAAAGACTTGATTCAACGAAAAGGCTTGAAGAAATAAGGTCACAAGGAACTTATTGCTCTGATACCATGTAGAAAAACACAAAGAAATTTGTAGGAACACCAAGAGAAAATTTCTGAACAAGAAGAAGATGATGGAGAAATTTTTCTCTCTATCTTTTTCTTTCAATCTGATTTCGTCCCCCTTTACAAGAAGAAAAATATCTCAAGTAATAAAGCCAAACATGTGGCCACAAATAATTAACATGTGACTAAAACTCTAACCACAAATTAATTAAAGATTTTCGTAGGT